>VZRQ01010872.1:1048302-1106968 GCA_013397975.1 Machaerirhynchus nigripectus
CGTATGTCTTCACCGGGGCAGGGTGGCTCAGGCGCACCTGTTCGGGGCAGGGTGACTGGGGCGCACCTGGCCTTGCCCGGGATGGTCCCGGGGGCCGCGCTTGGCAAAGAATGGGGTGTACAGCAAAGAGCAAGCAGCACCGGCCCCTTCCCGCCCCGGCAATAGTTTACAAACATCAAACGCCGAGGGCAAGGGGAAAAGCGAGTGTACTGTTCTAATCCCTGGCTGGTAGCACCTCTGAAGAGATGTTATCAGTCATTTATCAGACATAGGCTCTGTCGGCTGATATAAAAAGGGGGGGGGGAAGAGTGTACCCCAAGCCAATTAATAAACCTTCTCGAGTAACAAGTCATCTCTGTAGCAACCCCCCTGTCTGAGCCCAACCTAGATGAGCTTTTAATAAAAGAAGTCGATCCTGGGCTCCCCACTTCCAAACACACGCATTAGCGCGACCAAGACCTACTCAGGAAGGCTTTAACTGCTGCTGTAATAACCCAAGATTAAGGAGTGGAATTGCTGCCTGATGATAAAATGTGACAAAAAAGTTTTACCTGCACACGTTTTGGGAGGGAATTTCAGATGACCGGTGGAGCAGAAGTTGCACACTTTTATTAAGTAAGTAACACTGAAAATGTTTCTTCCAGCTCTTGTTTCCTTTGTAACATGCTGTTTATTAGAGGGGGACAAGACAGAGACCATTTCAATACTTGCTCCTGCACTACCTGTGGTTGCCACACACCCTTCCCCCAGCACACACACACACACACACACACCCACACACACCCACACACACACACGCAGATGCACACGCATGCACGCACCGAGGAAAGCAGAAACATCCTGGCTCCTTTGAAAAATTAATCCTAATTCAGGGGAAAGAAGAATTTTGAAGGGGTCAGGTTCTCCTCCCTTGCACCTGGCACAGTCATTTACAAGTATGTAGCCTTCTAAATGGGAACAAAATGCCACCTCCGGTGACTGGAAAATTTTAAGTTACTTGCATTAATCACGTACTTTACACTTTGCAGATGGAGAGCACCAACCAGGTGCAGGGCAGCAGAGAATTGAGCCGGATTTCAGTTGCACAGTTACTTAATGGTAATGTAACACCAAATGCACCTTCTAAAAATGAATAGCCATCAGTACTTGTTTAGACACATTGACTTAAACATGCTATATTCTGAGAAATACAAAAAATTGAGCTTCACATCCTTTCCCACAAGGAAAAGAATTTTGCAACTTAGGTGTTTTCTGGTTCAGTGAGGGCCAAGGGGTGGTCAGCACTGCATAGCTACAAGATGTCTGATCTTCCAGCAAAGGAAAGGTAAGGTCTGGCAGACAGGTGACGCTGCTCATGGGAAAAAACTTCATCTCTGCCCAAGGTTTAAAGCAATCCCAGGTGTCCAGTGATCATCCACAGAGAAGTGACTGTGTGTTAATTTCCTGAGCAGCACTGAAAGCCCTTGAGACTAAGCAACAGCCACTGCTGCCTGTAATTATTTGAGGAAGTGAAAGATGGTGACTCATGGCTCAGAGGGCAGCAGGAGCACAGCTATGACACCAATGCACGACCCTGGATTAGGAGGTGGATAGTCACAAGAATGTGTTACTTCGCACAGACATATTACATCACTTGTAATAATGGATCAAGTGTGTTTTACTAGGCACTACTATTTCTGCACTTAATACATCCAGTGTACAACTTGGCATTCAGTCTCTGCATGGGGTTAAAACTCTGCAAATATTTTCTCCATTCATTTTAACAGTCCTCGTCCCTATGTCTGCTTCTTGTCAAGGTTTTTTTCTCATTTTCTGTCATACCCCAGTGTTTGGCTTGGCATGATCTGGTGTGGCAGAAGCACTGACTCCTCATCACCAGCTGGTCCCTGCCTTACCACAAAGCACTAGCACAGGCTCACTCAGAGGTTGTCCCACAGGGAAAGAAATGGGTGGGTGTGAGCAAGCACGGATTGATGGACATTCATGGACTCTCTTACTCAAGAAACCAACATAAGCAGTTTTCTGGCCAAGCCTTACAGTATTTCTGGAGCACTGCCATAAGAGAGAAAGAACAGTGGCTGGCCTAAAAACACAGTTTTAGGGTCTGGGTTTGGCAGTAGAACTGAACAAGTGCTAACAGCTATACAAGTTCCTATTCTCCTAATATGGAACATAGTTATGCACATGGAGAAATCAGAGCTGTAGGCTTTTTCCCCTTGGCTAGAGACATATTCTGTATTTGTGTAACTGTCAGCTAATAGAGATTTTGTTAATAAGATCAGCAAAACACTGACTTTCCTGTTGCTGACTTCCTAGATAATAAATATCTATGATTTTAGATTTAAACTGTTGATTTTTTTTGAAGTATCTATGCCATGGGTGTTAATGAGAGCTCATGCAAAAAAACACTCCTGGCTAATAATTTCAGCTGAGATTAATATGCTTACTGCATCTCCCAATACAATTAAACAATCCCCACCTCTTACAATGCCTTTTTGGCGTTTCCAGTTGTAGCAGTCTGCATGCTAATACTGAAAGCCTGATCTAACTGCTGTTCTAACTTGCATAAGGATAAATCAGAAGCAGCTCTCTGGTCTAAATGAACTCACACCCAGAATATTCCATTTTTAGGAGCAGATCAAGAAAGGCACAGGCAGAACCCAGAAAAAATAAAGGGTTCATAAAGTAGAAAAGTGATAGAGCCAGGCACACACAGGATACTGTGTCCCCAAATAGTTCAGCATCAAATAACAAAAACAGCAATGATTTCATTGCTTTAAGAGCTTATTTAACCACACCGTAGCAAGGAAACATATCTAAGAATAAAAGATGTCAATCTGCCTAATAGTTTGACTAAGGCCTTTCATTGGTTCGTGCCTGAATCTGTTATTCTGTGACCTGAAATTTAATCTTTAGAGAATTAATTGCCTGAATTGTAATCTTCTGAAAATTAGCATATAATCAACTCTTCATTATCAGGGAAAAGAAGCAGTTGAAAAAAAAATGAAAGATGGAAAACCTAGATAATGTGAATACCTCAGGGCCAGGGTTGGCCTGACAATACGTGTTGTGCCCTGGTGTAAATGTCCTGCTCACTTAAGCTGCAAAGAGCAGCACCAGTTTAGTACCACTGCATGTCTAATATGGTTTATTCCCAAAGTGGGTAAGGCACCCAGACAAAATGGACAATAAACTCTGGTTTTTATTGTTACTACTGTGCACAGGTATTTTAATTCATATTTATAAAGTGTGATCTAGATAGTGTTGTGATGGTTCTGCAGCAGCAATAGTCATTAAAATACAAACATGATTTCATATAGAATGAGATGTTGTCTCTGAAATAGGACTGAAGTAACATAAGTATCCAGTTGCAGGAATAAAAGACTTCATCTAGGAAGAATGGCAACATCATACTCCTCAACAGACTGTGGAGAGAGGCAGGAAAGCACTCTCTTACTCGACTTCCAAAATTAATGAAGGCAAATTCAGGGGGAAAAAAATGAAAAACGCTTCAGTCCAGTCAGTTTATGGTTATTAATGTATTAGGTTTCCCCAGGTTACACTGAACCCTGTTTCTGGAGCTTGCTGTAAGTGTTTTCTTGTTCTCTCTGGTAATTGTTTGGATAGCAAAGCTGAAGACTGAAGCAGTGCCTGGGTATGTGAAATCTACCCTCTGGGTAAGTCTCTATTTAATTCTATCAGCTTCTCCTGAAAAATATTTCGGTCAGCACCACTTTTGACTTTTTTCTTCTCAGTGATTTTCTTCTCTCTGGATGTGAATGGCATCAGGTGGCCACAACCGGTAGGTTCTTTTGCAGTTTCTCTGGCTTTGCATTTTCCTGCACCTGTGTGGGCTCTGCTGCTCATGACCGCATGTCCTTGAAATGGTGGTATTCAGAAATACTCAGGGTACATTTACAAAGGACCAGGTAAAATTTAGCTCAAGCCTGCAAGTTGCTTTATAAGCAAACAAACAAAATTTTCTGACATTTGAAAAGTACCAGAAAGTTTTCTAATTGTTTGAAAGGAAAATACAGGGGAGATCTAGTCCTTAAAATTTATTTGATTATAGAGCAGATGTTTTAAACGGAGAACAAAATCACCTGAACAATTTGACTAAACACATTAAGTTAGAGCAAAATAATCACCCCATGAACAATCAGAAAATGAAGCTTATGAATGATTCACCAAGAGATACAGCCTGGTTCCAGACCTCTGAAAGATGAAAGACAAAACTCAGGAGCTGAACTGGCTGCTGCAGTGTGCAGATAATGTGCTTTCAAGAGACAAGCAGATCAAGATGCAAAAGGATAACCTTTGGAGATAAGCTATCAGACACTCAACCATGGATAGCTGAGACTTTCAAATATGCTAGGACAGTGAGCTAATAAAAGGCAAACCCTGCAGAATTTTAAGCCTGATCCAGAGCAGTGTGGAATAAACGAATGATGTCTTTTTGCAGGTACTGTGAGAAGCTGTGTACTCCCTCAGCACCTCAAGCCAGTGACAATATAATCCTCAATTCACGTATTATAAATTTAGAAAACATTGGAATGTGCAACTGATCATACCTAGGATGTATACACACTCTTTGATCCCAGAATACTGGCTTATGTCATTAATGGCTTGTATCATGCTCTTTTCTAGCTGCAGAAATGGCAAATGTATACCATTTTAACTATATTAGCCAACTTCTTAAAGAACAGCAGAACACAATTAAAGAAAACAATGGGAACAGTAAAAAAATGAATGTTAAAATACTCTGAGGAAAAAATGGGATTTAAAAAAAATCCTTGCTGTTACTTTCAGATAACTGAAATATGCATGTTAATAACCTGACTTATCTTTCCATGCCTTCACTATTACATACTTCCTTTCATATCATGGCATAACTGGTCTGCTTCCAGTCATCCTCACTTCTGTTTCTCATCCTTCATGGCCCCATAAGCACAAGAGAATTAACAATAATTGCTTATTTATTTGTTTACCCCACTCCTTTCTAATGCATGCATAGGGAATTTTTCCTCTCATCACCGAAGTGCTAGGTAATAACTAGCACATTTTCACTATTAATAAAAATACCCATAATTAATATATTTAGTACAGATTTTATTTCAGTAATTTTCAATTTTAAAGATTCTATATTAGAAGTAATACCCAGCCCTTAAAAAGCCTAATTTGTCAAGCCTTTATGTACTAATTCTTCTTTATGTGCATGCAAGTTCTAAGGATATATGCACAGCTGGAGGCAAAGTCTAAACTTAATGGTTTCTTTGCCCATGGTAAAGCACTGAATTTTGCGTAACTGCTGAGTACCATTTGTTAGTGATAAATAGTACTAACACACAAGGACAAATTGGGCATAAATTAGATTACAAAGTAGGGTCTTTTTATATTTTATATGAAGACAAGTGATTTCTGAAGGTCTGCCTCAGTAGAACAGCACCAAATACTGCACAATTTACATCCCTATAACTGATGTTTAATTATAGTGAGGATATGGTGATCTGGTCTATGGCAAACAGATCCATTCCTGGGACCTCTCGTTTGTGAAGGATGTTGTGCAGGACTGAGTTTTTGACAGGCCACTTGTGCGAGCCCCATCTTGCTGGCATGAGCTGCTGAGGTGCCCTGAATCTGGGAGGCTGCGGAGCTCAGGCAGAGCCAAGGCCAGAGCTGCACTGCCTCCTGACGGAGCGAGGCAGGGCTCCTTCCCCTTGTCCGCTGACAAATTGCACAGCTGTGGTGTTACATGTCAGCACTTGCAGTGCGGATCTCCGGAGACAAACCAGGAATGTTCTGCATGCCAGACAGTGGCGCTGAGCCATTACATTGAGGCAACCTTCTTGAGGGAACTGTGGGCCCTGAGTGAACAAGAGTGGGGAATCCACTGACGTTCTGACCTGCAGCCATGTAACCAGAGGCAGTCTAGTGCAGTGAGGCCAGCTCCACATTTGAAAGAAAAGAAGTCTTGCAAAAGTGTGCCAAATCCATGTAGCGTTTGCCTCATAGACACTACAGTGATTTCAAACAACTCTCATGGCATTTAGATAAGGTAGGTGAGACTATGTGTCCCTGAAGTCTGAGGTATGCTTTCATCAACATTCATGGTCAGCCTAAAGTTATTTGATGATGTTTATCATCATCTGGAACACTTCCAGTGGAAAACATGATCTTGCTAATCTGGAATCTAACTCAGCTCCTGCAATCTATATATTCGGGGTAACAGTCAACAGAGAAAAGCACATTGACATTTAATGCAGAGAAGCAAAGGACTCTGAAGTTACCTGAAATGATCTGCTCACCTGTTGAGGTCGTCTTCTAAAATTAGCCTTTCCGTTTAGAACCTACAGCTCTTGCTTGTTTCACTGAACTACCACAGCTGCTAACCTTTCACCTGCTCCTTCCCGTTAGAAAATCTACAAGGACTTTTAAAGTCGTTTCCCTATTATGAAGCTAAAGAATATACAATATATAGGTTTGTAAAATAAATTTTGTAAATAATTATCATAGGAACTGAAAAATGAAACAACAGTATTGAAAGACAATTACGGAGGGAAAAAAACCCCGAAATGTTATTGTAACCATGGAGGAAAAAATGTAACTGTTATTACTGTGATGTCAAATTAGTTTATTGAAATAATAATTTATTATTATTATTTATTATTATCCCTGCCACCTCTGAAAGGGAAATAATAACAATAAAAAACATTTCGACTTGAGCTCTGGAGGGCTTCTTGTTTGTTACTTCCCACTTTAGTACTTTATCAGCATCTTATGAAGAAGGGCATAGAAAACAAACAGCAAAGAAAAATATTGGGGTAAAAAGAAGTATGAATTAAAGAGGAATAACTCATAGTCACAGGTAAGACACCAAAAGCTCCACCATCTCAGAAAATAATCTTAAAAGGGAACAAGTAGCATACTGTAGATGAGGCTATAAGAAGATGAATGCATAGCTTCTAGGAAACCTTCACTCACAGCTGGTATGAGTAGTCTGCTGTCAAACTAGAAAGGCGTATAATTAGGAAATCTGGAAGGGTTAACTCCTTTTCCTATACTGGTATTCAACAGTCTGGGTAACAGAACAGATCACACATCTGAAATGTGCATGTGGGGTAAAGTGCTATAGGCAAATTGGAGCAGAGAAAGAATTTTCAGAATTATTTGGAGAGATCAGAGAAACTGTGAAAAACACAGGATTCAGCTGAGGAAGGACAGGTGTTAAGTCCTGTACTTAGGAAGGGAAAATATTGTCTGGGAAAGTACAGGATGGAGAATGACTAGACAGAAAACACTTGTTCTGAACAAGACTTGGGGAGTATTACAGAGGATCACAGCTGAACATGAGTCAACAATATCATGCAAGGAAGGCATCCATCAACCTAAGCTATATAAATAGGAGTTTTGTCTGACGTAATTCCCTTATTTTTCTTGGTGATAATAAGGCCTCAGTAAGAACACTACATCCAGTCTGGCAGTGGTACTTTCACTAGGAAATGGATTGAGAAATTCAGAAGAAAGGATAGGACTAACCAAAAGCCTACAAAAGAAGAGCCACAAAAAGAATAGATGATGGAAAGGGCATTGTTCAGTCTAGAAATGAGAAGACTGAAAGCAGAAAATAACCTTTAAAGAGAATGGAATAAATTTGTTTTGATACCCCAGGGTGAAGAAGATAGAGGAAAGTGGACTTGAATCAGAGCAAGAGAAGTTCAGATTAAACCTGTGTCTTGGTTTGAAAGACAGGTCTATATTAAGGAAGGCAGGAGCCTCTCTTGGAATGGAAAATGCAACCCCCTTCTCTCCTATAAATTTGAAATTGAGGGGCTTTCAGGTAAAGATATGAGCAATAGGAATAATGGTTCTTTTACTAATATATCCACATAACAAAGCAATAATACAGAAACACTGGTTTAACCTGACAGAGGGTACAACCTGACACCCTGCCAGGCAGGGTAGTGGTAGCAGTCTGATTAGGTGGTGGCTGCAGTTCTCTTTGAAGTGGTTCTGTTGAAAAGGTGATCTTGTAGAAATGGTCTGGTCTTCCTCGGAAAGTCCAGTGGTGGTTGTGTAGTTCTTGTTTTCTGGGAACCCAGTAGGTAAGGTCCTCTTGTGCTGTTTCAAACTGCACATTGTATCCAGGTGGGAATGCTTGGCTCCTTCCCTCTGGGTGGAGCATTTCATAATGGGATGGTGAGTTATGAGGCAAGGCATTGATGGGCCAATCAACAGAAGATAGTCCGGAGGGAGGAGGCAGGGAACATTGCTACACCTGGTTTCAACAGCTCATGAAGATGGTAACAGAATACACTGTAACCCAGGACAACCTGCTAATTGCAAATGAGAGAATATGTCAAATTTTGAAACACCTGAGCCTAGCAGTTTTAAAAATAGGTTGCACAAAACATCTGTCAGGAATGAGTTGAACATGATCCAACTTCAGGGCAAGAGGAAGGATTAGATGCTCCTAGCTGTCCCGTTATCCATGATTATTGGAGCAAGCAAACCCTAGAATGATGATGAAAAATGAAAAATCCATTGGAAAGCAAGAAGTGCAAAAGTTGATATAACCTATGTAGTTTGCATGTCCAGCAAGTCTTCGCAGTCCTTACAGGTCCATGGTTCAGGTGGCTTGAAGACGGCCAACAATTTATATTAATAAAAGGCGTGACCATGCATCGAAAGAGGGTCTTGAAAGTGATACAGTCAAAGTTGGGAAGAAGAAAAGGCTGCTTTCTTAGGGAGAGAGACAGAAGCAGAGATCACACAAACATTTTGAATGTTTGTATTTGTACCTAGTGAGAAGGGAAGTCATAGAGTGTCTCTAAGAAATGGATCACTCTCCCAGACACAGAAGCCATTGCAAACACAGGCCCTGGACAGAAAACAAGATTTCACACATGAATTGTGCCTTAAATTCATCCCCATCCAGGAAACACTGAACCAGAGCCTAAGGACATCTTAATTTAACTGATGCTTGTTTAAATCCAAGTTATTAAATATTTTGACCGGCTAATATGCAGTTTAAGTAAGAGACTTGAAGAAGACATGCCTCCATGTACAAAATATAAAATAAATATGATCGTATCAGAATACTTTGCATTTAAAGAATCCTGTCTGAAAAGTCAGAAGCTTTAATCCCCTCATAAACCCAGCCCCTTTTCCCTCCACTGTTAAACAAGATACGTGATGAAACTGTGGCTAGCAATGTCAGGGTGAAAGAAGCGGCATAAACTCCACCCATCTGTCACAGTCCACAAAGCTTTTACTGGGACTGCCCTTGGCTGTGATAGCACATCATTACTAATCTTCCAAACATTCTGGAATGCAAGGACTACCATGCAGTCTGCAAATAGACCAAAGCAAACCATTTGATTACTTCACACTTGGGATACAAGGAAAAACAAAATCAGGCTTCAGCCAGGAAAAGGCTAAAGCCTAAAGGCTACCTAAAATCACATATGAAATAATTCTGATTTCTGGAAATGCTCAGTTATGAAACTGGGAAACCTCACAGTGGTCTCCTTGGACCAAAGAGCACATAATCCATTTGTGAAAGCTCCCTTAACTTTGGTAGTTTACAGAGAAATCAATTAGGTTGTAGTTACAATATAGAGACTATTCCATAATTTTCTTCTTTAACAGGGCACCTTCAGGACAAAAAGCTATAAAAAAGAAAAAGAAGCTTTTAAAATCATACCTTTCATCTTCTTATTTTCCCCTTTCCACTTGTTTTTTCATAGAGAACCTGACATTTCACACAGTTTTTTCCAAGCTGATCAATTGCCAAAAAATATGTAGCCTCAGGCAAACTTTATCAATCAGCTCATGTTGAACACAGCCCAGGAGAAAGGTAATACTCCTGGAAGAATGATATCATTCATCTTGATTTTTCTGACAGACACACTTGTGTCCTTATCCTCTCAGTTTCAAGAGACACTAAAACTGTAAGCATGGTTACAGACATTACAAGTGAGGTCACATGTTTGAAAGAGGCAAGAAAACTTCTCAGGAGCCTTGTGATAAAAAAAAAAGCCCAGTGATAAGGACAGGCAGGAGGAAGGTAAGACAGAACCCAAAGGGAAAAATTAAACCTGAATAGTTCCAGTTTAATAAAATTCTAGGTAATTAAAAATAAATTCTTAATACAGGGAAATGTCAGGAAAGCTCAAATTCCTCTGCCTTTTCAGAGGATGAGTTACAACTGCAGGTTCCCATCTCTCCAAAGTTACCTTAATTTCCAGTCTTCTGAGTTTCTGGGACTGGTCTCTCCCTTTTGTATTGAAGCTACTTTAGCGAATATAAATGTAAGTAAGGCAAAGCAGCAGGAACTCAGTTCATATGCAAGTTACCTCTCCCTAAGTCTGACTCTGGTAAAGCTTTCACAAGATCATTGATTATTTTTCTTTCTCTTTGCTTTGGAGTGAACATGTGAATGTAAAACAATTTCCTTCAGTGACATAAAAGTTGTGGTTTGGGTCAAGCTTAAACAAAATGGAATTTGGACAATGACCAGAAGCAATTCTTTGGTTGAAATGTTTGCTTCCAGATGAGCTTTTTTAGTATCTCCACTTAAACTGTCTGTCCTCTCCTAGGACATGATTAGAGGACAATGTATTAAGAGTCCAGCCCTTAAGTGAATGGCCCATGCAGGGATTGAATCCACAACCTTGGTGTTATTAACACCATGCTCTGACCATCTGAGCTGATCTCATTTCAGATGGCTAAGGCTCCATCCCACAAAGTTCTGCTCAGCTCCTCTGCTTGCAGAGCCTTCTTGATAGCACCAAAACCACTGCTAGAGCTTATGAGGGGTTAGAGCAGCAAGAAAGACCCAGCCCAGTGGGTCTGAAGAGTGTAGCACTCACCAGGAACCTCCATCACCTCAAGGGAATGGCCCCAGTTACACAAGTTATAGACAGCTCTGCCATTCCCCAGGTAGTGAGAACAGATCCCCTTTCCATCCACATAAAGGCTGCATAACAGAATATGTAAATGATAGAATAAATTGTTTAACAGTAACATATTTTTCCTTTGAAGTATCTGCTTCATTATTCCAGCTGGTGGTGAGTTTATGCTCGGAAACATGAGGACTGGGGGCCCATGACATTTTATCCAAACTAGTCTGACTACAGATGCTGGATGTTTCAATCCCAAATGCCTAATCCCAATTTTAAAAATGTTTTTAAATTGTCTTGACAGCATCCTATAACTGTAAGCACCACAGGTTAGATATTATTTGTTTTACGTTAGCAGCTCATAACACATTTCTGAAAAGAGCCCTAGTGTGAGGCTGCACAGAGAGCCTTTCACACTCTCCTCACTTGGAGCAATCCCATTACAATATCTGGCCCCCTTTCTGGATATGGCTCTGAATGGCTTGCTTTGAGCCATTCAAAAAATTTGTGGTAGACCTGGGTGTTGAAAGTAGCTCTCCCAAGGGCTCATCCAGAGCTTATTTAAGTCAACAGAAGTCTTTGCAATTGATTTCAATTAACTTCTGAGCAGGTTCCGAGTCCCAGGGCACTGCCCTTGCTGTGGCAGCATGCTTTTTATACTGCTCATTTTATACACCTATCATATTTCTTCCAGCAATTCTTTCCAAATTAAATTGCCTTAGGGTGCAAGGGAACATTTCAGAGAGATGAGGGACTGTAAACTGTCCTATTCTCATTGAAATCAATGTGACTTGGATGCCTATCTGCAATCTGTGCCATTTAAAATTTTCCACTTAATCAAGCCAGACCTTCCTGCAATGCCTTTCCCCATTTTTATCTCTTTTCTTTTCTGTGGATCACTTTTGCAGTCTTTTCTGATGTATAATAGGAAGATAACAGGAGATCTTAGCACAGATGGACACTAGACATCACTGAGAGACTGATGCATGAGAAATCTCAAATCATCAAAAAGTACAGTTCCAAAAATGTGATTTATTAAAAATGAATGAAATTGGTTATTAGCTCAGTTAAGATGTGATCCTCCAGATTTGTCCTCTGATTCCAGTAGCACACCAAAAAAAAAAGCTGGCCTGCTGCCATGATAAAATAGGCTTATCATTTTCCAGTGGTTTAAATATGGGTCAAAACATTTAATCAGACAATATTAATTTATTTTAGTATTCCCTGGGGAAACCCAGGGTGACTTTAACAGAGAACACCTTCTAGCTTTTGAAACAAAGAAGAAATGGAAGGACATCCACTGTGATTTATTTTCTCTGGATGATCAGTGGAGAAATTGGATACGCATGACACATCCATTTAGTCATCACTTCCCTTTGATGATTAGGGCTGAATTTTCATTCTGGTATATGGGGATTTGTGTGTGTCACTCCAAACAACGAGTGTCATACATCTAAGTCCAAATGTAACTTTCTAAGAGTGAAGTTCAGAGACAATCTCCAGCGTAAGCGGGCAAAATGGAATATTGCAATAGCATGCAAGCAATATTTATGCTCTAACGTTTAAGCCTGAGCCTCACAGAGGCTTGACTGAATTTGTAATTAAGATCCTTTCACTAGCTTTGGTGAAAAAGCACATTGGAAATATGTGCAGGCATCAATGAAATCAATTAAATCTATAAAAATTGATTAGCCATTTCAAAACATCTGTTACTTGGTTCTTAGCACACTATTGCAAATAACCTCAATAATGAGGTGTGACCAATTGCTTTACAGTGGGAGCATTGCAGCCTCAGGCGAGGAAGACTGAAAAGGCATAGCTGTAGCTCAAACTGATTGCAGTGAAATGCTTGGGTCTGTGTAGTTAGGTGCTGAAATTTCATTTGTTTGTTATAAATCATTTGTTTATTAATATAACCCTTTAACAGAACATCAGAATTAGATAAATATGTGAGCAACAGTTTTTCCAACAAAATCCTTTTACCCTTTGGGCTTACTTGACATTCACCAAAAGAAAGAAATTCTGTGGAACTAAGCTAATGCAATGAAGAAAAGAAAGCTATATAATGGATTATAAAGGTTTGTAGTTGCTTCTTGCAAACCCAGAGGCATTTTGAAAGGCTATTGCTGTGCCATAATATTTCCCAGTTTTCATTCAGTCCCAATGTCAAGTGATACAAGCAATAAAACTCTCCCCTACCTTCCCCTGTAAGACTATTCCATACATCACATTGTGAGCAAGCATTATTTTTGGACTGTGATGAACACCTCACAAGATCAGGCCGGTAGCAAGGCACCAAGCACGTGGTGGTGATGCATCGCATCACATGGATTCAAAAACACTGCCTTCCACCACTGCAGCACCAGCTGCACTCACTGAAATGAACACATAATTAAAAATACAGCACAATTGCATTTCTGTTTAAAACCTAAATATAACCCTCACTAAATAATCACACTGCACTCAGATACTAAACATCTGGTGGATCTATTTTAAGATTAGACATGTAGCACCCCTGGACAGGTCTCAGCACTAGAGGAATCAGATGCAAGTGCTCACAGTCACACGTGCACTGCGAGAATGAGAAAGACTGACCTTGAATGGGCTGAGCTGTACCCAGTAAAAGAGAGGTGGCAACAGCAAGCAACTCAAACTCCACTTCGAGGATGCAGCAGCTGTGGAGCTGCCTCAGCTTCATTTGCAGACAACCATCCTTGAATCAGCTCAGGAGAGGGAGCTAATACACTCAGTATCTGAAACCCCTCAACTTTTCTGTGTACATGTATTTTATGTGTAAATCTGGAGAAGGGAAAATAAAAGCAGCATTAAAAATATAACTTTTTGGTATCCAAGGCTTATGTCTTTATGACTATGTTAGAAAACAGAGCAATTTCACTCAGGTGGAAAATGCCATGGCTCTGTTTCAGCTGGGAAGCTTAAAAGAAATTCCCTGAGGGAAGTGAGAGAAGAGCAAAGGTTTTTAATAGTCCTTGTCATGCAGAAGGAGTGAAACAGAGAAAACATTCTCTTCTGTTATTCCTCCTTTCATAATTCCAGGCATTAGTGTTTGAAAACCTTGGCAGTGGAAGCTCCTGTGCCAGCAGGAAGCCCAGACTGCAGTACGGTGAGAAAACTGAAGTCCAATAATACTCACACAAAATTTCCGTGCTGGGCATTTAATATTTTAATTTCCAGTACACACAGATGTTATGTTCCACTGCTGGAAGGATAACATAAAACAAACCCACTCCCACTGGATGGGCTGTTTCAGCTAATTCTACATAATAGATTGCATAATATGCTCAGGGAAACTGTTTTTTTCAGCATCTTCACTGAGTATTCCACTGCAGTGGAAACTGTAGTACTAACAACAGCCTGTGCTCAACAGCAAGGGATGGGCAGACCTACAAACTGATGATAAACACACTGTGCTGCTGCAAGCCTTCCCCCAGGCTGTTCTCAATCTGTATTTGCCCTCCCACAACACAGACTATTTTCCTGACAGCCTAAGCAGTGGGTGAGGGATCTTTTCCTCTCACCAGTCCAGCTGAAGGGCTACAGGACAGGACTTTAGCTGCTATAAATGGGATTCCTTTAAATGAGAAACAAATAACTAGCCTTAAAACTTTTTTGAATCATCCATGATAAGATTTTTCATAAGGGCACAGTTTGTGGTGCTGTTATAAGGATGTCAGTTTTGGTGGAAAGGTTAAAGCAAACAGAACACCCATGTCCCAAACCCAGAAAAGCCATCTCAGAAACTGCAGTTGGGATCCCACCAATGAACATGATTTATGGACCATGGATACTGTTAAAGTCTTGTTGTAGGAACTGTTAGCTCCCAAAGGTTTCGTCTGGCTTTAAATGTGTTTTTTAAGGAGCTGGGCTTTTAGGTCAGAGTAGATATGAAAATGCAGAAATAATTTTGCTTTTCATACCAGTTATCAATACATCCTACACAGTTTTATTTTGGATTTTATTCCTTTCCCTGCAAATTATTCAATTAGATTGGTAAGATGGCACATTTTGTATGAGTTATTATACTGATAGGGGTTGAAAGCACTTGGCCCACAGGCTTGTATCTCATTGTACACCCAAAGGCCTCTGATAATCCTTCAGACGTACACTGTGCATCAAATGTTGCTTCATTAGAACCATACATCCTCAGTCTGCTTACCAAAAATCTTCAAAGGCAGCCAATAGCTGTGTGGTAAGCCACACAAATCAGAGTTGGCAAAGGACCAGTAAACCACTCTGAAGTAGACTTCACTGACAAACCTCATCTATGTTTTCCTGCAGCTGACTTATACTGCAACTACCTTCCCTCTTTGGTTCCTTCCCTAAAATCATAGGACCCAGATCAGTGCATAAGAAATTACAGAAGGGTTGAGCTCCCCACAGAGGTATTTTCAGCATCTTATAAAAACAACCATGAAAAGGCAGATATTTTTAAAACTCTTTGTTAAGACAGGATTGTTATTTGTGTATTTCATCTGAACAGTTTTGAAGTAAAATTACTGATTTAAATTTAAGAATTAAATTAATTTTAACATTTAACTCCTAAAAAAGCCCCAAAACAAACAAAACAAAACTTAACAAAACACTTAACAGGTGCAGTACAGACAGCAGAATTACCTGACTGTGCATGCCAGAAAGTTCAATGTATGTATCTATTACAGTTCACAGCTTCATCTTCTATATCCTTATCCAGGCATAATGCTGCTCTCTTTTGCAGTAAAGTGACATGAAAACAGCTGTTAGCATTACAACAACATGTGACAATTTCCAATTATTTTCAAAATTAAATAAGCTCCTTTCCAGTAATTCTTTGATGCCATCTAATTTTCTGCCAGTTGGTAAAGTCAGAGAGACAGAAGTCTCAAAGTAATCAGAATTTTACGGTTCTGAACTTTTTTCCCTTACACGGAGCTAACCATTTTTTGCTTTGGACTTTGAGGGATTATTAGTACAGAGGAACTATTATAACAACAATGAAGGGAATGTTTGATTTTCATTTCAACACATAAGTCCATCTCTGTTCTTGAAACTATGATCCCTTATGCTGTGGTATACACTGAGAACTGATCAAAAGTTTCCTCAAAGGCTCATTAACACTTCAACATTGAAAAAAAAAACACCAGGAAAACATATTAAACTTTTTATTAGTCACTCCACCACCAAGCCCCCTTCTCCTCACACCGAGGTTACATGCAGTTTCCTTTAGGTCGCTCCATAGTTAACTCCCAGTAAAGTCAGAGAGAGAGGCTTAAGGGGGTTTTTTTAAGCTAAATCCCAGCAGGAAAAACTGAGGCTATGTCTGTGCTGCCTCTTACAGAAGGGCCAAGGCTCCCTCATGGCAGAGCTAATTCTCTATAGTGTGGTCCTACAGGTGCCTGTGAATGTACATTCTGGGCCATGTGTGAGGGGGTGGCACAGCATCCAACTTCATGTGCCAAGGCAGGCAATCATGTGGCCTCACATACCTGTCACTGCTCTAAGACCAACCCTTTGGTGCAGCATAGGCAGGACCTCATCTCAGAGCAGCAATCTCATCTGTTAATAGACAACCACAGCTGAGTCTGGGCAGGCTCTGATCTTTAGAAGAGGCTGGACTCTTCTCAAGGGGTGAGAACAGCTATTTGTATTTACAGTTATCAGCCTTCACCATCAACCTCTTCAGCTGCTTCACATCCAGACAGGACTGCTTGAACCCACAAGACAAACCTCTGAACACTGCAGCCAAAACAGGTGCAAAAAGATATAGTCAAGATGGAAAAAAAAAAAAAGCTGAAAATTAACAACCCTTTGGAGTTGTTGGATTAAATTATATTGTGCATAGAATTTGCATAGCACTACACATAATTTTTCCTTGTCTGAGGTAATCCTGATCTAGAAAAACACAAGAGTTATTTATGTCCCAGGCATGCTACATCCGCTCTGTCATCTTTCTTCATGTAGGAATTTCCTCCTCTTCCTCATTGCTGATCAACTTCATTAAATCTCATTCCACCAATCCCTCTGCTAGCTCAGTATCACCTCTTCCAGAGGTGTTAATGTAAATCCATGATGCTCTGTACCATCTTTTAGTCATATCACTGCATGGGAATTTCAGGTTTTGATTAAGAAGTTGTTCCTTGCCTTTCTGGGTACACACAACTGCTTTGAGATACGGTTTGCAGCGACATTTAAAGGCCAAAAGGGAAGCATCAAACAAAAAGAACCTACAGTCTTCTATTTAAAAACAAAGCCCCATCATTTCCATACACTCTCACCTTTTTTTCAATACTTGACTCATCATTTTGTAACAGCATTGGCAATCCTGCAAAAGTCACTTCCCTGAGGAGCTGCCCACACTCTTGTATACCCCTGTGATGGTTGCCAACAGCAGTAAATAAGCTTTTCAGTCTTACAGTCATGCTAAAGATCTAGCTATTTACAGGAAAGATGCCCAAAGATTCCCCAAATGCTTGCAGACATCTTCACTGTTCCATGAAGTCTTTTCTATCTACACACTTAATCTAAAGCACAATAAACTCCATAGAAAAATTCCCATTAATCTCAGAAATCTTTGGATCAAGTTACTAGTGCTATCCTAGTTTATAAGGGTTGACCTTCATACCTGTTTGGCTGCTGATACTTATGTCACTGTCATATATTTTTATTTCAGGCAAGGAGCACAATGGAATAAGCCAAGACAATTTTACTTGGCTTTCTATTTTTGTTTCATCAGAGCCTGCCTCAGTAATGTCTAAGTGCATCTGCATTTAACATTTTCAGACCTATGTTCAGTTAATTTGGTCAAACATCCTCTGCTGTTTTAGGTGCAAAACAGGAAGGGTCTCATTTATGTTTTGAAAAACTAGTCCTCTTGTTAACTTTGGGCTTAAATAAAATATTCTGCAAGTACTGGCTATGTGCATGAAGGAAGTTCCTATTATCATATTCTTAATGTTACTGTAAATGGATCCCTCCTCCTTGCATGGCATCTCAGGCCAGTGGGTGCATAACATACTGGAGAATTACCCTGGGAAACTGAGGACTGAGCCCTCAAGGGCTCAGCAGCAAAGGTCACAGACCCAGCCTCCAGACCTTGACCTTGGCTGACTGTGTGACAGTGCCAACATACCAGGCAAGAGGAGAGAGAGGGAGAAGGGTCAGCAGACATTGGAGACAGATGGCCTAATTCATCATACACCAGAAATAAATTTTAAAAAAAAGCTGTTCCAAGCTTTACACACAGAGCAATGGTTGTAAATTCCACAACTGTGGAGACCTGCCAAGCCATTATACACATACCCATACTGCAGTCACTGGGTATAGTTCCTGAAAGGTGAACCCAGGAGAAACTACAAAGCATGAAGGTTGCTGAGATCTCAGGAAATTGGTTCATAAAATGATCATCCAAGCCCTAGTGGAAAAACGGCATGCAGAAGTTAGGGACTGATGTGATATTACAGTTTATTTATAACCAATGCACTTATGCAATGCATAAGTTATCCATGGGTGTGATACTAGGTATTTTATACCTAATAAGCTTCTTTCAGTAATAATTTATAAATTTTCACTCTTAATAGTTTCCCAATTGGAGTTATTTGAGAGGGTGTCCTGCTAAATAAAGTTCTCTTGTCACCAAGCAGAGTACCTCATAGGAACTGGCAAGGCTGGTGAAGCTGCTTTGGGAGGATGGAATGCAAACCAAACAGAGCTTTCCCCAGACCATGTACTTCGGTTTCTCTGCAGAAAGAGCAATAGAGCATTCTGGATGCTGCCTTTCAATTTTTGGCATCCAGAAATCCACAGAGAGAAGGAAACAGAGTGGCATCAGTAATGGTGTTTGTTGCACAGGCTGAGTGCTCAAAGTGGTTTTGTGGGCACAGCTTCCCTACAAAGACAACAGCAGCCATTGAGTTACTGAATGTCACAAAGCAAGTGCCAGAGAGCTTGACCATGGCCTTCATCCAGCCCTTTAGCTCTCTTTCTACACAGGCCAACTTCTGTGCACTACACAACAGAGTTATTAATACAATGTCCACAATCAGTCAGTATAAAAACCCACGCGTAGATCCTAGGGCTCCATTCAGGGGTTCCTTAGGAGCGCATGGTATGGATAACTCTGCAAATTCTTGCCACTAACCTGAAACTGCAACCCACAGAGCAGCCTTTCCTTTTGCTGCCACATGACCTTGGAGGGATGAGACAGGAGAAGGAACTCCTTTCTGTACAAGTAGGTTCAACAAGCAAACACATTTGACAATTCAAGTATCCCTGTCTGACTGCCAGTCTCCGAGTTTGTGGTTGGTCTCCTAGAAGCTGGTGCTGTGTCAGAGAACCAGCACAACACACCCTCCACCACCTCAGAGCCACCATGGACACCTGAACTCTTACACAGTCAAGATAAAAACAACATCCTGAAAACCTGGCTGTCTCCTTTTATCACACCAGTGATAAACAGCACATTTATCACAGCAGTATGCTGTGCTGAATATCACCAGCTGATCCCATTCTGACAGGGAACACTGTACTCACTGAGGAACTGCTCAACATCCATGAAGTACCCCAGCCTCCTGAGGAAGAGGTAGGAGGACCTACAAGACAGAAAGCAGGCAAATATTCTCCAGTTTTCCCTCTTACGCTAGCTATCCACCAGATTATTTCTTCATGAAAACAAAGTCCTCCTCCTCCATCTAGCTTGTGGTCTCTGCTTTACCCTTACACTGGATACTGAGGGACTATTTACGTGATGAGCCTTGACATCTAATCTAGGAATGGTTGTCTTATGGCTTGGACCCTTGATGTCTTACGTAGCAGATGGAGATGTCTTCCCAGGAGACAACTCCAAATGGGTCATTTTGGATTCAGGTGCCTCACACTAACACAACCCCAGTTGGTTTATTTCCCCTCCGTCTTTTGAAGGAGCACAATTGTATGGGTTCCCTTCTCTTTTGCACCCTCAAATTTGCAAGAGACCTTTTACTAGATTTGCAAGACACCTTTCATCTAGATACACAGACCATTGTGTTCAAAAGCTTTGAGATATATTCTGAAAATACAGTTGTGAACGCATCTGTTAGAGTGTCCCTTATTAAACAAGGGATTTGAATGTTGCCATACTTCTAAGCTGTGCATCCATCTACCCAGGTACCCATCTGAATCTTTCTTTAGCATCACAGCCATCTTACAAGCTTCAGCATAAATATCTTTATGGGGTAAGAGAGGATTCATGAAGGCAACGAGACTGAGTAAGTTAAAACTTGGGCTCACGCGCACAGCCTGGTCCTCCAGAGCATTTTTCTGTTGGAAATTTGTTCTCTGAATGAACCAGAGAACAAATCTAACAATGCCCAGGATCCAGCACCAATCAAGGAAGATCAGCTTGAATCTCCTCAGCCTGTGTCTGGTATGGCTTATGAAAAATTACTGGGGACCAAAAATCCTGGAGCACTGACTGAAAAGTGGTCAAAGAATTGTCACGTATAAAAGAAAGAGGCTTGGCAAAAGACTGTTTGAAAGGGGCTGTAGCCATAACAATGATGAGTTACTTGGTATCTATAAATAAATAATCAACACTGTAACTCATAAAATTCCCCCAAAGCTGTTATCTGCTGGCAAATACGTGTGATAGTATTGTAGGCAAGCACAACCAGGGAAGAAATGTTCAAACCCAGAATTGGCACGCATCTTTTTGAGCCTTCTTAAATAGAAAGTTTTTTAAAGTAGGTCATAGATACCACCACTGTGCATTGCAAGAACTGTGTGTGAATGCCTCCTCCACATTACAGTGCTTTTACCATCTAAGTAAGCAAACCCTATGCTGTTCAGTCCCAATTCAGAAAATTTTGAATGTAGCTGTAGGCTAAAGTTAAAAGACTAATTCCTTAATGCCTTTATATATTCTAGGTGTTTTTATATGTATTATATATTTACACCTTTTAATGTTACATATTTTATAATATATATATATTCTAAAATTTAGAAATCCCTCTTAGCTGTTATGGAAGGAACATAGGGTAACCCTAGCACAGTTTTTGATATCTGTACTGTCAGACTGAAGGTAGTTACAAAGCAGTGGGAATGCAATTTATTCTGAAGTAACCAGTGCTGCAAACTACAGCTGTACTTGAGAGATTCCAGCTACTCAATATTTACAAGTGTGAATTCTAAAACTGGCCAGAAATTCATTCACAAGCTGACTTCCCCCCAGTTTAAGCAAGGGGGTGTTCCCTTCTGCACTATGAGGGCCTGCATCCAGCTGGCCAGATGCTGTTTGAGTGATGTGAACACTGAAGGTCACAGATGCATTTTTATCCTTCAAAATGTAAGCAGAAAAACCTGTGAAGAAACAGAGGCAGATTTTAATTGTGCTCAAAGCTCCAGCAGCATCTGCCTACAACCTTTAATGATATCAACAGCAATTAGATATACTTCTGACTCAAACACATGCTCTGTCTGGAATGCCTCCTATTTAAAGCCCAGTACACGCAGATTCTATATCACTGACATCCCGTAACCCAACAAACATCTAATAGATCCTCTCAGGCATAGCTGCAGAAGTGAGGTCTAAATGCTCATCCCACCCAATGTAAATCTCATTTCTAGAATGGTGGGAACTGTCAGGCATCAGAACCTGAGAACATGCATGTCATTTCTCATCATTACATTTTCCCACAGAAGAATTAAGCTATCTTAAATGCAAGCCATGACTACAGTAAGAAATTACAAGCTCTTATCTCTATTAGCAAGCAGAAGTTTGAGGTACTTAATAAATAAATTAAAAATTATGTCAAGGACTAATGCACAATGATTTTGTCCATCACTGTTGCTGCATTATGTAAGAAATGTTTGCCTAAGATAAAATACATAGGCAGAAAACTAAAATCAAAGAGCTGAACTCGAGGCAATCAAGGTGACAAAACCCAAGAATTGTCCTCTTGTGGCTGCAGCCAAAAGATGGGGAACTAAAGAGATGGAGAAGGAAAGAGTAAAAATTACACTAAAGGAGAAACAAAGTGGAGTAACTAGAAATAAGGCTCTCAGCCTAACTGGCTTCCCTCTACACTTCAGCTGACTGTAACAGGGAGAAGAGAGATGCAATGCCAGGACTGAGGTGAGAAATACCTCCAACTAAAATAATCCCCAAATACATTTATAATTGCACTAGAAGGAAGTGCTACATCTTTTCTATAAAACCAAATTCCCTCTTTCATAACCCTCCTGGAAATTAAAACACTATCACTGGTGAAGTGAACTTCAGCATACATGTGAAAAGATTTTCATTTTGTTACTGGGAATGCTTTTATTGATTATTAGGAAGACAGTAAAAGCATCCATTGTGTCCAATGAAGAATGAAAGCAGATGCTGGAAATAAAGATCAGTGTCTGAAGACTCTGAGCTTGCAAAATCAGCAGCTATTTCCCCCCAGATGAAGAACTGTTACCCATCAGAACCTGGTGCTCCAAGCACAGAGCAGCTGTTCTTTAGCAGTGCTCTTGTGTGCCTATGAAAAATACACTCAAATAGGAGCAGCTGAGAGGATCCCAGCAGTTACTGACTTCAGCAGTCAGGGTAACTCACTTCATACCTCCAATCTGAGGGAAGAACTTTAACAGGAGCACCCAATCCCCACTGATCATCCCTGCCCTGGGAATTACCACCTCCCACACCCACAAGTTCATCTGCATGAAGAGAACAAGGACCTCATTCACTAGAAAGAATTATTAGTCATTTCTCATAGAGGAACCAGAATCATGTACCTTTGTGATTTTTTTCCAATTTTTTCTTTACTTGTACAATGTTTATTTTTACATAAATTTATTTATACATTCTTCTAGATTGGCAAAGTTCTACCCAATAAGAACATTTTAGCAAACTATTAAAATCTTAAAAGGCTTTTATAAATTTTTAAGCAAAACCTGTGAATTGTTTCCATTTACTTATACTCACGTCCATGTAAAACTATCTATAATTAGTATTTCTCCATTTGTTCAGGATCCTCACAACAACTGTAAGAGTCTCTGGAACTCCTAAAAACCTCACAGAAAAGCTTTGATTTAACCCTCAACTTTAATAATAAAGCAAACTTCCATTTTGCATTTAGTCCAGTTTGGCTCCATCTCCTGCTCAAAGTTACAAACTACATATTGTAACATTTAGATAAGCTTAAAAGTATGAAACTCAAAGGTGTTAATCTTACAAAGTACTTGAAGAATGTCTGCTAGAGATGAAAACTATCCTAAGATATTAGAAGTGATCAGTGACTCAGCTGTTAAGTTTCACATATTGATAATTAAGAACAACTGAACACCTATATTGGTGAAACCAGTGGCACTCTGGAAATCTACAATTTCTGGGATGTCCTCCATTTCTAAGCAAGGGTGTAGTTTCACTGAATTCCACCTTAAAAATTTCAGGTGGAAAAAAAAGGACACTGAAGAAACTCTAGGACACAGTAACTCTCAACATAGCTTATTTTTAAAACTTCTAGGAAGAATTTAAAGCACTAACAGACTGAAAAGACAACTTGTAAATTCTGATGTTGTATGGAGCAGATATGAACCTTCACAAAGAGAATACAAGATCATCCACCTTGGAAACATTACTCCCATCACTGCATTCTGTAGCAATCTGTAGCAAACAGCAAGGAAAATTTCTCTGCTACTCCTACCCTTTAACAGGCTGGGGAAAAAAACCTCCTTTAGGTTATGTATTGGTATTTTTTTTCACAACAATACTTTCACCTTTTTATGAGGATTTTCCTTAAAAAAATTCAGCAACAAATGAGGTTCTACTTCTCCTACTTTCATGCGGTTCTCTCCCATGCAATTTATTTTTCAATACCGTGGGCTGGTATAGATTTTGCTACATAACCTGCCTTACTTCATCCCTGTTTAAGGCCCTCTTTAATTCTAACCGTAACTTCTAACTTAGCAACCCAAGCTCACTGCAGGGCATTCATAGCCCTGCAGAGGCTGTACTCAGACATCTCGAGGAGGTGCTGTTATTTCAGCCTTTCCCATTCCAGTCCCATGTGTACCAACATTATTGTAACACACTTAGTACACCTGATGAAGCAACTGATGCCATTTATTTTTCCACACTGGCTATACAACAGAGAGGCAGCACAGCATTAAGGAGCATGTGGGAAGGAGTATGCTCACAGGGAAACAAAGTGTCAACTTAGAAAGTAGTCTCTCTAAAAATGTCCTTTCAAGGACAGAATAAAGGTTAGCAGCAATTTCAACAAACAAAAAACCACCCCCCCAAACTTACCTTGAAAAGGGCTTCCGAAAATCTTGATGAATCTCCCAAATTTTGTGCAAGTAGTTCTAAACCTTGTTCTTTAGCAAATGAAAAACTGATAGCTAAAGGCCTGTCTACTCTTCCTCTGCGCTGTTCTCAACAGTGTTCAGTTGTTTCCACCAGACTGCTGGTTACCTATTTTCCTAACTGTGCTTGGTAACCCAACTTTATGCTACACTCAACCCAGAGATTTCCTAACACAGCTGAAATTGTTCAAGTTACTCAGATGTATTTAAGCTTCACTATGCTGAGCATTGTAAAAAAAAAAAAAAAACCCTCACCACCAAAACAAAACCCTTTGCTCTAATCTACTTCCACTTTAATGAGATTATGTGATAAAATTCATGATCAGTCTTAGATGGATTTAGTATGACACTTCTTAATAAGAACAGTAATTAGCTTCATGGCCTGTGAACTACTTCTCTCTTCCAAAATTCAAACTAACAACTGTCACGCTGATACCTTAGCACTAGCAAGCCTAATGAGTTAGCTGAGAGCAGAGCCTGCTACTACCAGAGCATGTTATGTATCTGGTGGTCATGGATTACAGACACTTCAAGTGTGCCCTTACACACACTGCACCAAACGGCATGAAATCAGTAACCTGAGGTATGAACTTGTGGCCGCATTCTTTGGGTCCTTCTCTGGGCTTTGAAGTCACTGTCTTCACCTGTGAGCAATTCAGGAACACTCTGGCCTGCAGCAGCCACCCTAAATGCATATTCAGAGCTGTCTGAAGAGGACCAATATCAAATTCTTCAGGGTTCTCAAATATAGTCTAATCCCATGCTAAAAATTTTGGGGGCATTTGGGACCCTGTTTCACATTTTGTACTCTGTCCCCTTTTCACTGAGAAACATCTTCTATGCAGGCTAGTGAGTCCCTGGAACCATAGAAAGCTTTATCTTTCTCCTCCTGGCTTAAGACTTACTGCAGGTAGTGCTTTCCCACATGTCTATCACTACCCGGAGAAGGTGCTCCGTATCAGCTTCAGTACTCTTCTCGCACCCTGCCTTGTGATGCAAGGATATGCACTCCTGAGCTCAGGAGACCAGCCATCAGTTCATGCTCTCCTTCCCTGCACTTCCTGAAGTTCTCAGTGGGGAGCAAAGGTGCTTGCAGATCAAAACCTACCAGAGAGCTTTATTCTTCTGCTTTGCTGAACATGCCCTACAGAATAAATGCAATATACAAGTTCACTGTTTCTCACTGTACTAATGGAAGCCACATAAGGTATTCTTAAAGTTACTATGTTTTTATAAATGTACTATTTTAACACCAATGAATTCTCTTTTCACAACCGCTTTGCTACCTAGGAAATCCATGGTTCGCGGTAAATCCTTAAGTGTTCCAGGAAAACACATCAAATTATTTAATATCCCTGTGCCAAAACCCTAGACAGCAGGAAAAGATTTCACTTTTTGACTGGTGACTATCACTTGGCACGAGTTATGCTGGTCTTTCAGGCTGAAGGGATGTAACAGAGGAGTTGTTACACTGGACAATGTGCGGGAGAAAGAAGGGGCTGTGATTTGTTTTGATACAGGTCTAGGGTCTTGTCAGACTTTGCAGGATTCTCTGATACTTACGCTTTTTTCAGTTCAATAACCAGAACACTATGGATTTGGACAAGCATAGATTTGGGGCAGTTTTCTACTGGCAATGTGCAGAAAAGGGGAAAAAGAAGAGTGGTTTGGGAGAATTGCTTTGAAATATGCCACTCTAATACGACCCAAGTGTTTACTTCATCTCAGCAGATTCCTCTTCAGAAAGACATTACAACCCAAAAACTTAATATATACAAGTTACAGCCATAAAACCAACCATTTTAATTGAAGCCATTAAAAAAAAAACATGTGAGGCAATATAAATGATAAAACCATACTTAAGAAGAAATACCTAGCACTTTCTGAAAAGCTTTAAAACAGCAACAAACACTTTACAAAAGATTTGAAGGAAGAGAATAAAATTTCCAAACTACAGGTATTGTATAAAGGTAACATTAACAATTATCTTATAAAATACAGCAACGGAGACAAAATGGATACTCAAGCTCATTTGAAACTAAGCCTTCTGGGGTCTTCATTAAAATGTGTGTTCAAAAACTATTTTAAACAAGGACTAAATACTTAATATTTTAAATGTACAGGTCCCTCGCATAAACATAGCACTATACACATCTTCCAAATAAGCAGTAATTACAAGTTCCTTTAACCATGCGTGGTATCATCTTCTACAAAGTCTTTGGCCATTTCTGCTGTGATCACATCAATATGACTGACCTGGTGGAACAAAGAAGCATTCAGTTATTGCAGCAACTCCTACAGAGTAAGACACATCTTCAAAGGCTCCAGGACTCAGCAACAGGTCTATGATCAATTTATAAGTGATAATTTATATTTTATAATTCCCTTTAAAAAATGTGACACAGGACACCTGCAGATATTTATATTCTCTTTCATGAAGGAAATAACTTTATAGAAGACCGCAACATAACTAGAAATTGATCAGCTGAAGTGAGTCTGATTCACTTTGAATTCTTCCTAAGTCTCAAATGCACAACTTACTTTAATTACAGCGCTTACCAAAAAGCCCATCATACTATTTACCTTGTTTCTGAATTTTACACCATAGAACTTGTCAGCTGACTCAAGCAGTTCAGGCCTAAAAGTTGTTGTAATAAACTGAGCATGTTCAGCTAGTTCCATAATCATATCTAAAAAAGAACACAAAAATGCTTTATTAATGTAATCTTCTCAATAAAGTGAGACAGACAAGAATAGTAAACTCTGCCTTATTCAAAATCAGGTTTTGGTTAATGAAGCAAAAAACTCACACATCAAGAAAGTATCTATACCAGTTTTATTTCACAGATAATACATACAAGTATTATCATTAATTCCACTATGAACTCTGACAAGTCCAGCCACTCAGCAAACCTAGTATGGTATTAAACTTCTATGATAAAAACAGCGTAAGCACTTTTCCATTGATTTTTAATATCAAACTAGACTTCAAAACAGGACTGCTTTTCAACACTGAAGTGCAGTAAGAAGACCCTTTAAATGCAGTAACAATATGGAGCTTCTGCCTAAAACCAAGTTCATGAAAGCTTCCCCAAACATACCCTGGGCTTCTCAAAAATGTGCTTTTATCATTGAAAGCTTTACTCTTAAACATCAGGGATGAGAAGACAAACTATTACCTTCAACCACAATGAAGGTTATAAAAGGTAAACAAGTACCTGAGACAGCTTTTCTATGCTGGGCATCCAAGGCTTGGTCGATTTCATCAAACAAGTAAAATGGAGCTGGGTCACATTTCTGGATGGCAAATATTAGGGCCAGGGCCACTAAAGATTTCTGTCCACCTGAAAGTTGCTGCATTTCTCTCATTTCACCCTGCTTCCCTGTGAACGATACCTAAGAAAATAATGCAACAGCAAGATGATTTCAAAACACTGAACCACAGCATCACTTGCTTTTAAACGAACAGGATCAACTAAATGTTACTTTTAAAAAATATAGTTCAAAGGCAACCTAAACAAACATGCAAGGGACTGAAAATCAAGTATTTTTTTTACCCTTATGCCAACTCCTGTGAACTGATCTACAGATGGAACACTGCTCTGAGATCCAGATCCCCTTTCGCTCTCGGTGCTGCCTTCACCTTCATCCTGGGACTGACTGCCCTCCACATCTCCTTTCTTCATCACTAATGTGGCCTTGCCACCAGGTACTAACTTTTGGAATACTTCACTGAAATTTTTTGACACCTGAAAAAGAAACAGTCAATAAACCAATTCATTTTTACTGAGTGAAATAAAATGCAGACAAGTGTTTCTCCGTGAATACAAGAAGTATCTGCTTCAAAGCAGAGATCCACATTCTTAAGCAGAAGTGAGAAATGTGTGCTGTACAAAGCTTGGCCTAAAAAAAAAAACCAACCATTTTCTAGTATGAGAATTTTCAAAATTTTTTTTCAAGAAAATGGTACAAATAAAACATAGAACTGTAGCAAAAATAAGATTTATTTAGTAACCATCAGTTAAGCAAAAAACCTTGAAGGAGAAGAATTCACACTCTTCATCCTTAAGATCCTTTGTTAACATTAGAATTACTTTCACTAAATCTAAGAAGGTATTTGGTGCAGTTTTTTGCCACAGTTCCCAGAAAGGGTTGTACATAGTACATAGGAACTCACTTGACAGGAAGTATTTAAGAGGTTTAAAGCAAAGCTAGAGTTGTATTGGAGATGGGCACATACTGAAAAGGGTAGCCTATTTATTTTTCAGTATTTAAAAAACCCACAAGCCTCAAGTTACATGACACTACCTTCTATTAGTACAGATTTATTTAGTATTCGCTTCTTCCCATATTGCCACTACTCCATGAGACAGCTTGATTGATTTCAGCACCAGTGTCTTTACAATTGTTCCCATTTTGTTACCTGTTTGAAAGTCAGCTGAATAGCCTCGTATTTCCTGAGCTCAAGGACATTCATCAGCTCCATGATGGATTTGTAACCCCTGTCCAGTTCCTCTTGCCTTTTTATCAATTTTTCCTTCTGCTCTGAGAAATTCACAAACTGATCTAAAGCTTTTTTATTAACGTGACTGTATTTCTTCAGTTCAGTATTGCACTGCTCCAGCTTGCGGAATAACTGTAAACAGAAAATATTAACACATCAAAGTGACTTGCAATTCTAGCCACATTTGACTCAAGATGCAGGTGACACTAATGTCTCAGGCTGTGAAACATGAAACCAAGGACACTATTTACCTGCTTTAAACTTAAAGTCTGATACTTTTCAAAAGCCTCCTGTGGAAGTGAACCCAACTCTCGGATTTTCTTCATGCATTCCTCTTTCTTCTTGAGAAGCATGCCTTGCCTGTTCGTCATTTTTTCAAGTTCTTTTGTATCATGGTTAATGGCATCCATATGCTCCTTTTCCATATTCTTCCAGCGTTCCATGCTCTTCTGAAGTTCTTTAATTCCTGCCTCTGTTTTGTCAATAGAGTTATCCAGATCTGCAATATTGAGCAAGAGTACAAAACCCAAAGTTGTAAGTTTTACATGCCTGCATAAGATCAGCAACGATCCAATAAAGTATTTATGAAACAAAAAGACAGACTAAAGAAGATCTATTAAGGAACAGAAGGTTAAATTTCAGGCAAAAGGCTGGAAATCCCTCTCTTTTCTTCCCCTTGACAATATGGCTTAAAAAAACCCCAAACAAATGGACTATCGTCGTTTTGTTCAATTCTTGGAAGAGAAGCAAAGGAAGTTTCAAGCCATACAGATGTGATAGTCTATTTGACAGCAGCTGAGTTTTAAATTGGTTAGACAAAATTCAGGAACAATTATACAAGATCTTGCTTGTACGACAGTTGCCTCACAAGTACTACACCCTGAAGCCAGAAGCCCATTACCAGCAACACAAGTTAATTACATTACGGTCTATTTCTAAATCAAATATGGTATGTCTGAACTTTCAAAACCCTGGAGAGTTTTCTTTCCAAAACATGATGTTACCAACCATCTGACCGTGCCAGTGTATCCTTCACTCGTTTGTTGATAGCCTCAAGTTCTGATGTTGTGGCAGTAAGAACTGTGCCACCTTCTGTTTCTCGAAGTTCATTCAGTTCCTATGAGATAAATAAATGCCACCAAGCTTCAGCATGAATGGGAACATAAGTATAAGCCAGACAAACAAGCCATCTTCTGCTACTCTACCTATAACTTCATATAACTACATCTATCTATTACATACATACAATATTCAATATTTTAATAAAGTTCTAGAGAATAGATAGACTTTCAAACAAATCTGTCCTATTTATACACAGGCTTGTATTCATAGTAGTTTTTGTCAAAAACTTACTGTGCTGAAATTCAAAGAAACACTTAACTGTTTATCCCAGCTTATACATAGGGAAGCAAACCCCATCACACATAATGCAGTGTAACGAATGAGTATTTATGAAATGATTTAATACGTGTTAGTCTTGGAAATAAACCAAAACCAGACTGCAAAAGCACATTTAAGAGAAAATCCTTACTTGTTCCACTTGGTCTAAGCGTTTTCTCAGATTCTCATTTAGATATGTTTCAACCCTTGTGATAATGCCTTCTAATTTAATCCTCTCATTCAAAAGCTGTCTGTTTTCCTGAAGAAAGTAAAGAAGTTTATTAGTTGCCTACCTGACTAGGACCATTTTTTCCTTGTTATAAAAAAAACCCCAAAAGAGTACAACAACAACAAAAAAACCTACTGCTCACACAATTCTGCGTATTAAAATACCACAATTCTCTGGACTGTTCCTCTTTTAACAGACAGAAAAAACAAATGGTAAGATGTCTAGTGTAAAAGTCAACTGTACAGATCATTTATTAATCTTTATTTATATATAAACCCAATTCTTAAACCCAGAAATGTTTTAGAGAGTATATTTAAAAAGCAATGTATTTTTCCAGCAATGTGTATGTCAATCAAAAGCTTAGTTTTGTCTCCCTTACCACACGCTTAAAGGAATTGTTTTCCTTTCCCATACTGTGTATCCTCCCTTCAGATGATATCTATTTGTATTTATTGTTGGAAAGTCAATAGCAAGAGCAAGAAAATTTTGATGATTCCAACACAGCCTTAATTCTCACACAATCAACTGGCAAAATTCACCCAGTGTTTGAGAAAAACTTGCAAATACACTTTGCAAATGAGAGAACTTCAAACACACCTACTACTGATGAAGCACTATTTTAATGACATTATATTCATAAGTGACTTTTCATACAAAAGGACAAGTAAGTTTATTGCTAAGAAAGATACTACATTTAATGGCAAGACATTTTCATTTCCTTACTTGCTGTAGTTGTCGAATTTCATCATTAAGAGCATCCACACGCTTCTGATCTTCAAGACTGAGCTGGGACAACAAATCTGTCCCCAGTTCTGCTTTTAATGATTCTCTAGTTGACTCCATAGCATGTAAACTTGCCTCCAAGCTCTGTAAGCTACGTTGCTGTGGGACAGATATTACACAGAATCACTCCTCAAAGCAATCTGTAGATTTATATTAATTTCATATGTTTATATAAACATTTTTGTGAAATATCTCTAGTTATCTCTTCATATTTCATATTATGACATTAACCAGAAAGGAATGCAAATTTATCAGTAACATTAATGAAACAATTAATATAAACCCAGTAACAGTTTTCAATATCCCCATACTAACCTTAGGCATAAATGTCTTTTCAGACTGCTGCCTTTTCTCCTTCAGCATTTTCATCTCTGACAAAATACTGTCTCGAGAGGCTTTGAACTTTCTCTGCTGTGTTTCAATTTGCTGCATTTGGTTCATTAGCTGGTCAATCTCATTATTAATCCATACTGCGGGCTAAGGAAAACTCTGTCCTTGTTTTAAAAACCATTTTATACCTACTAGTACCTCCAATTTTTTCTATCTGACATATTCATCTGTCATCAAAATAAGAAACAAACCAAAACTCCATGAAACCATAATAATCAGCTGTAGAGGAAAATTCAGGGATCATCAACAAAAGTAACTTGAGCAGCTTATCAACTTATCAAGTAACTTATCAATACCAGGAACTAAGCTAAATGAAGCTTTCCTTGCTTATTTTACATGGCATTCAGAAGAACACTCCTGCTTATCTGCTGTCCCAACCGTGTTTCTAGTGCACTGATACAGGTCAAAAAGCAAAGGAGTTCAGTCTGTAGGACAGAATGACCTGGGTGATGCGTAAGAAAATTGTATAAACCTCCCTTACTCTTGAATTGTAGATATTGGACCTCAAAAGGACACCGTGCAAAGAGACTGAAAAGACCAAACTGTCAAGTAACTCAGAGCTTATTATAACACAACGGTCTCCCATCTCCCCTCCATAGCCTAAGTGGACGATGTGACACATCAACTCAACATACAAGTACTAAAAATACAGCCTGAGTCAGAAGAAGCAGTGAAGATTAACACAGATAACAAGAATATCTGGTTATGGCAGTTACTACAACAGACTCTAATAGGAATAGAAAGCCTCATAATCTAGGGTTTAACCTCATCTCTAAGCTTTAAAGATCAATATCAAATACAGCAACACAGAGAACCAGGCTGCACACAAAACAGTCAAAACAAATGCCACAGCTAGTATGTAACAAGTCAGTCTCCTGTTTTTCATCTATTACTGTAACTACAAAACAAAAGCTTTGTCACACAACCTTCCCCATTAATGACAAAAGGATATTTTCAATGTTTCTGCGTAAGTTTTCATTGAGCTTTGCTTCAAGTTCACCAAGTTCTTCCTCTGCTTTTCTAACATCTTTTTGCAATTCAAGTCGAGACTTCCTGGTATCATAATAACCTCCAGTCAAAGCACCTCGATGGCTGACTTGATCACCTAAGAGCAGAACAGAATGAGATATAAACTGCACACTACATGCTTGCCATGAAGTCCAGCACACTTTCTACAATGCAACTTAGCAAGTTAACTAGAACATTTCAACTGACCTACTAAAGCACTGACTGTATCAGCAATCATATATGTTCACAGTAATTAGGGAAATGTTTATTTCTGTATTCAATTTAAGGGCATTCCCTTTTTCAAGATGAACACAGACTACTATGATCTCCTTTAAGCACTGGCTTATTTTTATGTTTGTTTTTAATTAACTTCTGAAACCATGCAGCTTGAAGGGAAAAAAAATACTTATATTAAGGGAAAAATGCAAATGCCTAGCACTACCAGTTTGAAAAAAAAAATCTCAAGTCTTCCATGAGGAAATAAAGAGATGAAGTAATTAGCAGCATTTGTGGCTTGTAGAGCATGCTGATACTGAAAAATTAATAATTTCCTCCTCAGACACCCTTAGGAATTTTTTCAGATTGACTTTAAGACACAAAAAGACAACAATAAGCCTGCGGAGAATCTGCCCTCTTAAAAATGGGCTATTAACAAGAGATACAGATTATTTCAGAGAACATAAGATGTAAACATATCTGCTGCACAGAAGAATTCACCTTGCCCTTATCAGGAATTAAGGCCATTCATTCACACCCTAAACACTGGTTTGAGCTTGGGGAAAACCTGCTGAACACTCCAGTAAAACAAACACCTATTAAGTTGGATAAAAAAACCCAGATGAATGAAAACCTAATCTGCTTTGTAATTCTCAGGATGGAGATACACAGCTACTAACATTTAGATCATAAGAAAATTCCATACCTCATCAAGAAATTCTGTATTTTTAAGCACTGTACTGAACCAACTGCAACCCTGTACATATATCTCAGTCAAGTATACTATTATTTTTAATAACCGCATTTCAACAACACTAAACAGACCAAATTTAATGAGTTCCATAATCCCAGGAATCCTATTTTTACAATAAATAATCTTAAAAATTGCAGTATTTACCTTCCAAAGTGATACAATCCATTGTGAAAGCTCTGGCCAGCTGGGTAGACACTTCCATGCTACGACAAATTAAAGTCTTCCCAAAGACATGTTTGAAAGCTTTATCAAATCTTGGATTGTATCTCAGTTTACTGATCATAGGAATAGCATCCTAAGTGACAGAATTACAATTCAGCAATTTAAGTAATTCTTGATTATCAGGTTACAATAAAACTACTTATTAGTATTGCCTTTTTACTTGCAAAGTGCAGTTACTAAAGGGCAGATACCTTGTAGGAAAGTGTTTTTCTATAACAGAGTTTTTTTATGTTGAGAAGCATATACTAGAAGTAATATTTAACCACAGATTCAACAGAAAAGCAAGTGGTGGGCAATAAGCAATGTACACAGTTCAAAACATGAGGCTTTGTAGTTATGAAGCAGAGGTAGATTCAAAAGTAATTCTAACTCACATTAGTCTCAGGATAAGCTGTATCTCTAACATCCAGCTTGTTCAGAGGGAGGAAAGTAACTTCTCCAGGAAGGTTCATTTTGTTAAATTCCATTAGGATCTTTGTACTGACCTCATCAGAATCCACAATGTGATAAAACAACCTATTTAACAAAGCCAAACAAATAGGCTAAACTTTACTATGCTAAAAAGACAAACATATTTGTATACAGACAGTATTCATGCAGGTACCATTAAATAACACATCACTATAAAGCTGCATTGCCTTTCCAATTCCATGCCTCAGAAAAAGCAGGTGGATCGCCTTTTCACTATTGTTAAAATGGGATCAGCCAACACCTTTACATTCCACTGTCCAGCCAAGAGCAGCTCAATATGTGTGCAATGTACACACCTCTGTCCTGCATTTCCATTACACAACATTCAGCCTTCCCTCTCTGCATGGATCTACAGAGTTTGCCTCTGCTGCCTCTATACGCCACGCAGAGAGACAGACCACATCCACCCCACCGCCCTGTGCACTATGAGGACTAGCACCACAGGGACTGAAATAAGCAATTTTTCCTTTGCAAGTTGAACTACAGCTTGCTTGTTACAGCTTTTTCCAAACTATGGGGCACTACAGGATTCAGAGAGCACTGAAAAGTGCTTGGAAGAGGATGCCCTTGTTCACACTGAAACAGAAGTTTCAGAAGAGACCCTGCATTCCAATCATGGTAGCATCATTTCTATGTGACACTTTGCAAGACCATGTCACCTCTGTCCCCTTTCCTGCGCTTATGCCACTACCTACATTTCATTAGAACAAGACTTCTATGACTACTCATAAGTTGGAACAGGGACTGATCACACAAAAAGACAATTTTTATTAATTTGAAGTGTGAGATGTTGCAGCAAGTGGTGGATCACCTGACAGGCACTTACTTCTTCCAGCAAGCATTTTACATAGACTCATTAACACTCAACATCTTTTCAGACAGCTTTTAAACAGCAGTTTTTGACAGTTTAGAGACTATTCTCAACCATGAGATTTTCTAGCGCAAGTGAAATAGTTCTTACTGTTATTGAAACATCAGCCTTGCTTACTGTAGAATTCTCCACACTGGAAGATGCTGTCCATTTTATTCAATATATCTCAGTCTCACCACCAACCCCCCCGGCAAGTGTCAGGAGTCTGGGTCTGGGGCCTTTCTGTTGTTTTTTCCTTTTTTTTTCTCTCTGGTTTTGTTTTAGGTTTTTTAGACAAAGTCAGGAGCAGCTAGGATTAATATTTAAATAGGCAGAATTCTTCTTATTCCTTCATAAAGGAATAGCAGTTTGATCATGCTATATAGAAGGCACTTTGACATAAAAAGGCAAGACATCAAGTTCAAAAGAATAATATTTCAATAGCAGCTTGCAACAACAACTGAATTGTGACACTGCACTAAAGAGCACATAATTACCTGTTCCCTGCAGTGACTTCAACACAGGTGTAGAAAGCTGGTTCACATTCAAAGTTATTCATCACGATTCCATGATAGCCATTTAGAACATGCTGGTTTATGCCTTTTCGACGAAAGTGCTCCAAAACTTTGTTTATGCTGTCTATACCATTCAAAATGGCCTGTTAAAATACAACTAATTACTGTACTGCAGTTAAAATGTGTGGGAATAATAGTCATTTTACCTTTAATTTTGTGACAGGTGTAACCTCTTTTTGCCAAATTCCTGTTAACCTACAGCTCTAACAGAAGATACCTAAATAAGAGTCCATCACTTTTCAGTTTTGTTTATTTGGGTTTTTTTTAAACAAAAACGTATCAGAAGAAATTTTAAAAATATTCCGTATCTGCCTAGTCTCCTCACATCAACTACCTTGAGCTTGCAAAACTCATTTTCAAGTAGGTCTAGACTATAAATATTTGAAAATTTCAGCTTAAAATATAATTCGTCAATCTTAATTATGACAGACAATAATTTAAAAAATAACTATCATATCTTTCAGATAAAACTGACTTGTCCTTTAAGAATGAGATTACACAAGGAATTCTCAAGAGCGAGGCTATCTTACCTTTCCTGTTGCTGCTCTGAGAAGCTGCTGTTTCTTTTCTAGATCCTCCCTCTTTGCAGCAAGAGCTTGTTGTTCTGCATTCTCTTCTCTCCATAGATAACTACAGAACAAAACCAATAAAATCTTATAAGTGTGATTGCAATCTGAAGGTTTTATTATTATTTTCTTAAAGACTGCTAATCTAATGGGAAGGCAAAGTGCAGAAGTTCATACATGGCCATATTTTAAAAACATACCTACATGCCATGTTAACAACTACACAGTTGGGGTCCTTCACATTAAGTGAGATTGAGATATATTTCAATTAGTTACTAACTTTCTTTCACTCTGTAGTTCATCCTTTTTATTTTTCACTTCATAGTATTTTCTGTCCAATTCTTCAACACGAGCCTTCACTTCATTAAGATCCTGGTCCAGTTTCTAACACAAAGAAAAGAACAGTATGAAACTACAGCTCTCTGTATTAAAAAAAAAGTCTTTATTTTATTCAATACTGAAGTACTAAAAATTGAGAGAGTCCTACAAACATTTTAACCGGTTTACAACAAACTGCAAAAGCACTGAGAATAAAGACAGCTTTGTAAAGAAGCAGTAACAAGGTGTAGGTGCCACACAGATGGCAAGGCAGGCACCAATTTCAATTGTGCCTCTGGGCAATAAACTGAAATTGATCCCTGTAAGTCACAGTAAGAACTGGAATCAAAACAGTAACTAACATACATATAACTTCTGTGTAATCATGCTCTGAAATGACATTTGTGATAAGTACAACTAATCTTGTGTACCATGTCAACCTGCTATTAGTCAAAAATCTCAGCCTGCTCTCCAGCAGTACTAGACTTTCAAGACAGCTGCTGTCAACAGTGCGCTGTTTAAGCCAACGCACAGACATCCTCCCTTTGCTCACTCAACACCTGCCACTTTCAAAGCAGTTCAGGGCTAGCACTCAATAGTGTTTACGTATTTATGTGTACAAGGAGGAGTAACTGTGTTCTAAAAACACAGCCAGCTCATTCCAAACTAACCTTGCAAGCCTTCAATCACATTCACCCAAGACACCTTCTCTTTGAACAACAAAAAGCTGTAAAACTCTTCACCTAAGCATAAATCAACCTTCCTTGAGGAGAAAAAGAAAGGAATCAAAGTCCACAACAAATTTAACCCCTTCAATTCTACAGAATTACCATTGAGCGGTACAATACAATTACAGCCAGCCAGTGGTAAATGCTGTTTTCTTCATTCACCAACTCAGAGAATCACAACTTTGCTAATGTGGGTCCCAGTCAAGCAGTATTTTAGCACAACACCATCATCTTTGTACAACTACATTCCTGCATGGTGTCAGACTGACCCTCAATTTCAGTACGTATTTTACACAAAGACCAAGAACACCATCAGCATTGGCACTGTATGCTCTCTCAATATAAAAGCAGGGTTTTCACAGCTGGGCCTCCTAGCAGGAATGCTATCTTTGGATTATTTTGCTGTATTTGCACTCTAAGAGCTGTTTCTGAATGGAAATTAAAATCTAAGTTATGCAGGTAATACAATAACAGATTAATCTTCTAACATGCCTAGGGATGCAACTTCTAACCAGCTGCAACCATGGTACAATGGTGCAGTGCCTGCTGCACAGTTAAAAAGATCCTCCTCTTTGGGAAAAATGAGAGAAAACAACCAATACAGACTTCTATAAGAACATAACAACTGGCTATCTATGACATGGCTATGCTCAATGTAGACAAGAGCAAGGCAGATAGAAGCCTCCTCCTGTTAACTCAGGCCAAACATAGTGGGTAAAATAACAGAAGGCAAAGCCAACATAGAGTGAAGTTAGTGCAATGCTAGAGTTTAAAGCTTATCTGCAGATATTTTCAGTAAGCATTTTTCAAAGACCACATCCAATCAGAAAGTCACATCTTCCTTATAAATAGGCATTGAAGTCTGACTGTCCAAGACTGAGTATTTAACCCTTCTCTCAAGACTGAGAATAAACCAAAAACTTACACTGTACTGTTCCAAGTTTTTCTCCTTGTTTGCCTCTGTATCCTCTAAATCCTTGTGTATAGCTGCAATCTGCCGCTTCTTGTCATTGATGGCTTGATCTAAAGACTTCAGTTCTTTCTTTATCCACTTATCCCTTTCCTCTTTGGAAGTAAACTGGCTCCCTCGACCTTGTTTTGCATAAAGATCGGTTCTTTCTTGTGTAGCCTGTGCAAGTCTGTTTTGAGAAGGGAAAGACATGCTGTATTATAAAGAAATCTTGAATTTATTAAGAGCAAGCATTAAGAACTACTATTAGAATTTTCAAGAAGTGTCAAACCAGGCCCTAAAATTTAAGCACCAAATCAGTAACAAAAAGAAAAGGATCATGTTATAAACAATAAAATCATCCCCAATAAGTGGTTAAGCTTAGAAAATCATTTTGCCAAATAATGTTCCCACCCAACAATAAAGCAGGCCTTTTACAGACCATCTCCAAGCGCACGTAGCTACCCCACTGTCAAGCAACATGTACAAGTTTTTGTTAATTGCAGATGCATAGCACTGATAAAATTTGCATAGAATGCCACAGACCTAGCAATTCCCCTCTCTTCTTTTTCTTTTACGCTGTTAAATTTTGGCTCTGTTTCTGCAAGTTCTTTCTGCTTCTCCTCAATTTTCTCAAGAAGTTTTTGCCTCTCTTTTAGCAGTCTTTTCTGAAAGTCAAACAAAGCAGTATTTAAAGTTAGTATTTAAACTAATTTAGCAAACCTTACAAAATAGCGACAGGCTCCAGTCTAAAACCAAAACTTCAGTGTACAAGAATATGTCCTTGTGCCAATGACATTTTAAGACTTCACTGCTGTTACATACCCTTTGCTCACTGTTGCCAGCTAATTCATCCTGTAGATCTTTAGCCTTCAGCTCTAATTTAGTCCTCTGTTTAATCTGCTCCTGTCTTTCAGCACTAAGTTGTTCCTTCTCTTCTTTCATTGCAGAAATCTTTGTCTTCAGCTCTCGAACTTGCCGTTCTATTTCCTATGCAAATTTAAATATGCAGTATCTTAAACACTGGAGGAACATTACACTATTTATCAAAACTCACAAGGCCATTATTCCGTAGCTCACAAGACACTAGATGTGTGAAAAACCCCAAGTTTCCAAACAGGATGAAAGCATGCAACAGAATTTAATAGAATTTTAGATCCCACCAGCCCTCTCCCTCCCCACCTCCTCCAAAAAATCCTGAAAACCACAAAGCAAAACACACCTCTGGAGAGCCCTTTCAAAAGTATTTTTACCTCCATTTTATCTCTAGCATCTTGCTGTGCATCTCTCAGCTGCCTTGATTTTTCTCCACTTGTCTCTCGTTTAGCAGAAAGCTGTATGGAAATATCACCAATAGTTTAAGTAGCCAGATTCTGTTTTAATAGTGGTTCCAGAAAGAAAATTATTTAGTGAAGAACGGTGATGCTGAGACATACAGCGCACGTAGTTCAGTGCGCAGCTGAGGACTGCTGCAGATTGAGTTCTGGGTGGTGGATGCCACAGGCAAGAGAACTAACTGATGTCCCTTTGCATAACAAAGGGCATGGGAAGTTGTAGCACTCAGAGACACCGTAGGAGCCCCAGGCTTCTACTCTGATGGGATAAAAACCCAGTTTCCTTTGTTGGGGTCACTCCTCGGAGGCACCAGCCTGAGCTGTTCCTTTTTTATTTAGTTACCGCGCCAAGATGAAATTATTTTAAGGACCAAGACATCTGAGACTGCTATGGGAAACCTGGTCTAACTGTGAGTGTGGCAAGCAGGGAGTCAAGCAAGGCACCTGTGCTGGAAAGGGGCTTCAGTCCTAGCTCAGGTGGTGTGGTTGTGACTGCCAGAGTCGCTCCTGGATGGCTGCACAGAAAGGTTTCCTTAACACTGTCACGATTCTATCAAGGAACACAAGGGGATGGTAGCAAAACCAAACCAACAGTTCATTACATTTTGTACTAGCCAAGATACTTTACCTCATCAAGCTTAGCTCGGGTTTCATTAAGTTCCTGATTATAAATGGTATATTCTAATGCTCTCCTCATTTTATCCCATTTCTGGTACTGTGCCAGCTCTTCTTTCTCCTCTTCTAGAGTATGCAGTCGCTCTTCAATGTATTTCAACAACTCGTTGATCTTCTCTCGCTTGCCCTCTTTAGAAAACACGACAAAATTGAAATTCAGTTAAATGCTGCAATATAATATAATCCCCCATCTTTACAGCCACTGAATCTACTCCAGTGATTAACTATTTGTCGACATATATGAAATGTAAAAACACCCCATATCCAGAAGTTCTCCAAAAAACCATCCTAACAGTAGAACTGTTGATACTCTTTATGTAAGGCAACACAAGCACGTATTCTCTTGGCTCACACACTTAAAATAATACAGACTGTACAACATGACCTTTAGTGTTTGCACAAGCAGTAGGCATCCTGATTTTTGGATCACTGCCAGCTGATATCAGTTGTATGTTTTGAACAGTAAATTTGTCTGTATTAGGTTAGCTAAAAAGTTTTATTACTAAAAGTAGACAGAAATAACTTGTTTAACCTTTTGAGATATTGGAAATTCCAGGAGGAAATATGCGTTGTTTAGCATACCAAAAATAACATCTATCTAGCTTTACTGAAAAAGCCTGAAGTTTTACAGTTAATTGAATTACTGTGGCATAAAGCAATAATTTCTTCAAGTTTTACCTGTTTCTTTCATCAGTGAAATACTCTCCTCTTTACGTTCATCGTACACTCTGGTACCGGCTACTTCTCTTAGTAATTTCAGTCTTTGAGAGTCAGGAGCTGTGGCCATCTGGTTGATCTGAAAATTCAAGATCTGTGATTTCAATAACCTGCTCTGGATGTATGGCTAACCACAACAGATCAAAGACTGCACTTTTTTGCTCTGCCTGCTTGCCTGAGGTTTTGGCAGGAAGATTCAGACACATAGCACACACCACACTGCTTTCTTTTTGATACAATTACTTTAGGACAGCAAGTAGTCTGCTTGTAATGAAATTCATTGCTTTTCAAATGTTACCATTTGTTGCTAAAACTCAGGATACAAGGATTATGTACACTGAAGAAATCATAAACCACTCAAAATTATGTTTAGAGAAACTCAAGCTTGGGCTTTTAAGTCCTGGTGCTAAATCGAATAGTTTAAATGCCTCCATAAAACCACACTAAAACATAGGGGTTATAAATCTTAGAATAATTCACATCATGAAACACTCATTAATATGACAACAAATCAGTCACACAATTACACCCAACATAAAACTCATCTCCCTTCAATGTAATTTCAGTGGCTGCATGCTTTTCTAAGAAGGTAACTGTTTCCAATTTGTTCTATATTAAAACCAGTATGAGTATTTTGGCTGTTAAGCAGTGTGCACCAATCCCCACTACAAGTGACTTTCCAGCTCAAGCTGTTTCTTTCAAATGCGCACATTCAACCTATAGGAAAATTTATCCTGACAAACATCTGGCAGACTGTACTATGGGTTAGCATTCCTGACATCAAGTGCTCCTTAAGTCTCCTGCATTCCTCTCCAAGTATGCCTTCCAGTAACCTTTTGGAAGTGACACTTATCAGCATCTCCTTGATGATCCATCCCGTGAGCCATTACAAGTAGTCTGTCCTTTGTCTGCAGATGTGGGTGTCTTTCCAAAGCTCTAGTAAGCTGCTTGGGTCTTGAAGACCAGTTAAGAGAGGCCATGCATGAGCCTTTTTCCTGATGTGCACTTTTGGTACTTCTGCATTTTCCATTCATTCTCCGATGACAGTATTTTTAACCCCTAATTCTCTACCATTACTTTGCTGCCTCATCTATAGGCCCAGAAATCTTTGAATTTACACTGAAATAGTTACAAAAATCAAGTTTGCTTTGTATTTAAGTACATGGGAAAAAACCTCATTGTAAAGATCACCATGACAAAAACCCTTTGCTAAATATCAACATTTACGGACATGAATTTTTTTTTCTTAAAATCAACATAAACTACTAAAACAATAACATCTGCCAAAGAAATAACTACACGCAAGAACTATTTCAAATATGGTAGATATAGGTTTTGGTTTACTTCTGAAATAATTGAACTAAGTTTGACATCCAGGAAACATGATACCCTTGACAGTGATTCCTTCTATTTTGTGAAAAAGAATATTACCTTTCCTTGTTTGACAATATAGTAGGGATTACTGCGAGAAAATCCAGCACTTTCAAGAAGATTCATGACATCATTTTTCCTGAAATGTTATTATGAATCCATTAAAAACTTATAGCAAAAATGACAGCTGTAAAAATGCAGTAAAGGATCATGACAACACATCACATAATATAATCACCGTGTGCAATGCATGCTTCGTTTGAAGAAGCTTCTTTATTTGAAAATGGCTAATTATAAAATGAAATGAGAGAATAAAAATGGAAAATATCTGAAATACTATAGAATTAGAAAGAGATTAAGAAATATGGACCTTGAAGCAGGAGGAAAGAAGAGGAAAATACAGGCAAAGATATTACAAGGAAAGACATAAAACCAGCAAGAGTGTGCTAACTCTTCTTTTAAAAAGCCCTGAGAGAAATACTATGCAAGCAGTTAAACACCACATCAATGGATGGATTAAACTGCAAATTCAAAGTCTGCTGTCTATTGCACAAGGACTGATGTTCTAACTGTCAAACTACTGACACTCAATATTACACAACAGAAATGAATTATTTCATGTTAATGATGCAAGTGTTGGGTTTGCCTATAGAATTTTATAGAACTACTATTATTCTCATTCAGATAAGGAAAAGAAGTACCTACGTCACCATTTTCTTGTCTAAGAAATACTGGTCCTTCTTGGCTCCAATGACTCTGCGAAGCGAGACTTCCTCTTTATCAATCTTAAGAAAACAAAAGCTAGTAAATATACATACCTACTGCAAGCAGCTGTAACTAACCCAGAATGTTTATGGCACTTTTTACTTTAGAAATTACTCAAAAGCAGTTACCATGCTGAAGTCTTCCATAACACTGAGAATACTTAAGTCTGCAATGATAATCTATGTCTGAAGCAGTTCACTGAACTTACCGGTAACCTGTTGTCAGAATTGTCAAATATAATCTCCACAAATGCTGAAATAACACGAGGACCTGTACCTTCCTAAGAAAGGAGATATTTTGGTTAGACAACTCCCACCATAGATAAGATTTGCACTCATTCTTCTCCTCTTTTCCCCGATGATCCCACTTCCCCCTTCCTTTCAAGGACTTGAGATGCAAGAGCATCTACAAAGGATCCAGCACACATATTTTTATTTCTGCAAATCTTGGCTACACATTCACTGGTGTGCATTATCAACATAATGTATTACTGTGTAATAAATTCCCTTTTGCCAATGGAAACAAAGAAAGATGCTTTCAAAATAATTGGCTTAAAATACCCACAGCCCAGCAATGTAACATTTTTCTTGTGCCATTCAAATGCATTAGCTTACTCTTTAGTTTTGTTGTTATACACCTTCACTTACATGCAACAAAGCCAGTCTCTGCTCTGGGCGAAGATGACTAAACTCATCACTGAGGACAAACTGAATTGCTGTAATAAAATAGTAAAGAAACAGAAGATTTATTCTTTCCTTCAGGGAGATATGCAACAGTTTCATTAACTCAAAACACACTGGTTTACTGTTGTATAATACAGTCATGCTGTTGTTAAAATCTTACAATATTTCTTCATTAAAAACCTTTATCTGCTGGATCTTTAGCACTCAACCTGCTGCACAGCAGGATTTATTTAAAGAAGTCACTGTTGCCGCATTACTGGTTCACTGCATAATCATTAACAATGCTGAACAAGTAGGGATTCATGAGCTTTCCTCTACACATACACAGCACATAGGCTAGGCTAAAAATACTGCTAAAATACTTAGCACTTGACAATTTATAAACACAACTGTCACAAAGCCTACTAGCACCTTTAATTAGCATCTTTGCTCCTCCATTCATGCTCCCAACCCCAAAATCCCCCTCCATAACCTTATATTAAAAGAATGTTGAAGCCGTGCCAAACTGCTATGGAGTAGAATTTAAGCCACTAAGGATGTCTAAAACTACTGCAAATATCATAATCATCTTTCATGGTGCGCAACTTTTAGAATCAGTTTCCTCCTGTAAATACTTTTGCCAACTGAAAGCTTTAGAAGGCCCTTAGTCAGAGAATCTGAATTCTAGGGAAAAACCTGCACTAAGTATTAAACAAGTGCATTGAAATCTGCCTTTCATCACTGTCAAGTAATTTCCAATCTGCCGTTCCTCATTGAGGAGGATCATTTGTTAAACCAAGTTCTAGCAAAAACAAGCAAAGAAACCTGGTATCTTCAGCATTCCTTGGCTAATAAGAAATCCATGCTTACCATAAAAAAAGTTGCTTTTTCCAGATCCATTTCTTCCCACTGAAAATTAAAACACAAAGTATAACATAGGTTATAGCTGACATAGGTTAACAGTGCAATGCACCTTAAATGCTACATAAAAATATTCATGAGCAGAACCCAAATACAATGCAGCCAAAATGAAGGCTCAACGGAATGAGGTGAACTTGGTAAGTGGATCACTTAGTCATTGAGTACAAGACAGTAGCCCTTTGTCCACTCAAACACATTATCTTGATTTATAAACTCTAACACTATTTCACAATGAGAATAATAGTTAAACCAATCGTATTTAATACCATCTTTTTGGTTATTATACTGATATTCTGATGGATAAGAACAGTAGACCTAGGTCAAATTCTCCAGGGCCCATAACATTTATCCAGAGGAAACCATCTGCCTGTGTATTCAGGTTGACAGTATGAACTTCACATAGCACATTAAGTTCTTAATACTCCACTTGTTAATCCAGCAATACTTTTTTTAAAAGACTGGAATAAGTACAACTTCTATATAGAAAAGTAAAGGTGTAAGAACACAGCACTACACCAACATAATCTCAATGTTTATTCCGAAGTGTTTCAGCAAGGCCCAGTGGCTTCTCACTTAAGCATCACCAGTGTCATCGCAGCAATGAACATCCCAGGCTTTTCATCCCTGCCTGCCTACATACCATCCATATTCACCTCATCCCGCAAACTACTTGGGATTACTATGAATTATTTTTAAAAAAGCAAAAAACCCTCAGTGAAACAGATTTTTTAGTGTATTTTAAAAACATTAATACCTGGATAAAGTTTTAGCTCCTGAGGAAATAACATTACTAATCAAGACATCTATTCATGTCATATGCATGTTTTTTTTCCTAGTACCAGAGTTAAATCCTGGCTACTAAGATTTTATGTCCAAAATTGACTGTTTGCTCTTAGGTCAGCAGTCTCAAAAGTTGCTGCACAATCATTAAAAATCAATGCAAACAAAAAGGCAGGGTCAGACACCCATAGGCAGAAATAGGAAGAGGTGAGAGAATGGTGGACAACAACATACTATTAAAATAGGTGTTATTTATGAAACTTCCCTTTAAAACTTACACTTTTTTACAGTCTACAGTGCAGAAATTCACTCCTTTAAAACTAAAAGAAAGAAGATCTTCTTCCTCTGCATGAGTTTATAATTGCTGGCGTGCTTATTTATAAAAATGATGATATTTGCGCAAAACAAAACAAAAAAACAACAACAAAAGCAAACAAACAAAAAAACCCCAACCCTATACAAATTCTCTGCTGCTGGTCCTGAAAGGACAACCTTTAAAGGAGGTCTGGCTGATACAGAGATGTGCACCTAGGAAGGAGTTTATGAACCTCTTAGTTTCTGAACACTCAGCTCTTGTCCCAGTAAAACTGAACATTAACAGTTTGCTGGAAGTGGAACATGCCTTGTGGTACATTGCAGACAGCTGTACAGAAGTTTCCACAACAGAAAATACAACCATCACATGTAAACCAAATATTAAAAACTATAAAGGAGACTAACAAGAATATCATCTGAAATAAAAGTGCAATTTTAGCTAGTGCTAAAAGGCAAGTACCAGAACTTACCAATGACATTGTGTTTGGAGCTGAATGGGTCCACAATGGTTTGGTCCCTGTAGCTTCGAAAGCCCTGAATGATTACCTGGTGAGAAGAGGGAGTTATTTTATCAAAGTTCTCTCTGTTCTTGAACAGTTTTTCTACTATATGGTTTGACAGAATATTTACATCAATCGTAATTTAATTTGCCTGCCCTTCCTGCACACACTCAACTTTTCAGCTCAAGAACAGAAACTTACATAGAACTTGCCCCTCACCTAAGAATCGATTTAGGGACAGATTTCTCCCCTAGCAAGAGATGCTGGTACTTGTGCAGGCCAAAGCATAGTAAGAAAGAGAGTTCCAAGAGTTTTTGGTAACAAACCCCATAGAAATATGTATTTGCTCAGAGTATCATATACAGAAAGGAAAACTCAATATAACAAGCACTTATATTTAATTTTTCTAATGCAATCTACTTACAGCATGAGAACTTTATTAGCAAATTCCCCAAGCAGTGCAATTGGAGGCTGCAAAAACTGTTTTATACTGCCTATTTCACATGCAATAGTCTCATTTTACTGTGCAATCTAAAGGGAAACATAAAAAAGCAAGCTTGTCTTGGTTCTACCTTCTCACAGCCTAACAAGACAAATAAAAAAGTGCACAAATAACTTCAGGAACTATGCAGCAAACAGTCATCTGGAAGCAGCATATGAAATTTCAACTACATTTCAGCAGCATTTTGAGATTTGCCAGGCCTAGTAATGTACAAGGTACAGAGTTACAAAATCCTAAAACTTCAGCTCTGCATAGCAACAAAACTGATCCAACTTCCAGCACCAAGCAAGCTGTTTCATACATCAAAGCTGTGCTGAAAGCACAGCAGCTTTGCTCTGCTCAGTACGACACCAGAAAGGCAGCAGCCATCTGAAGGTTTGACAATTGCAGATCTTTCAGCAAGAACACTTGAAACAGGACTACAGTTACCATTTAATAGCTGTGTTCTTTGCCCGGCTCTTCCCCAAGAGAAACAAGATACAGTTTAAACAGTGGCAGTGTTTCACTATGACAGCTACAATACGCTAAAAATTACTTTTTAAGAAAACACAAAAATATCTTGCAAGATACTTCTCAATATTATTACTGCTAAAGCTTAAGATATGAAATTATTTACATTTTTTGTTTGTAAGGTCTATAGTCCCATCACCATTTTTTATTTCTCTGAACATGTCATTCCTTCTCTCACACCTTCAAAGTATTAAAGCAGCCCATATTCTAGAAAATTAGCATAATACTTTTTATTCAAGAAGCACATACAAAACTTCAGCAAAAAGCCCAGAAGTGGTACTGTAAACATATAAGCAAGCCTTTCCTCACTACTACAAAAGCCTCTATTAAGTGTACACCTCAGCACCTCAAGACAACTACCTTCAGAACTGCCTTCATACTCTGAAATATTCTGGTACCATTATACAAACAATTGGGAAAAAAATCCTGCCCACAAAAAGTACTGCACAAAAGACTGGGAGAAGAAAATGCCCCTATTTATTCACGTCAAGTTTAATCTTCAGTCTTTCTCGCATTATGTGACATAAGCCTGCTATTAAATATTATCGTGGAAAACTCCTCTTATCACCTGTTTGTACTAATGGATTAAAACCATCTCACCAATATTGAATGAAATGCCATGTCAGACAGCAAACCAAATCCTGGAGTTTATAAAAATAAAAATGAAATAAAACTTTAGGGTATTAACTAACTTTTAGTCAGAACTCAAGAGAACCCTTCTCTTCCCAGACACTATGGCTTCCTTGTCAAATTCTCTTTGCAAAATTATTTCATTACTAGAATGTGAAGCTAAGAATACAGGTAGGCAGAAAATTACTAATCCTTAACCATCAAACATCAGATCGAAGCAGAAGCTATTTTGGAAAAGGAACAGTGTTCCAATACAGTTTCCTCCAATACTTTGCCTGCCTAAACCTTTTCTGAACTGCAATTGTCTGTGCTCCCTCTCCTCAGGCCAGATACAGTTTTCTTTAACCACCTGCACTGTACTCAGATCAACTACACTGGAAGCAACCGAGGATTTCAGAATTTAATGGACCAAACTACAGAAAGTAGGTTTAACACAATGTATGGACTGAAGACCCAGGACTGTGGCTGTGAATACAAACACCCAACCTCCCCTAAAAAAACCAGTCTGCCTCATCTGCCAGATGGAGACTTTTGCAGCAAGTTCAGTGCCAGCAGCTTTCAAAGGAAATGCAGGAACAGAGTATCTTACTTAAGTCTTGCCACTTAACCCTGGGCCACAGCAACTAGGTTCATTCACTTTGATTTTACATATTAAATAAAAAATATTTTTAAAAACCCAAACGTTTTGAAACAGTGCTGCTTCCAAACTCAATAGATTTCGTGGGGAGGGGAGAAAATAAAAGAATGGGCAAAAAAGTTGGTCTCTACTACTTTTCCATTTTTCACGTAATATTTTAAGAACATCTGGATTGGAATAATTCATTTACTTGATTCGGAGAAGAACCTGAAAGTCTCTACAAAATGATAAAACCAACCAATTATTATTTCTTGAATATTGCTATAGAAGCACAAACTTTTAGCACCCACACACTTGGGCACCACAGGAGTGTGAAACAGGCAGACTCTGAACACCATCATCTTCTCCCAAAGTTTTTCTCTAGATGGTTTAACACTTCATCCATCCTACATATTCTCAAACCCCATGACTTCTTAATTGCCTTGTTCAGGCTCAGATTAAGACTGAAATATTTTTAATGTTCAAGCTCCAGGAATAACTTCTGGAAAGTAACAAAATAAGGGATACTGATGGAATCAGATTCATTCTTGGTTTTTTTATTCTCATGTTCACACATTGTTACACCTTCTTCTATAGCCCCTATAACAGTATTGGTTATTGACCACGCAGTTTTCCTTCTTTTTAATTTTCCTCAAAGTGAAATGTTTCCCCTGCTCTGAGTTAATTTGGACTTCTTATTCTTTGTATCTTCACCGCTGTTTGATTTTGAGAATTCAAATCTGGAGAACAAAAACTCTTATTCAAAGTCTTTAAAGCACCGTGCCCCCCTGTGATAAGTGATTTACAAAAACATGATCAAAAGGCATTTGAAACACTGCCCAGTCAGCCAAACAGTGGACAGAAACCTAGTATCTATGTAGAACACGCAATTTCAAAGTTAAGTAAGTATTCTTCTGAAGAAAGACACCCGCAGGGTGTCAGAAACAGGTCAATTTTGAGTCCACCAGGAAATGAGAATCCTGGTAGGCTTAGTATGAACACACATACGCAGCAGCACAAAAGCAGTAATAAAAATCTGCGGCTAAAGCGGCTGCAGCGATACTGCAGAAGCAATATAACGATGACCTCAAAAGTGTTTGAAAAAGGTCCATACCAAAATCTTTTTAACTGAGCACCCGCCATAGATCCTTTGGCAGAGGTGAAGGATAACAGGTGAAATGGTTCATGCCTAGGGGCCTGAGACAGCAACCCAAAGCAAAGAAGAGACCCCACAACTTGAACAGCTGAAAGATGCCCCTGACAGCTGAGCAGAGCCCTTTGTTTGGGTACCAGCCTTCCGCGGCCGGGCCACCGCGGCTGGCGTACAAAGGGGCCCCGCGAACAAGTCTCGGGTCCATGAAAGAGATCCCCCAGCGCCACTTCACACCTGCAATGAATGAAAGGCGAGCAGAGAAGCAGAGAAAGCGCCCCCAACCCAGCCGGCGGTAGGACCTGACCCGTGGCCGGGCCGGGGGCACCTCCCCCAGCCTGGACTTCGACCCGCACCCCGGGACAGAAAAGATCGAAGCAAAGGCCTCCGAGCCCGCCGCGAGCCCGCCGCAAGCCCGCGGGCCCTCTGCTGCGGGCCGGGCAGATGTGAAGGTGCAGAGCTCCCAGGCCCGGGGCGGGGCGGGCTGGGCCAACCCCCCCGGCCAGGCCCAGGCCGCACCGCACACTGCGGGCAGCGCGAATCTCGCCGGCTCACCTGCTTGATGTACATGTTTGCCGACAGTGGGGTAGGCCCGCCACGCTGTCGTTCAGCCCGCCCTCGCCGTCTCTTTCCGGTCCGAGCTCTCGGCTTGACCGCGGGTCTCCGCCGCCGCTTCCCGCCCCCTCAGCCGCCCCCTGCTTCCCGCACAGGGCCCCGCTCACCCCTCACGCAAACAAAATGGCGGCGGACCCTCCCCGTCGTGTCCTGGCACAAACCATTCAGCGCCACTTGGAGGGAGAGCTGCGGAGCAGAGAACGTGCTCCTGTCCCGCCGAAGAAGCGATACCACGTGGGACAGCAGGAATTTTCTTTTTTCGATATTCTAAAGTGCCTCAGTGGTCTTTTGGAGGGCGCTGCGTGGCGGGAAAAGGGGCCACTCTGCCTCCCCGCTGCCGGGATCCCCCCGGGGAGTTGGGAGAAGTGGTTTCTCCCGTCGAGGGGCGGATTGGGCGCCAAAGGCAAGTTGAGGCGAGCGGGGCTAGTGGCGGCGCGCGCCTCTAGGGGGCGCTGCCGGGGACGCCCTGAGGGGCCGCTTGCGCGGGAGGTGAAATAAAGGCACGGCCTGAAGTCCCGACTTCTGCTCGAGGATCTAAAAATAACTTTTAAAAACAAAAATGATAATAAAAAATAAGCAGCAGCAGCGTTAGAGCCTGTGCTGGTGCGCCCCTTGCCCCAGCGCACTCGCTCCCTCAGTCATCTCCGCCCGGCTGCGTAGGGCTGGGAGCCGAGCTCCGCATCCACAGAGAAAAAGTCTGGACGAAACCGAATAGGTGCCCAGGGTGAGCTGGGCAAACAGCGATGATGCGAAACATTCTCAGGAAAACAGATTGGCTGGAGTCCGTGCCCTCTCCTTTACCTCGCAGAGCCACTATTCAGCTCCCCGGAGGAGCTGTCAAACACAAAAATAAGCAAAACGGTGGAAGAGAAACATTCATTTTCACCTGATCTCTCCCAGTTACAGTAATTTCAGGTGCTGTTGTGACAACAGTCAGAGTGCGATGTCTCAGAGAAAATGCAGTTTTCAATTTGACAGTGCTCCTTCAAAACTGCAGCTGTAGCCAGCACTTCTAGACATGCAATAGAATTCCTCCACTGAGTCTCGTAACACAAATGCAAATTAGATTTAAACAGGAAGGTCTAGTTTCTACCTCTCCTAGAATAATAGATGGATTAATTACTTTTCTTCCCTAATGGGAAAATNATGGTTTTACTAACAGCCCTTCAAGAGGCTATTGTAAGAGATTTTACCAGCACCTATAAAGAAATGGTCCATTGTTTCTTCAGAAAAACAGTTTTTTAGTTTAAAAAACTAAAGCGTTTAATGGTTGCTCCAAAAAAAAATTCAATATGAAAATTTCCTGCCTGTCTTATTTGGCTTTTAAATAGCTTAGTTCAATGGGACTGAAGGAAAAAAAAAATTCTCTATTTGCATTTTCAAAATCCCTTTCATCTTAGGATTTCAGGGAATTTTAAATCCTCAAATCAGAGCATCTTTCTGGGATTAGTTTGTGACACTAAATTTACTCTTCTTCGCTTTTTCTGGGGTGAAGTGAGTTGGAGATACTGGTAGTTCAGGGCCCATCCAAGTAGACTCCTGGCAAGGAGGAGAAGAGAGATCAAGAAAAGAAATGAAAGTCAGATTCCCCACTTTTCCTTACAACACAATTAAACAATCATGTACCTGGTTAAAAGAATAATCTACATCCATTTTTGTGTTAATATTTGCATGTGAATAAATTGTACACATTTACACAACCTAGATTACACAGGTTTACACATTCTAGATAAACCTGGAGTTTTCAAAACCACCTGGAACACTCAGATGGAAGAAAACAGAAATATGTTTTGCATACACATTTGAGACACTGTTGGCATTCCACATCAGGCAGTGCAGTCCAACGTCTGCTGAAACACGGCATTGAGGGTTTTGTCCCAACAAACAGCCAGAATATCTCCTCACTAACAGTCTTCTCCTGCTAAAGACACGGGTGGTCAGGGATGGACCATTCCTGTTTCTCAGGGCAGTAATAGGCATAGAAATGTTCTTAAATTGGCAGCTTCTAAAGTTCATTCCTCTTTGTCTTCTGCTTTTAGAGGTACAGGATGCCTTGAGTCACGTTTTAGAGATTTCCTTTGTAGTTCAGAAGCTTATTTTCACTTAATCATAGACTCCCAGAGGAAGGAATTAATCTTCGTGCCCTAAAGGGGTTCACAGAAACTAGCTGAGGAAAATTTGCCTTTTCTCTTGTCTTCTGCACTGACACTGTTGTGCCTGACTGCATCAAGTCCTCTTGAAAACCCTGTCTCAAGCCAAACAACGAACATCTGGTGCTCCAGACAGTTTCCTGTTGTTGAGGTGTACCAAGGACTGCATCACTCTGTTAGGAACAGGCACAAACAAGGACCTGGGATCTCTTTTATCCCCAGGTATTCATTCTCTCTCGAGGACTTTGGATATACAGCTCACTCTGGCAGTTTGAAGAGGGCTCATGTGCATACAAATGTGCACAGACACCAGGTTATATTTATTCATAAGAATAAAACGATATCCCACTGATATTCCATCATCAAGCTCTTTCACCAGTGTGACGTTTTTGCAAAAATAGAAACTGTATTCATTAAGGATTGAGTGGCAAATTATTGTCTGGTTCAAAGAGTGTTTCAAATACTCAAACAAGGCCACTGCACACAGGTTTTGTCACATAGCTTTTAGAGATTGTACTTGAGGGAGTGGAGTGGTGGGGCGGGTATTACATTTTTTGTTATCCTTTTGGTTTTGTAGTACATGGTGAAAATATGCTTCCAACCCAAGTGTGATGCATGTCATTTTTATTCTGTCAAGCTGCTGTGGCTGTAGGAGTGCAGAAAGCTGGCAGCTCATAGAACAGAGCTCTATATTCAGAACCTGCAAACATATAATCAATGCTTGCCATGTGTGGAGTTCACCTTGCTTCAGTAGGTGCTGCAGAGATTTTTTTCCATGGCCCTGCTTTATAAGCAGTGTTTTTGTATAAATATGCTAGAATTAGACATTAGCATCAGAAGGGAGGAAGTGGAACGTTGCTTTAATTCATCTTCGCTTCATCAGCATAAAAATACGTCAAGCATTTCTTTCATGAAACTTAATGGGAACATATAGATGGGATTTCAGTTCTGTAGAATTTTTTTCTCCCTTCTCAAAGAGTAGAATTCCTCTCAGAAAAAAAATGTTAAACCTATTGTGGGGAGGGACAAAGCACTTTAAGTGTTATTAACCTCTTCTATTACCACTTTCAGTTGTGAACCAACACGTGTATAGACTGCTTTCATTCATGAATGGCTGCAATCAACTGAGGTATTTACTGCCTTTTTCAAATGACTGTAGAAATCAGTAGGTTCACTGCAACATCGATCCCTTGTGCTCCATCGCTTGAAATCATTAGGGGAGGCAGAACTTCTGGAGACAGTTCTTCTTAGCGCTGGTGTTGCAGCAGGATCACAGAAGCAAACCGGGGAACTTGGATTTTGGTTAACACTTGGATTAGACCCTGCACTGGTAAAAACCAGTGTCCAACGGCACTTTGACCTCACAAAGATCAGAACATTCTGATGTTCTACTTCCAGGCTGGGAAACAAAGGCAGTGAGAAACTATCTTGCCCAAGGTCAAACAGGGTAACTGTTGGACAGCCAAGAGTACCTCTCCTCCTAAACCACCCACGGCAGCAAGGCCGTAATGCATCTTTCTCTAACCTTTAAATTCACTGGAGATTCTAGCAGGCAAAGTGAGAGAAACCAGTGCCTTCTTGACAGACCCTGGCACGTGCATCCATCTCAATACACTCAACCCACCAGGCTTTTGAGGGACAAGGAGCACTTTATGCTGAAAAAAATGCAAGCCAACCACACATGGGTTTCCTTTCCAACAATTTCTATTTGTCTTGAGCAAAGTTACTGAGCTCTGTTGCTCTCAAACCTTGTAGACACCTGTGCCTTGCAATGCACAGTCTGACCTCTCACCAGAACCTTCAGAAATGTCTGTGATTTTGACAACGAGCAACTGCCTTCCACACAGCTTAGAAGAGGGAGCCCTAAACCTGCAAGAGGCTTAAAAGAATCTCAGTTTGATAAAGGGTGGATGTAATTACAGGTTCAGATGCCAGCTGCACAGCGTTAGCCAGTGATATCTCTGTTCTATGGTGGGTACCTGTTCCCACCACCTACAGACCCTTTTCTTGCTCTTTTTTGTCTCCTGCTCCCTGCCCCTACCACAGTGTGCCCCGAGGGGTGCCAGGGTGGTGCGCTGTACAGGGGAATTGGCTGGGAGGCATCTCTATGAAAAATAGGCAAGAAAAACACCAGAGAGATGGTTTTTTTTGCTTTTCCTTTTCTGACTCAGTTTCTAGTCACTTTAAACAACTCAAAACAGTCAGACAGTCTCTTTTTTAAAATAAAAAAAAGTTTCTCTTGATCACTATGATCCTTTGAATGTGTAAAGTTAAATAATTATTGTTGACTGTTAAGTATTCATCCATAAACCCTTTAATCCAACAACATTTTAAGAAAGCTATCATGTTTGTCAAGAAGAGAGTAGTGGGGTAAAACATCAGCATAAAATGAGCAACAGAGAAAGGTTCCTCTTTGAAAAGAGAGTATGTTATTATGAATGAATCTGCTGCAGGTTTACTAAGGGAAACAGTTGTTTTGCTCATCATCTTTCAGACGAGCCTCTCTGTGAATAAAATGTGGTTGTGGTTGAATGAATTTCCCTCGCTTCACCAATTTCATAAATGAAAGCTTTGAGCACACACAGAGCAAGAGCCGCACCCGGGGCCGTGCAGGGAGTGCTGCCAGCAGGTGGCGTGGGCCAGGCCGGCTCCGGTCACGGGGCGACCAGGGTCACATCCTGCCCAAGGGGGGAAACCAGCTATGCTTTCCTTTGCTGCGATGCAGCAAAAAGCTTTGTTGCATTTGGAAATTTTGTGAAAGAAAGCATTGCTCTCTGTTTTTTCCATTTTAAACTCCGGAGAAGGGAACAGATATGCAGTGGGATTGTTTAAGGGGTCAGCTGTGTTGCCGGGCACCCATACATGCAATCCCAGACCTGTTTTGGATGAAGGAGAAGCAAATCAGTGACTCTGGATCCCACAGATCTGTTGCACCCAGTAGCTGCCCTAGCAGTGAGGGTGGCAGCCCACAGCATCCCTTGGCTTCAGTACGGGCTGCCCTGAAGAGAGCCTGGGTTGGCATGAGCTCACGGGCATCAGGGCAAGGGGGTGGCTTCTTTCAGGGGGCTGTATGACATTCCTGAGGCCAGCACCTCCCCATCCATCAGCAGGGCTCAGGGACAGCCCATGGAGGACAGGATCAACTGGTTCTCATCAAAATAAACCATAAACAAAGGTAGAAATATGAAGTCCCGTTTAATCCCAAACTCCGGGTGAAAGATTGCCAGCTGAGGCAGCAGTGCAAGACTAGTAAATCGGGAGATGAATTAAAAGCAGTCAGTTTTACTTCCAAAGAATCTCCTCATGTTCAAGTGAGGGGTAAATGCAATCCTGGCAGTAAGAGAGCCACACAGACATAAATACATGTCCCCCATCTGCAGGACTGGCTGCTTGCTCTGAAGGTGTGTCTGCAGGAAGACTGATTCTTGCTGTTACACAAGAGGGGGTGAAGGACCAAGGGGAAGCAGCGATGCCTGTCTAGGCCCTGGAGGTGTTGCTGGTTTGATGACATCATTGACCTAAGGGATATTTTGCAACCCATTCCAGCAGTGCCAGGACACAGACTGACTGAGGGCCATGGAGACTCCCTGGAGAAATTGGGGGATGGACGCAGAGAAGTTTCTGAATGTCTGCACTCAGAACATGTGATGAGCCAAACTGTGGGGCAGGGGCAGAAACAACCTGTGTGGGTCTGTGGCCCAAGCCACCTCATTTTGGGGCAGCTTTTTCAGTCTTTGTGGCCAGTACAAACAAATTACATTTGACAGAGATGCCAGACTGGATATCTTACTTCCACAGAGCATCCTGAAATTCTGAAAAAAACCCTTTCCCCTTGTCTCTGCTCCTAATTAGCACCCTGGTAGGAGGTGGCTGCAGTATAAATTAGTAATTGGATTAGAACAAAAATATTTATTTAGGCTGACCACATCCATTCAACTAAGTAATACATATCTAAGCTGAAGAACCACATCAGAGTCATGCTGCCTGGGCTTGATTCCCTCTTTAAGCCATCCATCTACAGCCTCGGGATCAACACATGTGATTTTTAAACCAGAGCACCAAAACCAGCCCCAGGAAAAGGCAGACTCCTTTCTGCAAGGCATTTTCACACTAGACAGGTGAGTTGCTGACCTTATGGCATCTGACTGACTTTAACAAGCTGCAGCAACTTCACCTGACACTGGGTGGCCTCCCTTAAGTGTGAAATTTCCCCCTGTGCTTTGAAGATCAAAGGAAAGCAAAGATAACTTCCAGTTTTGTCATGGAAACTAAAACCACTGCCCCAGGGACTATCTTGGACCTCACTCCCCATTAGCGCTCAGCATTTCTTAGGCTCTTCCCAGGCGGAGCCCAGGGGCAGAAGAACTTTCTCCTACCACACCCAAGCTGGCAGGCTTGACGGGTGCAACTTTTCACGGTTCGGTCCAGATAACAGGCATCTTTATTATCTTTTCCAGCCCTCCAAGGAAGCGTCCTGCTGTTTATTCTACACGATCTCTCCTAGCCCTGGCCTGCTGTGCCTGCTGCCTCTTCTTGCACCCCCAGGTCCCCCACAGAGGGAGGATGGAGAAGGAAATGAGAAGAGAAACCGAGATGGGAACACTGTCTGGAGCCTCTTGGCAGCCTCCCCTGCTGTCTGCAGACATTCCCCATGTGTCCCAAAAACCTTTGCCTGGGATCCCACAAGCCACAGCACTGAGTATGGCAGTAGCTGGCTATGCAGAAGTCTTTTGCTTCCCCCTTCTTCATGGCTGAAGCCTATCCCCATCAGATGTCACAGACAAATCCAGAAAACTCCTCTCAGCTGGGTTTAGTAATCAGAACTGCCAGGAGCTACTTTAACACTTAGTAGCACAGGGAACAACTTACCCTCCCCTTCTCTCCACTGGTGGCCCCTGATCAATTCTCTCGAGCATATCCGCCTGCGTCTGTCATGCTGACTGCCAGAACACCAACTGCTCTTCACAGCTGGATTTAGTAAACTGAACCATGTCAGTGCTTTAGCACTCAGTAGCACACAGATTTCTTGCCACCCACCCAGGGCTCCCATCGCCTGGCAGAGTGGCTGTGGTGGCTGTCTGAAAGTGCTCCACAATTGGTTTTGTTTTAAACTAAGTAATACATTATATCCTGGGGGGAAAAAGAAAAAAAAAAACCAGCCCAAACCAAAACCCCACAACAACTCTCTCTTCTAATAAGGAACACATGGATTCACAAGCACAGTACAATAAATACATCATGGTAACAAGATTTTGTGCTTAGGATAGTCTTTGTCATGGGTCTAATGTGCATTACAAACATATGAAAAAAGCTTTATGCCTTTCTCGGAATGAGATTGATACCATTATCCCTGATGCAAGACAGGATGCAGAGAAATACAGATAAGCCTGTGAGAAACCTTTAGAGAGAAATTCAGGTTCGCTCTAGCACCAAAATGCTTCTTGCATGAGCAAAGCCACATCAGCAAAGCTCTGTTTTACCAACAGAGCAGAAATATCCTCTGCAGAAGTGAGCTGTCCTGTGGAAAACACAGTTTTGCTGCTTTAGTCCTTTTCTATATACTCAAGGGACCCATCTGGTCAGCTTGGTCAGTCCAGGTCTCACTCACTTCCTTTATGCTTTTGACAAATGTGGCTGTGCCAGCAGGAGCAGCTGCATCACTTGCCCTGGAAATCCACAGGCAGAGCCCACAATTGATCCCAGACTGCCTGACCCCCAGGCTCTCTGTTAGCCACAGTAATTACTCGGGGCAATGTGGGCATTGCTAGGGAGACCTCAGGCTGAAAGCGTATCTAGGAGATGAACACAGTTCTGCTCCGTTCCTTTTAGGAATCTGCTTCACCCTGGCCAGCCACTCGGGGCCCAGCCGGATGGAAGTTAATGGTCGTGCTGGAATTCGTGTCAATTGATTTTCCAGTTAACTTGACTTAACGTTATTGGAGGCATTAGCGCAGAGAGGATATACCCATTGTTCCAGTTGGGTCCTGTAGACTTCAAATGCCATTTCAATGCAGAAGCAAGTTTTAGTTCCAATTTGAACAAATAGCTCCTTAAAATAAAGATTTAATGGAAAGATTCATCCAGAGTCTGATCCGAATCCCATTGTGTTCGGGGGCCCTTCTCCCCACCAAAGCAATAGGCTTTGGTTCAGGGCCTGGAGGCAGCTCACAATCTATGGGCAATTTAATAACGAGAGATGACTCACCCACTGTCTGCTTTACAAAGGAATCTCAGAAATGGAGTATCACTGTGACAGAAATAAACTACTATTCACACACAGACACCA
>VZRQ01010872.1:1106978-1206679 GCA_013397975.1 Machaerirhynchus nigripectus
AAAACTACATTGTCATTTCACTTGGGAGACATAAACCTGGTCCAATTAACACTCAGTCAAATGTATAGCTTTACTAACATGATTAGCTCAAAAAACCAAATCTGGAAAAATGGTTATGCCAAGGGAGTTTGAAGTTTGAATTGAGGCCTTTATTAGTGTGCTTTTAATTTCCAAGCCTCTAACAGTCCCAGCAGATCAGAAACCTTTCGTGGTGCCTGTTCTGAAGTCCTAGTCATGACTGCAGCGAGCATGGGCTGAGGCTGGGGCAGGATTTATACTAAAGATCTTTCCTGTTTCTCCTCATGCACAGCATGTCTTATGGGTCCTATGGATCCTATGCGAGCTTGTGTTCTAGAGATGCTTTCCACCCATGATATCCCCAACAGAGGTCATATTCTGGGATATGAGAACAAACCCTGACAGAAATACAGGAGTCCTCAGGCAATGCTGTCCCTGAGGCCCCTTAAGGTTCTTTCCCCCTTTCTACCTACCATGGTCACTCCTGATCTTGAGTTACTGCCTTTATGGGTTTTTTTGGTGTCCTGCTAGGATTCCCAGAAGCTACAAATAACAACCAGGGACTTGGATGGGGTAGGCTAGTACATGAAAGGTTATCTAGGGGCCATAAATCCTCTCCAATAGCTAGACAAGGCTGGAAGAAGTGCTGAGCGTTTCAACTATTACTGAAGAAGCCATTTGTCTCAGTAACCTTTACATCCCCTGCAAGTGTTCATAGGCAGGACACATAGGGATGTATCACCACTGCTTATGGAAAACATGAACAGATTTGGTAAGCCTTACTTAGATGTCAGAGTACTTTGAATTTTGAAGCTGAAATAAAAAGATTGAAATAACCCCAAAATTTGTAATGCAATGGTAAAATAAAGTAGGTCTTTACAACCAAAGCCTCAGTGTCAGAACTCCATTTGATTTTCTCTGATGACTCAACCTATTTCACAAGCTATTTTCATATTCCTTATTTAGCAAACTTACTCATGTCTCAGTAAAAGCCTACAATGTGATAAAGCCAAGAAACCGTAATGTGTGGTACTGGTAACACCTCCCACGTAAAAAAAAATCCTACTTCCATATTTATGTGGCTCTGCAAATTGGTTCCTGCCTTTTTCTCCCCAGAGAGTGAGCTGGCAGTGTGTCTACTCTCCAATTAACGTAAAGCTGTGAAAAGTGGAGATGGAGGGTCAAATTCACCATACCTGGGGCCTCACACTTTTTTTTTTCGGTGTTACAGGGACATTTGGACCTTTGACTTCCCTGCAAGACAAGTGTTGTTTTTAGCATACAAATGACAGTGCCTCTAGAATACCTTCTTCATTCATGCTTTGTCTGCTAAAAAAAGAAGCTCCCACCAGAAGGCAAGAGGCTAAGAAGAGCTGCCTCCCTTGTGTCGCTCAGGGACTAGGGATGGGCACCTCAGTACCAACTCCCTATGGAGTAGGTCAGTTCTACCTGGGTTTTACTGGTAAGGATGCAATTTTGGAAAGGTCTTTAGGGAGGAAGCAGAAGGAGCTGGAGAAAGCCTATTCTTTGTAACCAGAATAGACTGCAAATCACACCAGCGAATGTATGGACTTAAAAGACACTTAGGGACACTTAAGGACAACACCCACTCATCCAACTCCACCCTAGATTTCTTCACAATCTGATTTGCAATGATGTAAAGATATGTAATTTTTGTGGCATTTCTTGAATGCTTGTTTCTCTTGGAGACAGAAAGGAAAGGCAGCATTTGCAAAGCAGAGCCAGAGGCTGAGTAACTGCACTCATGCTTGCAACATGACTGCTCCTTGAAGCCTAAAAGCAAGAGACCAAAAGCTGCATGGCACAAGCCCTGTTCAGTCCCACCCCAGGATCTGAAACAGGTCCTGAGTGGCACCAAGCTGTCCAGGATGCAAAGGTGTACCATCAGGAGCGTGAATGGAGAGATGTCGCATCCCAGCACAGCTCTGAACTAGCACTTCTGTGGGCAACAGAACTTGCAAAATCCCTTTTTCTCTGATGTTTCCTCTCATCTTCTTTGGATTCTGGTATCACAGAGCTCTAATAAAAGCTTTGTCTCAGAGTACACCATTCCTGCCATCTTTCCCTCATTTGCCTCTTCTGAAGTCTGAAAGCATCCTGATAACAACCTTCCCCTTGCTGTTATAGCTACAAGGATCTCTACTTTCCAGCAGAATTTTGTTTTTGAGGTCCCTATTCCTCTGTGAAGCTTAGCTGGCAGATGGCCACAGGCACATTGAACCAGCTAGTTCAGCTCCCACCGCTGTCAGCCTCCACCCTTCAGCTCTGACATTCCCCACACACCTGCCTGGTCCAAACTTCCATCCTTAGCAATGAGCCACTCAAACCCAAGCTCAATGGGGCTATAAAAACCTCCTAAATCTTCCATCCCACCAAACCTGGTGAATTTCCTCAGTGCACAAACCACTGTTGGAACTCTTCCTTTCCCTAAGGATGGAGGTACCTATTGTGTGCTGCTGTCTGGAAGCAGAGAACCAGAGGCCCTGCCCTACATATCTGAGTTCAAACACATTGCCTTTTCCCAGGTAGGTGCCATCCCAATTTGACACACCTTCATATATTAGTGCTCAGATCCTCAGCTCCTTCTTTCCCATGGGAACAGCATGGCCAGGAAGGGAGCAAGGCGCATACTCTCAGCCCAGAGCCCTGCAGTCAGATGGCTGTGATGTCCCCTCAGAGAGGTGGGGTCTGCCAAACTGGCCAAGGGACTGAGCTTGGGGCAGAGGTCTCCCATTAGCACTGAAACAGCAGAGCAGGCACCAGCATGAGCATGGGAACACAACCCTCTGGGAGGCAGCATTTGCATCCCACTCTGACTTGGATGCTGGGACTTCCTTCTGCTGGAAGGAGATGTGGATTGAGACCAGACAAGAAGAGGGAAGCTCTGCCCTGGGCAGGAGCATAAGCCTCGGTCTCCTGTGTCCAGGCATGACAACAAGTCCTCTTCAGGCTCCCACAGGGCTGTGGCCTTCTATCCCTGCTGAATCCCAGCCCAGCATCTCCCCTGCTAACACTATCCACCAGCACACTGTGCTTAAAGCCCAGGATAGGAGCTACCTTCCCTCTCTGCTGAATACCTGGCTCCTCCACCTGACCTGTGATCTTTTCCAGCTGCCTTGGTCAAATCTGTCAAGGTCAGCAGTCCCTCTGTTAACCCCTTCAGCCCACTGCCTCATGCTCTGCAGGTTCCCATGTTCCATCATTGGCTCTGCAGAGGGTTTCAGCTTTCCCATGCTTAAGAAACAAAGCTGGTTGTCCATCCAGAAGGGTTTAGTGCAGTTTTAATGAGAGCTGTTGGCTGCTCTGTTTCTGTCCAGGTTGTAGGTCTCAGTATTCAGGACACAGCGACTCTCACTAAACCCAACAAGCCTTTCTGCTTGGGTGCTTGTGTGGGCTGAGAGGCGGAAAGCTTTTTCCACATTTTCAAGAGTTCCCCAAGGGGACCAGTCAGGTCTTTCAGAAAATTAATTGATCTGCTCTTACTAGATCATCTACCTTACCTCCCTGGCTGCTGGTTCCCATCTTCAGGTTTCCCAGAGCCCAGGCAGGGCTGCTGACACATCCCTCTGACACTGGGGAAGAAATCCAAGGCACATCCCCAACAAGACCTTCTCATCTGTCAGATTTGCTTCCCTGGGGATAAGAAGTTACAAATGGACGCATATGTGCACACATGCTGTGTAACCCAGATATTTACCATAAATTTTTCAAACTGATAGTTTGGAATTGCAGATCATAAATGTGCTGCCGTGATGAGCCAGAAAAAGCCTAGAAACATCAAGATGAAAAAGGGTATGAAATGCATCAGACATGCTGGTACTTATAATTTAAATTTTTTTCGTTTTAAAAAGTGAAAAGGTAAGTGTTACCCACATGCCTTGGTTCCCGGCACCCAGAGGTGCCGTGTGTCACCCACAAGCGTCACTCCAAGGACCAAGGCATGGTAACATCCCCTGTCATGGGTTGGAAGGAAGTGGGGGCCAGGCCTAGTTCAGATTTTCATCTTCAGCAAGATGGTAAATCTTATATAAAACATGCATGAATCAAAACAGAAGTGCCTGCCCGGCTGCTGGGAAGTGACGCCACTGTGACTCATGTCATTCTGCTTAAAACAATCCTCCCCCTCACCTCCTCCCCTCTGTAGTGATGCACCTTGGTGGCTTTTCAGCACAGAGCACAGTGATACTTTCCCATCTCTTCTACCTTTTTATACCACCTTTACACCATGATGTTTTTCTCAGGTGACCTCTCCTGCCACCAAGCTCTCTCAAAGCACTTTCACAGCTCACTCCAAGTACAACAAACAGCTTTGTTTTACTGGCATTTTTTTCCTTTATTATTCTTTACACTCCATAAAAACCATTGCAGGTTTTCTTTCACATTCACGAGATCTCCTGGAAATTATTGCCATTTCCCATACATATTACATATTAAAAAATAATAAAAATGTCGTCAGACAGAAACACTCATTCTGAACTCCCTGTGGACACAGAAGCCAATGTGAGCAAGACAGAAACCAGTTTTTCTGGACAAAGGCTGACTAGAGGTGACCACACACTCTAAGCAAGTCACATAACACTGAAAAAGACCACTTGACCACACACGATACACAATGGGAATGCTTGGGAAGGGATGGAGGAAAAGTTGTCTTGGAGCTGAAAGCTTGTCAGGTTTTTTTGGTGTGAAGTCCAGCAGTTACAGTGTTTTACAGCATTATCTGATGGGAAGTGGATGTAATGAGGACTGTGGAGACATTCAAGTATTCTAGGGCTGTTCTTAAATAACAGATGGGAGGATAATAGCTCAGCAGGGTAGCTGATAGATGTTAAGTCCCTGCTTTACTTAAAAGCACATCCAGTACAAAGGCAAATACAGAAGTACAGGAAATGCCACACCTGAATGGACCCACTGGTCGGGGTTGGTATCCAGTTACATTGTGGACAATACCTGACACTTCAGAGGCTGGAGCAGGAGAGGGGATTTTCACCTGGTTGTGCAACAGTGTCCTGGGAAAGGCACTCCCTCTCCCCACTCCAGCCCTTTGCTCCCTGAAACATGACACAGGAGAGGGGAGGAGGAAAGCCAGAGAAAGATTTGAACAAATATTCATTCTCACCACCTCTGTGGTTGCAAAGGTAGTGCTTTTCATTTTGCTTTCTTCCCTGCTGTTGCTGTTTATTGCTTGAAACTTTAAATAAGGGTCTTTTCAAAAATAAGATGGGAAGCAGATAGGAACTGAGAACCTACTAAATGGATTTCTCATTGTTCCCCAGGAATCTGGAAATACAGTAGTGGGTGCACGTTGTGTGGTTAAAACCCTAAAAAAGCACTTTGTATTTTTTTTAGAAAAAGGACAATAAAAGTTCAGAAAACCTGCCATGCTTAGACCACTTGCATCTCACAGTCACAGCATATGGGAAGTATGACCCATGACAACCACTCCATCTCAGAGTAAGTGGATGAAGTTTCTCTATTGCACATTCATGAAATGTTCTTGTTGGGGATCACAGTTTGGATCAGGACCGCACCAGCTCTGGGCCCCCCACGGTGTTCAGCAGGACGAAGATGCCGTCATTGGGCTGAGCTTCAGCTGGTGGACAGGAGAGTGGATGGGCACAGAACTCAACACTGAGGTAGGAAAGGCAAAGCATGAGCCCTCAAAGCTTTTGCCTAAAGTCAGTTCCTCTGCAAAGAAAGATGCAGCTTCTCTTTTGCATGAGGCGACGGGGGGGCTGGGGGTGGAAGACAAGATCTCTGACTCGTATTGTAGCAACTGGCCCATGAAACCGAAGTTTGGTGAGATCAGGCTGCGGCGCTGCTTGATGTAATCGAAGGCTTCATCCAGGCGCAGCTTCTTTGTCTTCATGAGATAGGCCATGCAGATGGTGGGGGAGCGCGAGATCCCCGCCTCGCAGTGCACCAGGATCTTGCCGCCTGTTCGCCTGACGTAATCTGGGGGAAAAGCCATTGCAGACATCAGTTGTTGTTTGGGATGGAGGGGACACTGTGGCACACCCAGCGCTGGGGGAGGACACAGCCAGTCTACCAGCAAGGAGAGGCTTGCTCTTCTGTTGGGTACTGAGGGTGACATGGAGATCAAAAGACAAAGAGGACGAAACCCAGCCTGTGATGGACCTGAGCCGAAGATGACACTTGGTTTCAGGATCTGTGGATCCTGATTTGCTTCTTTTTGCATTTTTTAAGAAAGTCCATCCCTGTCTCTTTCCCTGTACCCACTTCTCTTTTGGAACAACTGACATTGCAGAACCGTGTGGTACAGGCAATGCTTGTGTTTGCTGTACCTGCATTTCTCTGCCTGCAGCTCAAAGTATTGTCTCAAGCTCAGCCCGGCCACCCCTCCCACTACCTGGTCACTCAAAAACTGCAGGGGTCTCATCATCTTCACTAGAAAAACAGGATTTTTCTTCAAAATCCTAACTCCCTGCTTGGCCAGTTGGCAGCAAACAGCAGTACCAGGAGGTGAGCCCTTGGTGGGTACCCTTGGGTGGAAAGGCTGAGCTCAGTCCCTGGGGCCTCACCACAAAGCACACAAGCACTGGTAGGCAGTTGCTAATTACAGCCTGGTTAAAGGATGCTTGGACTTAAGTCAGGATATAAAAGGCTTACGCAAAGCACCCATTTTACACAACAGGAGCCACTGTGGTTACTCACACAACACAATGATTGTTATTAGATTAAAGAGAATGTGCTTAAAATAAGCCCTTTCCACACAAAAAATACTGTTCAAAAAATAGACCTTTCTCTGTTCTATTGCCTTGAGCAACATGTTCAAGCTCCAATTTATGGATAACTGTGAGTGAAGTGCTCAGGGAAACACACAGAGCTGAGGAAGTTATCATTTGCCTGCCTTCAACTGTCTGCCAGGGGACTGGTTCTACCATGACCATTTATATTTAGCTATTGCACAAAATAAGAAAGACATGGATTTGAGCCATCCCCAGCATCTACACCACACGCCCAGTTTTAAAAGAAAGTGAAAATTAAAGTCATCCTCAAAACCTGGGAAATTTCCAAATGACTCGACATCTATCAGAAGGGGTTGAGGATAGGACAAAAAAGGTGCCATAAATTATTATTTCCCTGAAAGGTGTGAGATGTCCCTTGCTGGGAAGGGGAAGGACTTAAAGAGCACCCTCAAGTCAGGTTTTGTAATTCTGCCTGCACTGTTGAAGGACTCAAACTCAGCTGAGCAATGAGTCCAGTGAGTCTGTAACTGTGTTTTATCCTCTCTCTCTCTTGAATATTCCTGGAGAACAACAGCACCGATTTCAACATGCTCTCCACCCAGGCTCAGGCTTCTCCACCCCACCAAACCATCTTGTGCTTCTCAGGGAAGATTCTGTCTTGTGCTCCCTGGCACAGCTCGTGTTCACTCACCCACTCAGCCAAATGCAGGAAGATTTGAAAGGGAATGGGACAAAGTTTTCTAAAGGCCGCCTCTTTTTTTTGCATTGGGGTATTTGATTTAAGGGTGAGATACCAGTATGATCAAAAGGAGGAATGGAAAGAGCTCTGTGATAAGGGGGACAATGGATTTCTAAGACCCCACCTTTGGGATATCTCAGCACAGTAAAGCAATAAGCTGATTCTGCTTCACCTGGTTGTTACTCAGTCTGGCATGCAAGTCCAAGGAACCGGGGTTTTTTCCTTCACAAAATTCAGTAGACTTCAATGTGTATTTTATTTTAAAATTAATCAAATTAATTTTTAACTGATTTTACATTTTAAATGTGTTTAAAACGCATGAAGATCTGAAAAATTGTTCATTTGTACCTACCAATGAAGTCTATGGCTTCCTGGAAGTGAGAGCTTATGTCTGCTGTGTGACTGTCCTCCACTGGGATCCACTTGTAGCAATACTTGTCTTTGAAGGACTCTGAGCTTTTCCTGGAGACATTTAGCAGGGCTGTGATGTGCAGGTTGGCGAGAAACTCGCACTTGGAAGCATGATAGGCACTACCAAGGTAGAGAAAAGGCAGGATTTCAACTGGACCACCCTGGAAGAGAAGGAGCAGAAACATGTAATTCTTTTTTCAAAAGTCCTGAGACCCAAGAGCGACCAAGGGAGCCTGTGTGGGTGCCTGCTCCCTCCGTCTCTAAATTTTTTGGACCCCAGCACTGCTGACCAATGAATCAGTCCCATGGCAAAGTCCACACAGGAAAAATGTTCAAATTTTCTTGTCCACATCTGCAAGGTACAAAGTCACACCCAACCCAGTCCTCTGTAGGATGTTTGTGGCTTTCTTTAAAATGCTGCTCCTTGCAGTGCACCCAAAGTTCTTTCACATGTGGTGTCCATTCCCACTGAGGCTTTACCAAAACAGGGGCAAGGCAGGGAGCCACATCCAGCAGGGAGGAAGATGAGGACAGGAAGAGGCTGCTTTAGCTCAGCCAGGGCTTAGCACCTCTGGTCACATCTCCAGACGTGAAACAGAGCAAAAAAACTGGATCTAGGCTCCCCATCCCCCTTCACCCCACAGCTCTCTGGAGCACAGCTCCTGCTGCGTCACCCACCCCGAGACGTCATCTCAGTTCCTCCTTCCTCAGCACAAGCAAAGGCTGGATGACGAGGCGGCGAAAGAAAAGCCACCGTCTGACATGGCTTTCTGAGCTGGCAGGTAACTTTCCATGATGCACAGGAGCTGCTGCCTCCCCCCAGCTGCAAGAAACTGCCTTTCCACTCCCCCTGAACTGCCCACATGGTGGGTTCCCATGCATCAGGGACAGCTGGCAGCCAGCCAAGGAGGCAGGAGGACACCTTGTGTGGGAGGTTCTCCCAGTAGAGCAGAGAGGCATCAGGAGGGGACTAGGGGACTCCCCTGAGCAGCAGGAAAGGCACGCCCTGGCGGAAGCGTCCTGACCACAGGGTGACGTCCTGACCCCCGGTGCTAGCGCGGGAGCACACATAATCCCCAGGCTGGGTGGGCATATGACGACTTCCCCTGTGGAAACCCCACTTCTCCTGTCCAGTGATGGCTCTTGAGCCATTGTCCCTTCTCAGAGGCACTGGCCCCCTTGCCAGCCTCAAATTCCTCCCAGGATGTCAGAGGAGGCATGGGCAAACTGTGCTCCTTTGCTGGGAAAATGACACTCTTGGCAGCCTCTCCCCTGCCCATTTTCAGTCTCCTGTGGAGGTGTGAGCTGCTGATGGCTCGTGCTGCCTGGGTGTGTGATAAGAGAGTTCATAAATACAGATTTAGGGCTAGATATGGTGTTTTGCCTCGTTCTGTTGCCTAATTTTCAAGCCAAGCAGAGATGATGCTGACCACAAGGTCAACTTGTGACCTCAACAAGCAGCACACAAGGGCAACTTATTCAGCACACAGGCTGTCAGCCTGGACTGCGACCACTTACTGACAGCCCACAGCAGCACCAGGGCCACTGACACCTTGCCAGCCTCCAACAGAGCCTGGTGGCAGCAGGGAGAAGTTCCAAGGAGAGGGTCACCCACCACAGCCGTGACACACACCTGGTCGTAAGCGGGTTTGTGGTTGGCACTCTGCTTCTCACAGTGGCTGGCAAGGTTTCTCTCTGCCTCCGTCCTCTCTGGGGAAATGAGTTTTCCATCCACGCAGCACTCAGGATACTGGGAGTTAAAGGTTTCGTATCCCCCTAGGGAAACAACAACAACAAAAAAGATATGAATATTTGCCCTCCCAAGGACTGGTTTAATTCAGGTGAAGGGCAAATGTAGCTCCAGCACTGGCAATGCAGTGGGATAGCAGTGCACAGCGATGAGCTCCAGGGGAAGGTTAGTGAAGGATAGTGCTCCTCTGGGAAAATGGGTTTGCTTAAAAGGCTTTGGGCACCCAAGGAAAAACCTCTGATACCACTGACAATTATTAACTTGCCAAAAGCCAGTGAATCCAGACTACAGCTGTTAGCGAATGTAATTCTGTTGAGTCTAGCAACCATTAACTCCTGTACAGTGGGAACTAAACTCCCTCCCTCCAGGTTTTATATATGAGCACTAATTCCAGCATTTAAGGCAGAGATTTCTGTACTCAGGAGTCATCTTTCCTAAACCTGTCATTAATATATACACTGTGACAACACACAAAATATTTTTTTTCATTTTTAAATGGACATAAACACAAGAGGGGGATGCTTGCATCTGTCTCGCTAATCACCACAATGCACGAGACAGCGAAGTAATGAAGATGGTCCCACTGAAACCAATCTATTAAATAACAGCTATAAAACTTAATGAAATCCTGTGACAGCATTTGACAACTGAATAGCCCCACATGAGCTATTCTGCACAGTTAAGTACTGCGTTCGTTTCATTCAGTGCTCTGCTAATGAAAAGGAATTAATCCTATTATTACATTGTTACTCAAAGTTTGTCGTCAGCTAAATTGTTGCCTGTTTCCAGGCTTGGAATATTCTGCATGGAAGCACATAATCTCCAAAATGAACCTGAATAAGTCAGGTAGCAGAAGCAGCCTGGAAACGTCAGTGGTGTGCCACATGTCTGCCACCTGTGCTTTTTCAGAGCAGAAATGAATGGCTCATGAACAGCTACATTCAATAATCCTTCAGAGTACGGCCCTCAAGTAAACAAGGCTTGGAAAGCAAAGCCTCCCGTTGTGATTCATTCACTTGCAACTGTTTCACCCTGATAAGCTGTGTCGTGTGGGTGCCCAGGTGCAAGGAAGGATTTTGAAACAAGGGAAGTGCTGAAGACCAGAGCAGCCACAGGACCACCAACCTCACCGGCAGGGCTGCCTGGTACAGCCAGCTCTGACATTTCAGCCCCACAATGCCGGTGCCTCATCTGTTTGCAATGTTTGAGCAGATGTGTGCTCAAATTCATGTGTACTCATTCCTGCCATGAAGTCCTCATGTTGCAAGTGACCAGCATGATCCAAAGCTCACTGAATGTGATGAAAGTCTGTTTTCCATGACAGAGGGCAGGAAAGCGACTTTACAGCCAACGGGCACTCAGCACCTGCACCTTTCCTCCTACCCCCAGCCACATTCTGCCCGCTCATTTCAGAGCTCACAGCATGAGGCAGTGGTCAAAGCAGTCAAGTGACGGTGGAGACCACGTTGGTGCTGGGAGGTGTTTGATAAAATGATATCCACAACTGGGTTGAAAAAATTATATCCCTAACAACTCACAGTGTGAGAAAAAAATAAACACAAGAAACTCTACAGAGTTCCCTGATCTCCAGCTGCCGAAGCTTCATGGGGTGAACTTTTAAATCCTCTTGTTTTGCATAGCTGACCTTACCTTCCCAACACCCCAGCCACTGCCATTGCATAGGAAAAATATGTCCAGTTTATACAAAAAGCCATTATCCCTATTTATGTCCCATGTTGTTGTTTTCACTCTTGAATGAACACAGAAATCTGCCCGAGCCAAATCTGTGTGCGTGTTTGAACAGACACACATGTCTCGTGTCTCTTGGGGCAGCTAACACATGCAGCTGGTGAACGGTTAATTACAAGCCTTGGGGATCAGGATATTTGCAGGCCATTCTTACAGTGAGTCATCTGCTCATCCCATCCTCCAGCAAGCTCCTCTCTTCCCCCTCCCCACTCAACCTACCTTCCCTGAGGTCATTTCTGCAAATACTCAGTTGCTCATCATGGAAGGCTGAACTGCACTTCCGTTTTAATCAATAAGTAATAGAATCGTTATCAGCACCAAGGGAGGATCCGTTATTTTATCTTTCTTTTTTCCTGACACACAACAACTCTCACCGTGCTGGCGGCTGAGATCACCCAGAGTGAAACTGCACCTACAGAGATGAAAGATGTGACCCTGCAAGCCAGAAAGCAAGGGAGGGAACAGGGCCTGGCGTGCAATGACTCTGTGCCAGCTGCCCTCCCTTCGACAAGATCCCCAGGATTTTGATGACCTGGTGGGGTGGGGGTGACCTCCTCATATCTTATTGCAACGAGACCCCCTTAGCACTTAAGTAGCCAACACCTCCTCCCATCTCTACATGCCTAGGGAGAACAGGAATGTAAGGGGAAACCTCAAGGAGGTTTTCTCCTGGTGGTTTTACAGCCTATTATTTGCTAAGCTGGTAGCAGAGGCCTCCAAAGGACCCTTCCTCCTGATCAGAACCCAGTGTTCCAGGGTGATTTATATCCCCACTGTTCCAAGGATCTTCCCCGAGGCCACAACAGCTTCCTGGGGGTCTGTGGCCCCAGTGAATCATCAGTGCTGCCCACTGAGTCATGGGCCTGAACCTGCAACCCAGAGCACTTCCAGCAAAGCAAAAGGAAACTGCAGCAGGAAAAGGAGGAAACTTTCGCATACACTGAGAGGAAATGTCTTTACCCCCAAATCGACAGGCTTTCAAGATAAGATACTTCACAACTCACAAGAGGTACAAAGCAGAGCCTACAGTAACCCCTCACCCTGGATAAACTGCCCACAGTCACCACTTCAAAGCGCGTGGGGCTGGTACGTGAGGAGGAATGGACGATCGATTGTGTGGCCAAACAAGCACTCTGAGCTTGATTCGGCCACTGGTTTGCCACAGACTTCCCACCATGACCTGGAGATTCTTCTTCATCTCTAGTTTAGTGTGGTCCCTAAGGATTTGACTGGCACATAGCCAGTATCTCTGCCCTCCAGGAGCAGAATTTGGGTTTTGGGTGACTGTCAGACCCCAGCAAAGGCTGATAATGGCTGGACAGAGCCAGGGAGGTCGCAAATAGCCCGGGCAGCATCCCCCTGCCTCGGTACTGGGCAATACCCAGGCTGAAGATGCCTCTGCCCCAGCGGGTAGTTCGTTACAGGAGGCACAAACTGGGTACATCAGGACAAAAATCAGTGATAAAAGACTTATTGAAAGTGAATTAACCCTGGCCCATGAGAACACGGGACAGGCTTTACTCAAGAAACATCGCCTAGTTTTCCCCTCCGTTTATGGCCTCATGGTACGGCAAGGGGGGTGTTTAGAAACTGCTGCCTCGGCGCGGTGCCGCTGCGGGAGCCCCGCGGCAGCCGCGTGTGCGGGGCTTCGGGCGGGAGCGGCCCCGCCCGGGCACGGCCCCGCTCCCAGAGCAGGTGGGGGCTGCGCTGAGAACACCGAGAGGGCAGAAGGACAAAGGCGCTGCCAGAAGTGGGGGGAAGGCAGGACCGGGAGGACAGGGAAAGGGCGGGCTGCTATGCTCGCTATGCTATTTATCGTTTTATTAGCCAGAGTTACACGGAAGGAAAACAAAGAACCGCAATCGAAGGGCTGTAATACACGTGAGGGGAGGAGGTATTTCTGTCCCTCGACGAGCCCCGGAGTTTCGACTCTAGGTTTTCCCTGCCAGCGTCGATATGCCCGATGGACAGAAACCTCTCTGCCCTCGGTGGAGGGGAGGACATCGGTCCCAGAGTTTTGGGTGCCCAGCACGGGCCTCCCCGTGTCACCGGGCAGAAAGCGAGTAGCGGTGGCCTCGTCTCTCCTCATACCCGGGAGGGTGATTTTGTTTCCCACGCAGCGCCAGTGTCTCTCCCCCTTTGGTAATCTGCAACTTTTGCTCTTCTTTACTGGTATTCTCTGCTTTTCCCTCAGCCTCTTAAAAGCGTGGCGGGGGTGAGCGGAAAGGCATTTCGGCTCAGCCTGCAGAGTCTATCCGGGATTTATTTCCCGTAGGTGGAAAAGAAACAAAATCCCGGTGTTACCTCCCTGCCCTCCACCAATAATCAGGTTCACTGCAGGGCGAAGGAGAGGGAAGGGGAGCACGTCGGGCCTCCGCCAACCAGGGGAGCTTTGAGGGTCGATCGCGCCGCTTCCCCCCCAGCCCCTGTCCCTCCTGTCCCCGCGACCCTTCTCACCTTTCAGGAAGCAGACCCTGGCCCCTGCCTCCGGCAGGCTGGAGAGCAGGGCGTTGAGGACGATCTGGGCTGTGCTGTCCTTCTTCAGCTTCTGCCAGTGGNCGCGTCGGGCACCACGAAGTGGAGCGGCACGGCCCCGCCGCGGGCCCGCCGCATCACCACCGAGTTGAGGTTGACGTTGAGCGAGCCGCGGAGGCAGGAGGCCGAGTAGGACAGGTAGGGCCGGCAGTCCAGCACCAGGCAGCGGGAGGGCTCCTTCCGCAGCAGCTTCCGCAGCTGGCGGCAGTCGAGGGACGTGACTTTCATGCCGGCCGAGGGTCGCGCCCCGCCGCAGCCGGGGCAGGAGTGGCGAAAGCGGCAGGAGGGGGCCCGGTGCTAGCGCGGAGCTGGCGGCGATGGAACGGGACGGGAGAGACGGAGGCACCGCGGGGCCGTATCGAGCCCGGGCAGGGAATCCCGGCCGCCGCCGCCGGGTATTTATATGAATGAGAGGCCGGGCCGTGACGACACTGCCCATATAAGGGGAGTGACGCGCCCGCCTCCCAAACATGGACATCCCCCGCCCCGCGCACCGCCCCCTGGCGGGGATCTCCTCCCTCCCTGGCGGCGGTAGGTCACGCTCGGAGGCAGAGGAAGCTGAAAAACGCTGCAAAAATTCTCCACTCATCGGCTGAGGCTCATCCCGACATCACCCCCGCCCCCTCCCCAGACTGTCAGGAGAGTAGGGAAGCGTGCCGGGGGGGTGGAGGAGAAGGAAGCAAGCAAGGAAGGGAAGGAAGCAAGCAAGCAAGGAAGGAAGGAAGGAAGCAAGGAAGGAAGGAAGGAAGCAAGGAAGGAAGGAAGGGCAGCGCTGGGGCAGGCTTCTCACACCAGGTTGCCAATGGGGTTTCAGTTCCTCTTATTTGCCCCTCACTGTGTATCCTCACCCCCAGCAAAGCCTGAGCCCAGGCAGACCTGCCTGCGAGAGCTCTGCTGCTCGCGGGATGGGAGCTGCCCGCTCCTAGATCCCCTCGGAAACAGTTGGGTCCCCTGCTTAGGCCATGGTTTGCATCAAGGCAGCTTTGGCAATCGAGTAATCACCGAGAACTGCCTGGGGAACAACCCCGAGGATGTGGTTACTTGGCCCAAGGTTTACAGCCTGGCAGCTAAGGAGCAAGCAAGGAGTAAGAGACTGGGACAAAGTAAAATGTGCCATTTCTGCAAAATTAATGAATGCTCTGAAGCAATGGGGAAAAGGATGAGAGGGCCACCTGTAACATGAAAATTGCTGGTATGGCTGTTTGAGGGGAGGGTCTAATGTCCCTTTCCTTGTGGCTGCAAGATTGTGTCTCAAGGACTTGCAAGACTTACACCACAGACCACTGACTGTGCCTGTGTCCAGGAGTCATGACACTAAGACACACAGGAATTGGGAAATTTGGCACTTGCCCTTTCCTTGTAGATAGTTTTGTAGAGACCAAAAAGAGGAGTGGAAATTCCTAGAAGAAGTTAAGCAAAAGGATGAGCTTCAGTCAAGCTCATTACAGCCTGGGCAGATGACAGTGAAGCTATCTAAGAGCAGGGTGTCATTTATTCTGATGGTGCCCTGAAAGAATGCTCACCTCAACAGCAGGCAGGAAGTGCCATCCCTGCCTCAAATTGCCTGCAGCTGAAACAGAGAAGCATGAAAGAGACTGTGCAAAGAAAATGTTCAAGCTGATTTAAAGAATGGCAACTACTGGTTTTGAAGCAACCCCTCCTCCTCTTCCTCTTTCAGTCCCCCTACAGCCCTCCCATCTGGCTCCTTCTAACCAGACCCCCCCCCTCACTGCCCTCCTCTGAGTCAGCCAGGGTATGAACAAAAATAGAAGTAGCTTGTGGGTAGGGGCAGATGTTCACAGCGCATCTTAGCGTGGGTGTTGTCTTCACCTGGCCACTGCCATCACGGCAGCCTGGCTCCTTCCCTTTCCCTGCACCCACCCTGGGAGGCAGCTGGGCATTGTCAGAGCCACACGGCTGGGTGAGACCCATGTGCCAGCACGGTTCCTGTCAGAACTGGGTCACCATAGCTGTGCCAAAAACTTTCACATGGACTAGATGGGAAATCAGGCATGGCAGGGGCGCTCTGACCTAGTCCCACTTACACAGGAAACCTCCACACCACCTGAACACAACCTGCCTTTCCTGCCTCTCAGCCCCCAGCTTCAGGGGCCAGTGCTTCCTCTCTGAGAAGCAGCCTGGTTCCCTTGGAACTCAGACCCCAGTAAAAGCTCAGCTGGCAAACTGGTCCCAGTGGGGCATAGGGAGGGGAAGAGGTGCTGCGGGCAGATGCTGGTGTGCTCCTCCCTCCCGGGAGGAAGGAGGGGGCCAGCGCACTCACAGTATCATTTCCTCTCAGGAAACCCAACTGAAATGTGACGGGGTGAGAAAGACAGCTTTTTTCCCCTCCACACTCCTGCTTGAAGTGATACCTCTGAAGCCGGGGCAAACTACCCCAGCCCAGAAAATCAATTCTCTGGCAAGTACCTGAAGTTTGGCCTGTGCTGGTGGCAGGGTGTATATCACCAGACCTGACCTGCAGCTGACCTTCCTCCTTTTACACGCCTAATGCTGAGCATCCAAACAACTGCCTTTCAGTAGATTACAGCTCTGCTTTTGTTTCTTAATGGAGTGAGTCATGACCACCTTTTTATTAGGAGAAAATAACAAGGCTAACAACAGCAGTACTAATGTTTCCTCCGCTGCAGGGTGCTGGATGCAGTGTCCCTGACTTCTCTGCCCACCAGCAAAATGTCTCAGTTGTACTTGGAAACAGATGAGCAATCGGGGCTGATGCTGTCAGGTCTGTGGGATGGACATGGATACTCTTTCCTGCTGGAGCAGCTCCTTAAGTTGTCGGGTGCTCCCAACCTGAAGAGAGAAAGGGCCTCAATTCCTGTAAATGGACGTGGTTGAGTAAATTAAACCACTCTGCTTTAGGTAGGAAACTCCCCTCCTCCCTGCAGCATTTTACATCATTCCCACTTAGGTTCTGCTGCATCTCTCTGCTCCTCCTCCCGCTTCCCCCTGATAATCTCCCAGGCTCTTTCGGCCTTTGTCTTGGGCTTTTATCGGGGCTTTCAGATCAGCTGGTCCTTTCCTTTTCTTCCAGGCTGTATTTCCCCTAACCTAGCTCATTCTTCCCTTCTCCCGTCCCCACCTCCTCCGGGCTCTTTGTTTCTGCCTGTTCTCAGTGCTGCAAAGGGAAACTTTCCCGCTGCAGCTGGGGAGGGGCGGTCCCAGCTCCCGGGGGCGCGGCTGGACCTCCACCCCAGGGAACAGCATCCCGAAGGTATTGCCCAAGAGTAACAAACTGCCTTTTGGAGAGAATAAAACTCAAAAGGAGCTTTAAAAGAGGGCTAACATGAATAAATGAACACCATTTCTTGGGACACAAAAGAGACAGGCTCAGCCAAGTGTCTAGGGCTTGACCTGCCTCAACTGAGACACAGGATGCCCTGTGCTGGATGTTACAAATGTGCTTGTAACTCCAAAGAGTTAAGACCAAACCTCAGCAAGACCAAAGGTGAGAGAAAGACAGTGAGCTCCTGGAAAGGAGACTGAGGAGAAGGCAGAACAAAGATCATACAGGAGATAAGTCTGGGAGGTGTTACAGAGAGTAACCTAAAATGCCATGGAGTCCTAGTCTGGGGCTTGAGCTTCATCATATCCCTGCTTGGGCACAATCCTGAGCCCACATCCTCCTGCTGGTTGTGAAATGCAAGAAATTCCTCGGATGAACAAAGCATAGCACAAGGCTGCAGAGAAGATGGGTTGGTATTTCTTTAATGTTATTAAGTTTTCCATATCATCAGTTTCTAATTTTGGAGTGGCTGATGTCAAAACACTTACAGGACAAGCAGTGAGATAAGTTTGTGCTGGTAAATGGAGAGCTGCAAGACACTTAAATTTATACCCAGGGCTAAGGTCATCTGAGCAGTGGCAATAAGAGATTGTCAAGCTGAGACCTCATTGGTGTCATGACTTGGTCACTCATGAGATCAAATCTAGGATCTAAGACCAGATTGTGATCATTCATCTCGTTATGAATTTCTCTCAGTCTCAGCAGAACACCTGTTGCCAGAAGCTGATTCTACAGGGTGAAAAGCACTATCAGACAGACAGGAGTTGCCTGCACTCAGCATTTCTGAAAATCAGGAATTTTGATTTTTTTTTTTACTTAATTCTGAAAGGAATCTCAGTCTTAGTTTGATTTTTACCTGACTCATGCCTACGTGACTGTGACTGCACTGACTGCTGTAAGTTGCTGTCAACAGCTACAGTCGGGAGCGAAAGAGGAATGAGCCAAACCTCCTGCCACTTTTTAGAAACCTGTGTTCTTTCTGTTCCACTAGCTGGTGGCTTAACCCTGCATACAGATGGAAGATAATTTTTAAAACAGGGAATCCATCTATCTGCACAATCAAGTTTCAATTTCTCCGCTTGCCTGATATGGCCCAGAGCATCGTGAGCCATATTGACGGAGCACTTGCCAGACCCAGTTACGAATGTAAAGACCCTGTCTTCCCATTTTCAATCACGTACTATCCCTGGGGTAGCTGCAGTAATTGCTTACATGGGAAAATGATTTGTGTAGTTAGCTGCCCTTAATGTGAGACAAAGCCCTTTTGTTCTTTTATCAACTTGCCAGTTCTCATTTGTTCTTTTCTCTTCCTGCCACTGCTTCCCTGCATGCGTTTCTTGCCTTCTCATCCTGTCTCTTCCCTTTTCCTGGATGTATTTCCCAGGAACCTGCTCCTGTTCTGCATTGGCAGATCTCCCTGCACAAACAGCCATCACTAGCCTGGCTGGGCTTTCACTCACATCTCCCAGCTATTCCTGCCTTTCTGTACCCAACCAACCTGTCATACTGCAAGCCCTTGTGTGTGGTTACTGCTTCTTTAGACTGCTGTGAGACACCAAGTGACATAAAATATTCCTACATATGCTGTTTAATTGGCTATTAGGACAAGCATATCTTGAAGAAATGCTGTATGCTTAAGTCCAGATCTTTTGGAAGCAAATCTTATCGTTGCTGAATCTGATTCCCTCTGCCTTGGTCTTTCTGACTGACTCATTTCTTAAGCACCAGGTTGTTGCCTAGAGGCTATAATCACATAAGTATAATCCACTGCACAGTGTGTGTTACTATGCCCACTCCACCGAGAATGAGTACAGCTCCTGGGTACAGAAATGACTTTTTAAGCCCAAAATGGAACAGCTCATGCTTTTAGCTGAGAATGTTTTGGAGCCATTTCAGTAGGCTACACAGATATAAGCAAACAAACACATTCAGTAAAACCCCATACGCCTCTGTTATCTACAGCACTGCCAGTAACAAGAAGAATTCCCATCCCACAGCCCCTGCTTGTTTTCAGGGGTCCCCAGGCATGACGCAGTCAGGGCAAGGCAACCAGTGGGTCATGGTGCAGACTACCAACCACCTCACTTAATCCAGCACAAGCATGGCATTGCACATCCTATGCCCAAAAAGCTCTTTATCCCACCTTTGCAAAAAGAAAACAAGTAGAAAGTAGATCTTGCTTTGGTCTGCCCTCTGGATATCACCTTAGATGGTGTTTCTGGGTGTCTAGGAGGCAGCTGTGGGGAAAGGGGAAGCAGCTGGAGCCGGTGGGCTGGGAGAGGCTGCGGCCACGCGGAGGTGTGGAGGGGAAGCAGATGAAGCAGAGCTCCCTTTCCCAGCAGTAACACGGGTAATGGGCTTACAGGGAAGCCAGGACAGCTGCTGGAGGAGCAGGGAAGCTGCTCAGCAGCAGAGAGGGCCGGCGCTGGGGTTGCTCCCTGCGGCTGCAGGCTGCCGTTCTCCATGGCTGAGGGCTCCAGGAACAGGCTCAACAAATCTCTGTCCACAAGGACTTACACAGAATTGATCGTGCCTTGGGCTACAGGTGGGCTGGATGACCTTTCAAGGAGTCTTCCTGCAAATCCTTGTTTTACAGGATTATGTGGGTCACGTTCAGGCACACATGCCTGTGACTTGGTAACTGTCCTAAAATTAAATGGCAAAATAACCTGACTTAATAACTTGATAAATGTATTTCTTTTTACTGAATGTCCTCTGTGCTCAAGATGCTCTGTGGTTACTTCACGTATTTTCTCCCTCCCTTGCAACTGAATCATCCAGAGAACAAAAAAATAAATAATTTGAATGCAATATTTTTTCCTGAAATAAACCCAGTGAAATAAACTTGTAAAGGAGAGGAAACAATTTACATCTTTTATGTTCCTTTCTCCTAGGTTCCTACTTACTTAACCCCATTTAAACTTTGTATCAGCTTATTACATCCGGTGAAAGTACACTACAGCTTATTAAAATTTAAAGCTGTTACTCCAAGGGAAAACACTGAAAGCTCTTTTATGGATTAGCCAAGCCGGCAGGATGTGGCTTCGACTTTGTATCCTTTTGATGGCATAGCTCACTTGAGCATCTTTATAAAATAAACCTCCCCCAACACTTTGGGCTCATTATAGTTTTCTTTGCACCAAAGTGTTTTGTGCAGTAGGACTACACTCCACCCCTGTATTTCACAGGCAGAATAAGAAGGTATCATACTCTAACCCCTGAAATACAGAGCTATATTTAAGGTAAGGAAAAATGGAAGTAAATACCAACAGCAATGCTGTTCATTTAAAAACAGGAGAGTTAAAAATAATGGATGATACCTGCCATGCTTTTGTTCACCTCTGTCCTGTAGGAAGAACATGATCTGAGACCAGCAGGATATGAGTAATAATTTGTACTGGTATTATCAAACACACAGTTGTACCACTGCAACACCCTGGTTTCTTTTAAGTCAACTTTGTATTGGAAACCCTTGCCAATACAACGCTGCTGCATATAATACGAGCCTTCACCACAGTTTCCTACTGACAGAAAAGAGCCTGTGGGGTGACACAGCTGATTTCCTCTGCAGCTATGGCAAACGGCCTCTTGCACAGGAACTCTTGCGCCGAAAACGGCCTTGCCCATTGGTGTGCAAACTGCACACCAGCAAGCAGGGCTGGAGTCCTCAGTCCTCTGGTCCCTCAGCTTCAAGCCCATTTAATCCCACTTCCTATTACTTCCTCCCTGAAGGCTTGGGAGTCTGGAAGAGGCCAGTGTATCAAATTTAAAAGGGGGATTTCCAGGTTTATTAAGAGTGTCTTATTTATTAAAGAGAAAAAAAAACTTCAAAGCCAAGCCCTTCCCAAGTTTCTCCTGGGAAATTACCCTTCTGACAGAGACTGCTCAGAGTGAAGGATCTCTAGGGCTACCTTATAGCCTGCAGCTAGCAGAGGGTCCCATCCTACAATCCCAATAAAGAAAGTAACATCCAGTCCTTCAGAGCATGAGAAAAATGCTCCCCCTATAAACTGCTGCTTGCTCCATCCCTTCTGCACCCAGCAGATTCAGCTTTGCTTTCCTTTGCCAATATATCAGCAGAAAGGTCCCAGCAGAGCCAGCAGAGGGGCTCCACGCTGGAGGGTCTGGACCATCCATCACCATCCCTTCCTCCAGCTCTGGGGTGTGGAATATAACCTCTGGCTGAAGACCAGCACAAAGCCATCACATTTCGTACCACTGCAGGTGTTTGCTGCCTGACTGTGTGCTGGAGGTCCCACAAAACGTGGCTTTGGGGCTGCAAGCTTTGGCAGTCTTTATTATTCATGAACTGTGAGCAGGGACTTCAGTCATTCAGCATCATGCTGCTCTCTGCCCACATGCAGGAAAATCTAGAAATCCCAGGGAAGAAAATGTGCCTCAGTGCAAACTCACCATCCCATCAGAGCACAACGAAGAGGGCATTCGGGCTGCTCTGGAAGCATCTGTGTAGGCAGAAGTTGACTCACAGGGAAAAAAGGTGGGAAGAGAATGGGACTGAGCTGGGAAACAATTTGTCACTTGCCAGAACATTTGTCCAGCATAGCTTGCAATGATACTGGAAGTCCAGTTTAGGAGTGGGTGGCAAAGTGAGCGTCCATGGCAGTTGCTCATCTCTCTTCCCACCAACCTCCTCCTCCAGGAGCGTGGCACAGACATGAATGTTTCCTTTCCTGCACCCCTGGGATCTCTCAGGAGCCCCTTAAGAGACAGTGCTCTGGGAAGCAGTGCTGTATCAGGAGTGTGGATTGAGGGGCAGTTTCCCAGTTGGGAAGGCTGGTCACTGGGACATGCCACCACCCAGACCTCAGCAGTGCTGCTTTGGGAATAGGAACACCTGACACATCTTCCACTGGCTGAATCACTGACAGTTTCAGTTGTTTACAACACATCTTTTATCTACCAGGAAGGGAAAAATATATATTTGGACTGAATCTTGGGCATCTGAACCCAAGGGGCTCAAAGATACACAAACCCAGGTTTCCCTTTAGAAACCATTCCACCAAGGGAGGTCAGTCTTAGAGAAACTGTTCACTGTGCAGACGTGGCGTTCCTGTCGTACCACTCGAGCCTACAGACAACAGGCTGCTCAAGCTGCCGCTCCTTTTTTTATCCTAACAACCCCAGGAAGTGCCTACCCGTTAGGAACAGCTAAAGCTTTTCTAGGAATAAAACACATTTGTGATATTGCAAGTCTGCTCCTGGGGCCGTGCCTGGCACTGTGTTGAGCTATGATTTTATGCTGACAGGGACTCTCTTTTCCACACCTATTCCACATGGATCAGAGCAGCACCCTTCGTACATTCTAGCTAGCTGGAAATACCATCAGCCCATATAGGTGTCCCACCAAGAAGCACACACGGTGTGACACCTCTGAGCACAAACCTCCAGAAGCAGAGAGGGAAAGCAGAGAGAGATGTGCAAACAATGGAGCCTCTTAGGGCTTACCTCTGCGTGCACCCTTCTGGCGGTGTGACAGCAAAGGGTCCCCAGAAGGGCAGTAACAGGCTGAGACAGGCCTGGAGAATCTCAGGTCAGCATGGTTTTCCCATATGGTGACTCTGCTTTGTCACAAGGTTAGCGAAACAAGACTGCCTGTGCATTTTCTCCTGGTGTGAGATTTTCCCATATTAAAGAGGGGAAAATCACCCTCACTGCAGCAGAGAAAGGACAGAAGAGTTATTTGCATGTTTTGGCAATACCCCAAAGTCATTCCTAAAGGCAGGTTTAAGTATCTGCTCCCCTCTCCCACTGTGGGCCCAAGCCCTCTCCTCAGGGTGTCCTGGAGCACTACAGAGCTCCTTGCAGGGGCCATGAGCAGAGGTGTGATGAACCCTCCCTGCTGAGCGCAGACCTACTGTAGGTTCGGGACAAGACTGGAATTTCTCTCTGACACAGGTTATGCTGAGATTTCCAACCTGACCAGTTGACACTTTGGCCCTTCTTTGCCCTTTCCGTGCTGCAGCTTTAAACCCAGAGGGATGAATTTGTGTGTCTGCTTCGTGCTGGCCATTCACCTCAGTGTGGTGTAGGTGGCTCTATTTTAAGGTAATTCTCAGGATTAAAAATAAACCACACCAGGTGAGAGGTAGACATGTCTGCTTCTGCTGCTCTTGCTGTGGGGACAGAAACCTGCAAAAGGGAGATGGGGCAGATGGATACTGGGAGCAATCAGTGCCCAGAAGGAGCAGCAGGTAGGCATCCCTCCCTCCATTAACACTCCCCTTGGCACCATTTAGAGCAGAGGCTGGTGCTGGAAGGTGCGGCACAGCTCAGCCCCCTCCCCACAGGCTTACTCCTTAACAAGAGGGCATTGTCCCTGCTGGCAGGAGCCCGGCCTCATGATGCTGAGCAGGACAAAGGCTCAATTTACCCTGTGAAAGAGCTGGAAACCAGGAAGGGGCCAGAGGCAGCCAAAGCCCACTCTCCCTGTCTGAGACACTTTGGATTTTGGTGCAGAGGGTTGGTCAGCTGCAGGCACAAGTGATCAGGGCTTAGAGTTGCCTGCCTTCAGCAGGAAGTGCTCTGGGACAGTGTGGAAGTGGGAGGTGTTGGGGCCTTATTCAACAAGAGAAGCACTTCAGATGCTTCAGACATGAATATACTCATACTGGCATTTAAGTTAAAGCCTCCTGCATTGCATATCCATGCTAGTGCACAAGAGGAAAAGTGGGGCCTGGTGTTTGGAAAAGCCACCTATGATTCTCCAGCTTTTTGCTACTGGCAGTGCTCTGCCTGTTTCAGAGGACCACATACAGTGTGTTGCTCTTTACAGGTGGTTCCTGCACTCCAAAAATAAAAACTCTTGCCTCCTGTCATGCACCAAGATAATCAAGACAGGAATTATGGGGAAGATTCAAACACCCCTCTGAATGCAGACCTGCAGAGAGGAGGAGGAAACCCATGTCCAAAGCCAGATACAGAACCATCTCTTCCAGGTAAAGTCACACATGTCAGTCAGTGGCAGAGAAAGACTCTTTGACTGCCTTCCTGGAGGGTAGAAAGGACCCTTTGTTCCACCACCTCTGGTTAAAAAAAGACAAAAAGGGTTGAAATTAAGAAGACAAGGGGAAAATTGTGGCATTATCTAAAGTAAGGCAAGAACATGCAACCACAGATTACTCAATTCATCCTGGAGAGGGAGGAGCTGAGGGAGATCCTCAGGCATCTGGCCTGCAGAGAGTCTTGAAACTGTTGTGAGAAATGCCTTCCTTCAGCCAGAAATGAAGCAGTTTTGCATCACACCAGATGATGTCTTGGACAGGTTGATCCTGACATCCTCCAGGCTGCTGTACCTAGACACAAGCACACAGACATGGAAAAAAGCCTTCCACAACAAAAAAGAAAAAAAAAAAAAATCCCATCCCAAACAATCCCAAAGCACTTAATTGGGGCCAGGCTTTAGGACCATTTAGCACCTACCATTTGCCACAGCAGGCAATTTATCCATTTTGTTCAGCTTCAATTCTTTGTCTGCAAATTCAGCACTTAGGCAGAAGACATTCCTCCAGTCTAGTCACAACTGACAGGATCATCACAATACATATTTATTCTTGTGTATTGCAGCTGTCAGCCTAAATTGGATCATTTTGGACACCCCAGGAGAAAGCACAGAGAAGCCTCCCACATTGGCTGCCATGCAGATGTTGTCTGGGGAGGCAGGAGGTGATGTGACATGCTGAGCCCAGTGCAGAGGGAGGTGGCCACACAGCCACAAATAAACCCTGTCTGGTGGTGGACACTCATTAAACACTTGGCTTCAAATGATTCCCAGTCTTCCCAGGCACCCATGTCAGCTGGATATGTTAGAGAAAAAACAGAGGAGCTATTGACAGGAGTTTTGACTCTGACATTTGGGATTAGGAGACACTATACGAGCAGTGCTGTCACATCAAATATCATCCCATCAATTCTCCGGTGAGCACAGGTCAGCGGGAGATGAAGCCCGTCAGCAGGCAACAATTGTGGTGATATTTCCTTGCTGTTGAACGCTAATAGCTCTGGCTTGTAGGACTGCACTGCAAAAACATCCAGATACAGAAATTCTCTCTTTCAGATCCTTAAGTTTTTTCCTTCTCTTTTTAGATTAGAGTTCAAGAAAGGATATGGAAGTAGAGATAGATTTTGTATCAGATTTTCGTTACATCAGGCTTCTGTCTGCAAGATTAATTGCAAGGTTGTTTTAGCTGCAATGTGCATTGCAAAGGATTTATTAAAACAACTGTAATTAACTCATACAGAAGCATTTTTCTTTTGCTCCCAAACACAAGAATTAGATTGCATCTCTATATAAAGCTGCCAGCCTGCTTATTCTGCAGAACTAAAAAAGATGCTCTTGCTGTGCATTGCTGTGGGCCTGTTTTTTGAAAGGTTCCTCCTAGCAATGCAGTCCCAGCTTGATTAGCCACAGAGTGCCTATTCCTGAAAAGGGATTTTTCTATTTCAATTTATTCTTCCAGCAGGGGATTCCCTCTTAATCAGCTGCAGAAAAAGACTGGAGAACAGATTTGGAGGCAGAGAAAGAAGAGTGTGTGGAGGTCAATTCTTTAAAGTCAGAAGGGTTATTTCTCACCAGCTGCTACAGAATATTTTGTCCATCACTTCCCTGAAGAAAATAAGTTGCAGTCCTCTAGAAAATTTTGCAGGCTTACTAGAATTTGAACTTGAGATGCTCTCAGCCATCCGGCCTACTTCCACTGCTCACACTGGATGAGACCAGCACAAAACGCAGCAATGGGAAGCAAAAGTCAACCAATTTCATGTGAGAAATGAGACTCACATTTTTAGCAGAAAGAATTACTAACCACTGGAATAAACTACCAAAGGACGTGGAGGAGTTTCCCTATCCTGATGTCTTCAAAACAAAAAATGCTCTTGTCAAGTAGGAGTTACAGGGTTTGGACCAGGAATGGCTGGATCAGTTGGTCACACCTTAAAAACCATGAACTGCTCGTGCTGCCCAGACCGGGGATCACATGGCTGTCCCGTGCTCAGACACACTGGCTGGAACCTATTAGCAGCTGGCTGTAGCGTAGCTACGAATGAGGTGCTGGTAACAGTTCAGCCTGGCCCCTGTATCACTGTGCAGGGATGAGGCAGGAGGGCACACCCTGGGATGGGTGAGCCGGTGTGCTCTCCTGGGAAAGCTGCTGGTTTACAGCTGCAAGTGTTTAAAAGCTGATCAGGACGTCTTCCTGCCTGCTTGCAATACCAGTCCTCAACTAAATCAATATTTTTAAGGCAAACTTGCAACATATCATCAAAGTAACTGATACTCGAAACATCAAGAGGAAAAAAAAGTATCTGGGAGCACCTGGCTTTGGCACTGAATCCACCCAGACATCAAAGCACTTACAGAGGGGAAATAGATAAGGAAAAGGACACCATCTTGCAGAGACAGGAGGGATCAGAGCTGCCGAGTGTGATCATGTGTGGGGCTGGAGTCAGGGATCCCACAGCTCCTGACTGCCAGGCTCTGCACCAAGCAGCGCTGCGGGACAGTGGGGACAGTGCCACTAGCGATCTTCTAGGAAGGAGCTGACATCCCCAGCATTCACAGTGGGAATGGGGTTCCCTAAAGACTCCACAAAGTCAGGATTCCACCCCACTGTGGCCACTGTCACCTAAAAGGATGAGGCTCACATACAGCTGACACAATATACTTGAAAAATTCTTCCAACCTCAGCATGTCTGAATGACAGAGGATTGGTCCTCAGCAGATCCCCATCAGTACAATTCCCCACGGTCTCCTACCTGCCCCTCTGCAGCCCCGGGGCCCAAACATGAGGAGTGCAGTTCAGATCCTCAGGCAACCCAGAAAAATGGGGAGAAAGTTGAATATTTATATCTGTTGTGGCTACAGCCCACTTGAGAACAACGGCTGTCAAAACAGTCTCTGAAGTACAGCTCTGCTGCCACCCAAACCAAAGACTACCTTGTCCTTACAGGGAGGTCATGCTCTCAACTTCTCTTCATTTCTCTTGCATCTGGTGTGAAGAGCACTCCAATGTGAGAGCACACAATGTGAGAGCAAATCTCTTGCCTGTACCTCTGCAGAAAGATCACTAGTGCACACTTAACTGAATCTATATTTATTTCCCATTTCTAAGAATTTGAGTGGGTGCAATGTAAAATCCTTCAGCAAGTTCTCCTCTCTTGAGTAGGAGAAATCTCCTACTGCCATACTAGCAGCAAACAAAACCCAACTGGGTTGTGTTTGTGCTTCCAACCAAGCCTCAGCCAGCAGACAAGATAAAGGGGAACATTGCTTTGACTAACACCCACCCAAAGGTCTGGCTGCCACACTTGTGCCACTGCACTTGCACCAAGACACCTCTGCAGCTCGGCCCTCCTCCATGGGCAGCCTCCACACAGGGGAAGAGATCCCCAAGGGGAGCAGCCTGTGGGTCCTCCAGTGCCTGCAGCTGTGAGAACACACATTCCAGTTCAGGCAGGCTGTGACTGATACCTCAGTCACCTTTGATTTCACTCAAGCAAATTTAGAAGGGCTTCATTGTTCATCTAGTGCTCAGTGTTACTTACAGAGCTGTGTCAGCCTCCCAGGCTATATCTGGTGTTTTTAGCTAACACCAATCCTTCCCGCTTTAATTCAGGGTGCCTGTCAGCAGGGCTGACACGCCCTCCTGGGCAGGGGACAGGTTTCACTTTCCCCAAGGCTTCAGCTTGCAGGAATGCTGGAGTTTGAACAGTGCATGCAACTGATGCTTCCCATGGTTCTTTCAGATTCTCAAAAGACACAAATTCACTTTGCCTTCCTTCCTCTGGGAAACAGCCAGAGAAGCTCAACCTGCAGAGATCCAGGGCACCATGGAAAGTCCTACCAGGGCAAGGGAGCAGAGACAGCAGCAGTCATACAAACATTTGAATCTATTTATCATGCCTGATAAGATTTCTTCAGCTATGTCATCTGTCAAGAGTGGGATCTCAAAGCTGTTAAGGGGGGGGGAGGGGGGGGGGTCTGAAAACAAAGGTGATCTCCAGGACATCTTACTGAACCCCCTCCCCAAGTGCTGCTGCCCAGCCACTTCCTCAGCTGCTCCTCATGAGAGATCACCCAGCAATTGCTTGCCCAGGGCAACAGCAGCAAGACATTACACAGCTCTGTGCATCTTCTGATGCAATTTAATTGCTGGAAACAAAGCAGAAGAATGTTTTCCCTAAAAGTTTGTGGACTTTCCAGGGATCGTATACATATTGGAACTCGCCAGTGGGCTCTCCTTACACTTTGTGAGCACAGAATGAAAACATCACTAGCGGAAAGAGACATGGAGAGAGAGAGGCAGAGCCAGAGATAAAGCAATAAGAAAAGCAGGGTGTCATCATCCACCTGATCCTCCAATCATTATCTTGGATAGCAATTCCCACTGCTTTCATCAGGTACTCAGGCAAAAGGAGGAATTCGGGATCTGGCCCAGCATGTGTGATGATATCAGTGGCTCATCGTCACAGAGCTGGGAATTACTGCCAGCATGCTGACAGCCCCTGCCACCCACACTTTTATTCTGTAACATCACACTCTCTAGAGAGTCGCTTGCTGCTGCTACACTCTGCTCGAAACACCATGGGCAAAAAGGTTTGGTGGAAAGTCCCCAGCTTGGGGGTTCCTCCTGCCAGTCAAACCCCCTTGAGCTCCTAGCAAACCAAGCCATGGGGTTCCTGTGTGCCAAAAGCCCATGGCAGGGCTCAGGCAGAGGCGTGGGGAGGGGAGATTAGTCAGCAGGCAGAGTAGCTGGGCTCCCCAGCCCCTTGATTTGTCTGATTGTAAACATGATGCAACCTGACAGCAGCACAAGGGTGCAGGGGTTTCATTATACACCCACACACCACCTACATTTTCTGCCCCTGACCCACTGAGGTGCAGCACACCTGCAGCACAGACAAACAGCAGCAGGTTTGGGAGCATTCAGCCCACAGCTGTATCTCTTGGCACTACACAGATCATAGTCAGACAGCCTGATTGCTCTTTAAAAAAAACCAAAGTCTATAAGAAAGAGGAAAGAGCTTTCATCTTCTTTCACCATTCATACCTGGGGTTTCTATCTCTCAAGGCAGAGGAGAAATGGTTCTTGCTTCTCCGTGCCTAGGGGACAACAGCTCTTTCTGGGAATCAGCCTGTGGGGTTGGGCTCTGGTTGTGGGCATATGCAGGGCACACTCACACAGAGGACAAACTCATGCATCACCAGTTTTGCTGCTGCAGTTCAGACCTAGAAACATTCCTCGTACCTGTTTATTAATAGGGACTGACTACCCCTCAGCTCCCAGGACTTCAGTCCTCTTTCCAGTGAGAAGAGATGCAGTCACATTGCTGGTACAGATGCGGCATTCCCAGTGCACGCCACCAGCAGGGGAAGGAGCTGCGCACGCTGCTTTCCTCCACACCTGCTCTGAATGCTCCCAATGACTCTGCAGGGAGCAAACAGCTCTCAACATGAAAGCAAAGAGGAAAGTACACAGCCTGATTGAATTTGCTGGTGGTCAACAGCAATCTTTACCTCTCATTACCACTCTTTATATGTTAATCAACCCTCCATTTTCTCCCCCACTCTTCCCAGGTGAAATCCCTTGTGGGTCTGACAAGAGCCTCGCTCGCATTAGGGCAATTAATTAGATGGAGAAACACACCACTGAAGAACCCAAAACCCAAATAAGCCTTATATTCTCTTTCAGTATTTCCTATATCAGGCTTTGCTGAGATTTGTGTTTTTCTGTTGTGTGTGCAACTCTCTCCTGCTGTTTTCAACCCCTGCCCACTGATCCTCCATGGATGTACCTAAACACAAGGGCGAGATGTGACAGTGCTTTAGGCCAGGCTGTCCATCAGGGCTTTCTGAGTGCACTTCCAGTCAAGGCCCTGTGAAGCCCCTGTGGCGAGAGGCTGTTCCTCAGGCACTGGGGTCTTGGCTGAGGCAGAGCCCTGGTGTCTTGGCATGACACATCTACCACGGGACCCCACCTTCTGCTGGCCCATGACCAGACTGCCCAGAGTTCTTGAGCTCAGACAAATGCCTTTTCCTAACTCACCAAAACTACGCTGCCACCTGACCAGCACCCAGGCACTGCACAGTTCAGAGCACATCTGATGTCTCTTTGGCACCTCAGTACCTTCCTGGATCTGTAGAATCTCTCCCTGGTCCCCCCTTCTCAGTGAAACACAGTGGAGAGAGCAGAGTAACGCACCATAAAAGCCATGACCCTCCCTCCAAGGAGCTCTCCTTCACAAAACTGCCTGAAGAAATGAGATGTTTTGGGCTCCTTTGCACTGCACTGACAGCTCTCCAGGGCAGCACTTGGACCAGTAAGGGCAGCATGTCCATCTCCTGGGTGGTCCAGCCTTCTGCGTGCCCCAATTGTGTAAAGAATTAAATCAGGGCAGTGAAACCACAGATGAGACAACACTTAATAGGCAAAAAAGATGCAGGGGAGGTGAACTGGAGACTGGACTCTGAAAGCAGATGTGACAGGGCAAGTGAGTGGCTGCAGAGAAAGGGCTACCTTGGCAGAGAGAGGAGCAGTCTGGAAGGGGACAAGTCTGTCACCTGGAGACTTGCAGATCAAGGTGAATGGAACATGGGCTCTCAGAGCTGAAAGAATGTGGTTGGTAAACAGAAGCTGGAAATAAGCACAAAGCCACGGGTTGCATTTTAAACCTGGTATTCAAAACGAACAACACAGCAAAGTCAACAAGCTCCTGAGAGTACCTGGTTTCCAGGCAGTTGTGTCTACAGACTCATAACGCACTCAGAGGCACTGTGGGAGAGCTGAACCCAGACTGAGGTCAGTGCTGTGCAAACACTGCAGGGCTCAGGTAGTGAAAAGCTCCAGAAACCAACCCCCTCCATTTGCTTTGCACTGGAACAATGTGAATCCACAGCTGCAGCCCTGGTCTGCCATGTCTGAGGGGCACGCCATGCTGCCCCCTCCATGCACATGTGATAGTAGAGTGCCTGGACAGAGTGTGTGGGGGACAGGGAGCAGTGGTTCTTCACCAAACCCTGCCCACCACCTGACGATAACCAGCTTTCCACAGAGCTCTGGCTCTGAGAGACGTGCTGCAGTCCCTGTCCAGGTGTGCAGCATGCAGTTGATGGCGGGACAGGACACCCTCAGCGGGGGCACAGCCAGCAATGTGCTGAGCAGTAACCCAGAGCAGGGCTACAACTCCTTCAGAGGAGGTTTTCCCTGGAGACTCACAGCAGGCTGAATGTGTTCCACATCTCCTGTTCAGTGAGCCCTTGTTGCTCTTTCACGCAGAGAGGTTATCCCGCCCTCTCACCACAGCACTGCCAGCAGCCCACAGCCCAGACAGGAGCTGGTCTCATTTAAGCCCAAACCATCTCAAGGGTCCCACACTTCGCAGTGCTGATGGAGAGAGCGTATGGGGGCAGACCCCCCCTACACAGGGCACCACAGGAGGGACATAGTCTACTTTCTCCTGCTGCCCAGCTGAATTCCTGTTTCCTAGTTCAAGGTTCTTTTAATACCTCCAAAGCAAACATCTAAAAAGTGGGATGTTTTAGCCCTCCTCCATGCATGCAAGGGAAGCCCTAATTCATGCCATCGTTAACTGATGCCTGTCCCGATCGCTCCATGGCTGCTGGTGGGCTTTGGCTGCTTCTCCTTGCGGCAGGGGTTGCCTCCTTCCTGTGCCCCTGCATCACCCCCACACAGCCCTGAAGGTGGGCAGTGAGGTCGGGAGCTGCAAACACTCTCCCCAGGCCTCCACACAGCCCCATGGCTCTAATTGGAAACAGATGAATCCAGACTGTTTCCTGAGAGACGAGAGTTTCAACAATCCCTAAAGCCTCTTAGGCAGCAGCAATATCCTAAATGGGAGCTTTATTCTCCTGCACTGCTCAACAGAGACTGTATTCAGACATGAAATGCTGGAACATGCACTCAGGAGCCCCCTCGGGACAGGAAACCTTCCCTATAGGCGTGGGTGTCCTGGATCATCCCTGGGGAGCTGCAGAAAACTCTCCCACTAATGAGCTGTAAAGGCCAGGGGGAATGGGATGGCCCAAACCAGAAAGCTCCTTGTTGGTTTCAGAGGTCCTCCTTGAGCTCTCAGCTTTCAAACCTTGCTGATTCTCCCTGCTGATGGGGGCAAACTTTGTGTTCTGACCTGTCCCCTGCACAGGGGGCAGTGGCACATGGACATGTCCAGAGCTGGTGGTGAAACCCAAGAATGTGACCCTTGGTGCTTTCTAGGAAGCCAGAGGCTTCTCTAGACCTGCAAACAGGGAAGAGGGAGGGCAAAGCACCCCACTGTCCCCTGTCTCACACAGAGGGCTTATCAGTGATGGCGGGACAGGAATGAATCTGGGCTCGCTGCAGCCACCTCCTCTGAGTTTCACACACCTCATGTCCCTGTTCTCGGCCTCCTCCTTGCCAGGGATGCACAGTCCCTGCTGGGAAGGGTGAAGGGTGAGGGAGCCAGCAGCTGCCAAGGGTTCACGTGAGCTCGCAGCATTCCTCCAGAAGCTTCTCTAATCTCCGTGACCTCAGTGGGTGGATGGCAGCCAATTGCCATCAAGGTAGTGTTACCACTGGGGGAGTTAAAAGGGGGAAAAAAAAAAGGAAAAGGAAAGAGAAGAAAAAAACAACTTGCCTGGCCGGTCTAACTGCATTTGGTTGATCTGATTTCAGGCGTCTGCTAAGACACAGCAGGCCTATTTATCATAATCAGCTTAGGGCACAAGGACAGTGTTAACTAGGCTTTACTGGATTAAAACCTGCCAACTAATTCATAGCACCTACCCAACCAGTACAAGTGGGCTGAGACTCTGTGCTTTGTCTAAAACATTTTAACTGGGCATTAAATAAAGCACCTGCAGAAGGTGGAAGGGTACAATGGCCCTATTGATCCATCAGCATTATGAGCAAGAAAAGGGCTCGGGAAGTAGAGTCTCATGGCCCAAGTGCAGGCAGGTTAACACAGAGCAGAGCTGTGAAAGCATTGAGCACAAAGACTGTGTCTTGACGTGTTCCTGCCCATTCAAACTGCTCAAGGCTCACTCTGAAATCACCAGTAATATACCTTAGAATCAGCTTCAGGATTCAAACTAGACTGGAATTTGCAGATAAAACATGGTTAAATCAGCCTGGAAGTGCTAATATAAATGGATATTTTGAGGGTCTAGGTATAAAGAAATGCAATAGCTACTTGAAGTCCCAAAGAGCAAATATTGCCTGCAGCAGAGCCCCATCAGAAAATACTAGTGCGAGCAACAAGGGAATTTCACTGTTCCTACAAAAGGAGATGTAGAAATATAAATAATGCTTACAAAAAACCCGTAAGAGAAATCCCCACAGTAGAGTATGGATGGAAACCCTCAGCATCCATGACAACACCCCTGAGCAAACCCACGTCTCCCTGCCTTCTGGGCTGTGGAGTCTTGCACATATTATAACCTGCCACTTAAGACTGTTTGGAGTGCCTGTAAAGCAGGAGACAGTCAATTTAAATATTTAAGGTGCTTCCTGTGAAGGCGATTACACTATAGAGAATTGCTTCATATTACAGTAAACTTCTGCTGGTCATTTACAAAGGAGTCCTTGGATCAGTTGAGATAAGTTTCTGACAAGAACCAGCCATTCCTAAGTTCTAGGAATCCTGGCTAAGAAAAAGCCCCAACACCCCCAAATCCAGATGCCTTCCTGCCATGGGTATTATCTCATCCATCCTCAGGGAAGTGGTGTCCAGACCATGAAGTGGAAAGGGCTGCAGCTTTATCAGTGAGTTATTCAGCTGTGCTGGACCCCCCACCCAACCCTCTTATCACACCCCCACTTGTACACAGTGCTTTTACCCCCAGTCTTATTGCTGCAGGCTTCTGTGTATTCAACCACAACATCCCAGCGACCCACGTGGCAGGACCTGACAAGTATTTGACTGGCTTGTGAGATGCTCTGCAAGCCCAGCTCCTGTGGTCCTACAGGTTACCTCAAGGCAGCTGCTTTGAATAAAGACAAATGCAAACCTTGTCCCTTGAAGGCTTCAACATAAAAAGGAAGCAAGAACCCCAGTGTACTTTCTTTGCATGGGAAACCCACACTGGGGGACACGGGGGAAGTGGGTTGACTTGGGATTTTTACATGTTTGAGGTCAGCAGAGCTGGTATTTGTGCATTGACACATTAGATAATTAAACGCAGGCAGAGTCAGGTGTTGGCTGTAAGCTTCTCCTTCCTCCATTTAAGCCTCCACCTCCTAAAACAGGAGATGACCTTTGATTTCCCAGCAACACCCATATCCTTATTCAAAGGTAGGAGCTGCTCCTCACTGGGGTGGTCAGGGAGTTAATGCAGCTCCTACCCACATCCTGTAACACAATGACTGCTGACTTCCCTTCTGTAGCACAAGGCCCTGCTCCTTGTGCTACAGAAACCCCTGGATCCTGGAACAGACAAGTGAATGTAGATGAACCAAAGTAAAATGGTGCCAAAAAAAAAAAAAGGAAAAGAAAAATAAAAAGCCCAGGAATGTATTAAGCCATTCTAAGGATCTACAGGATGACCAAAGACTTCATGCATCAACATCCCTCTTTAGCCAGATGAGTCCTTAGAGCTGTCAGTGCTGTTTGTCTTCATCCAGGCACATCCCAGCAGGAAGTGTGGGAAATGGTAAAAGGGAGGATCATAATCATGCACTAAGCCTGGTATTACTGACTCCATGAATCCAATCTGCATGCTCCAGACTAAGTCCCTTGGCAAGAGTTGCCAGAAGCCAACTCAAGGACTGAGCCCTATCACTTGGCTCCCTTTCTTTCCAGTGGGACTCTGTCGTGGCAGATAAATCATATTTACTGCCAACTCCCTGTTTATGCTGCTGCTAATTTGCACATATGCAATGTACTGAGGTAAAGTGTCCAGCTGCTGCCCCTCAGCAGCAGCCAAGCAGCCTTTGCTGCAGCTGGGAGGAACTGGGGTGAGATGACGGAGCCAGGCCAGACCAGGAGGTAGATGGCACCACCCCAAGTACTTTTTCTCTCCCACACACTCATGCTGCTACTGGCACATTTACTCCTGCAAGCACTGATCCCTTGTGACTCAAGCAACATAAAGCAGACCTGGCTCCTCTGCAACACCCACATCCAACAAGAAAGTTGGTCCCTGTGTTAGGCACCTTTCCAACAGCAAGCCTTCTCCCCTGTTCCTCGACTCCTCACACTCATCATTGACACCTCTGCTGCCGGTGTGGCCAGTGGGGTATCAGCTGGGGCAGTGCAGCTGCAGAGTCAGGGATGCTGACATGTCCAGGAGGACACATCCTGCTCTCCAGCCTGCTCGCAGCAGCAGGTCAGAGCTATGTTACACACAGCTCAAGGCAGCTTGCAAAACCTTACCTGAGAGGCTCCCAGGACTCAGAACACCATGATGTGAATGGAGCATAAAGGTCTGAACAGTGGATCTTTTTCCTCTCTTCCTTTCTGGTTATAGTCTTCTCCCCACCCTGCATCTCAGTTTCCTTGGCTGTACGAAGGGGTCAGTGGTGCTCAGAGCACAAGCCACTCTAAGTTGGCAAAGTGCTTTTTGTGGAAAGCTTGATCACAGCACAGGAGATATTTACTGTACCTCAAAAGCAGCACATTATACTTGATGTTTAATACACACGAACTATGTCTGGACTTTCTGAACTGGGGCACTGCAAAGTGACACCCTACCAACAGATCTCCTGTATGCATTGGTACTGCAGAGGTGTGGGAAGGACTCATCACCCAGCCATGCAAGAGGCTGAGGATTGTTATGATTAATCATTCTCTGTGATGTGGAGGTACTAAGGGACTCCAGCATTTGACCAGACTGGCAGGAAGCCAGATCCTGGATAAACACAGACCCAAAAGACCATTTTTGTTTCAAGGCATTTATAACCTAAGATGCTCAACAGGAGTCATATATGCAGCAGTGGAGAATCCAAAGGGAATGTGTAGTAATTACATACTGAATGTGGAAAATACTCTGGGCTACTGCCAAGTCAACTTTGCATACTGTGGTGAAGAATTTTGGGGTGATAAAGCTAATGGCAATTTGTAATGCCTAAGTAAAATGGATCCAGCCTCCTTCCCAGGCTGGGGCTGTGCAATCCAGCATTCCCAGGGGTTCAGAATACAGAGCACTAGTTAGCCCTTCTGTAAACCCTGCCTAACACCTACCTCTGGCAGAACATGCTCAGCCAGGCAATCTGCCCTCCCACCACCTCCTCCAGCCTTGAGCTGAGCATGGAGCCATAATTCCCACCCAAGAGGCTGCTGCTGGAGGATATGGACACCTCAGGGGGACTTTTTGCAGCTGCACTGATTCAGCAGCCAGTGGCTTCCCCTCAGCCCCAGCACAGCACAAACTTGGAGCCAGCCCCTGTGCAGCAGAGCAGAGTGAACAAGCTCCTCTCAGCTCACACACTGAAGCAGACGGACAAAGATGTGCCCCACACGGCCTTGACAACACACCAGCAGCACGTGAGCTACACTGGCAAACCAGGCAGCTACCTACCAGAAATAAATATGTACAGCAGTGAAACTGTACAGATGGAAAGTTCCTGTTTTATCTGTGGCACCGTCTGGGGTTGTTCCAACATTAGACAGAGATCACTTGTTGTTGGGTTCTTTTTGATGTACTCTCTTTAAAAAAATCCCTTAATAACATCCTAAATTAGACTACAGAGAGGAAGGCTTCAAAATAGGAAAATCCACACCACTTCTGCTTCTTAGTTGCAGAGGAACTCTTGAAAAAAATCTCTTAGACTTCAAAAAAACCCCAACCCAGAACCAGTGTAATGTCCACCTTTCACACTTTGTTTGCATGGCATTTCAGGTGCTCAGGTACCAATTTCCTCTCCAGAATGTGGCTTTCCCAGGACTGAGTAGGCAAGTTCAAAATCCAGTCAATCACTCCATCACTGCTGTGAGCTCTCTAAAATCTCTTACAAGGCAGTGATTCATGAGAATAATTCTTTCACCTGACGAATAATATTTGCAGAGAGGGTGGACAGGCTGTCACATGGCCAGTGCTTTGTTCCTGAATCTGTTTGTGACTTTGTATAATTTTTATCTACCTGTCAGTAACTCACTTTTTACCTCTCCATTTCTGTCACCTTTCCCTAGTTTTCCTTTTTAGATGGGTTAAATTGTCTCATGCCATCTTCTCCATAATGGGGCTGAGCTGTGGTTACTGGAAGCTGCTGTACAAGCATGCTTTCCCTTTTCAAATGAAAGGTGGAACACAATTTAATGTCCCTCCCTTTAAAATCTCATAAAGCCTCTTAATTCTTGTCCTTTGAGAGCTGGGAGCTATTTTCATGGCACAAAATAGGTACAGTGAGAGGATAAGTCTTTAAAAGTTGTTACTAAAATCAGAGGGATGTGGGTTTGCAATGGCTCAGAAAGGCTGTACAAGATCACTTGTCTCCAGATCAAGGGACCGAACCTCTCCTGAGCGGAGATTTTAGCAATGCTCCAAACATCCTCTGTTCAGAGGAAGCCCCTTTCATTAATGTCTTATACAACACAAAAGCCTTTTGCTTTTCTTTTGGTGGTGGGCAGAACAAAAGTTTTTACAGTTATATAAGCAGGATACCAAAATAACTATTTTTTTTCCATAAGGAAATATGAGAATTTGAGGCTTTTATTTTCAATACGGAAAGAACCTCAGACTATCTAACAGAATACAGCATGAAAACAACCACCCTGAGAGAGACCAAAGACCCTTCTAAGCCAGTATCCTGTCTCCAGCAGTTGCCCATAGCAGTTGCCTAAGGGAAAAGTGTGAGGTTGAACAGGTGGCAAAGCTCCCCCAGCATGATCTCCCCTTCCATGCCCAAGGGTTTCCTGAGCCAGAGATGCTGCTCTGATGTCTAACCACCCGTGAGGGACTGGTTTTGCTCTCACCTATATCCCTGCAGACCCTGGGCTGGTGAAATGTGAAATGCAGAAGGGCAGGAGCACGAGAACAAGCCCTTTGTGCCAGTGCAGGAATGCTCCCCCTGTCCTTGAGATGCTGCTCATTCTGTGCTGTGATACAGCCCCTCTCATACCTGTCCCCCACCTTCCGACATGAGCCAAATCTTCATAAATCATCTGAGATTTCCCTTCCCGAGGGCCTCCCTCCTCAGCCACTACCTTCAGTAGGAACAGAAACAGGTCAATACAGAGAAACTACTGAAAATTCCACCCTTCATTAACAGTTGCTTATAATACTGGCTCATCCTGAGTCATGACATAACTCTACCCAGTAACCCACATATTGTACACAGGATATGTTTGTACTGCAGTCAAAGAAATAATTACTGAGATGTTTGCTACAACCACATGTTATATAATAGTTGTGGCTAGTCTTACTGGCTACATTGGTCACATAATTCAGTATTTCCATGCTGATAACATAAGAGTAACAGGAAACAAACAAGCAAAACCCCCACAGAAATCCAGTCAATAAAAACCTCTCCAAACACATTTGTACCAGTGCTGCTGTTCTGCCTCCCAAGGGCCTCCTGTATATCTCACTAGAGCATCTGGAGCACTTGCTGGGACCATCTCTGACCAGATTTTGAAAACATTTAGGTGTGGAGAACCAGAGAAGGGTATCTAGTCAGGGCTTCTAAAGCACTGGACTTTTTAAGATTAAGAGATTGATACAGTAATTTTAAGCTTGGGTTGAGTTCCCAGAGGAGCTGTGCCATTAGGGTGGGATTCCTCTTCTGCCCATGGCTGGCACTGAGGAGTTTCATCTTTCCTGGTTGTCTAAGATCCTAAACAAAGGTATCTCCAGAGAATCACTTATTCCATTTTAAGATGGCAGCTAAGAGGATAATAGAATGGACCTTTTACAGGTGCTTCTCTTCTTTAACTATAGGAGGGTTTATACAATTAGTTTACACCTTGTGTTTGGGTGATTAACGGTAGCTAAGAAGAATTCATTACTAGGTGCCCATAGTTGTGTTTTAGATGTGACTTAAGTACTGAGGACTTCAGATCTGCTTTTAAATAACAGGACTTTGGTTTTGAGATGTTTTTGGGAGCAGTCCTCTAAATTTATATTAACTATGACTGCAGTGAGGGACGGGATGCAGTCTTCCATCTTTTGCCCATCAAAGCATCCTGTGAGAACACCTACCTGCTAATTATGGGTATGCACACAGGCCCACTGCATTTGTTTTTGCCATGTTATTACAACGTTGTACCTGACAGGGTAAGTTGGGAGGTCAGGGCTGCAGATTGGTAAACAGGAACAAAACTGGGAAATCTTGAAGACAACTATAAAGCAGAGTTTTTCCACTCAAAGTTTGATCTATTATTGTAATGAAGGTCGCATCCTGCAGCAGGAAGATAGAAAAATAACAGGAAGGATTCCAAGGAGAAGAGGACAAACCTGCAGTCAGAGAGAGCTGGGCAAGGAAAGCCTTTGCAAGCTCATCAGCTTTGGCTGAAAAAGGGCTTTCAGCTCACCATGTATAATGTAATTTGTATTCTGTCCAGAGCAATCATTAGGCGAGGTAGTTATCTGGCTCTGTTATGTATTATCCCACAGGTGCAAGGTCTGGAATCTCACATAATTGCTGCACAGATCTAGATTTAGCTTATCATTTTTTCCGTTAGCTTTCAAAAGAACAGAAAGAGTTTTGCAGTTGCCCAGGGCTGGGCTGGGCTGGGCTGTGCAGCCAGAGTCACTCTCTCAGCAATCCCCCTGTCAGGGTAAGGGAGCACTGTGGGCTAGCAAGTCCTGAGAAAGGGATGCCCAGCTCACACTGATGGGCAGTGCTGCACCCAGCTGCAAAGACTACAGCCAGATCCAGTACTTTGAAGAAGAAAAAACAAGAAACAGAGAAACAGATAAGGACCACTCACTAGCTACCCCTGTGACTATTCATGGGGCACCTTGTCCTTGGGCAACACCAAAGCCTCCCTAGCCTCCAGACCCCCTCATAGCCAGACTCGTGTGGAGACTGATGCGTGGAGTGGACACGGGGTTTGCCCAAGGTCTCCCAGAAAGCAGTGGCAGGGCTGGTACTGCACCTACATGACGTGAACCCCTGTCCCAGGCTTTAGCCACAAAAACATCACTGTTACGTACTTAGGCTGTCTTGGCAAGGGGAGATCAGTTTTGTCTAAAAGCTACTACGAAAGCCATGCCCTTGAGGCTTGTTTTGGCAAGCACATCCCTGGGAGTTGTTTGCTGCAGCCCGTGCAAGGGGCACACGCGCCCGGCGCTCAGCCAGGCTCTCCGGCCATGCCCCGGCTGTGCCCTGGCACAGCTCACTATCCACAGCCGTGCCAAATCCTGCCGGATACTGCTTGGGGCAGTGTGTCACAGCGTCCTACTAACCACGGCTCACCTGCCCTGGCAGAGTGACCCACACTGCTCTAATCTGTAAATCGTTCAGCCTAACGCAATCCCCACTGGGATGGCCAGTAATTAACACCGTGCTAACCATGGGTGGAGTGCAGGGTGGAACCACTGGGCGAGCAAATAAAACCAGGACACTGAAACCAGGCTAGCACCCTTCTAGCAATGTCACCTCCGCAGCCAGTAGCCCGATTTCCCCATCAGGATCCGTGGACACCCTGAGTTTGCAGCTGTGACAGGGGTGACTCATGTGAGCTGGACATGCTGACGTGCTTGATGTACAGGAGGGCTGGCACAGTGCTATTCCAAGAGCATGTAAATCACAGAATCATAGAATGGTTTAGTTGGAAGGGACCCTAAAGTTTATCTAGTTCCCCTCTTGTCCTATACTTTACTAAAGGCCCCTTGTGAAAAGTCCCTCCCCAGCCTCCTTGTAGCTCCTTTAGGTGCTGGAAGGTGATACAAGGCCTCCCCTGCAGCCTTCTCTTCTCCAGGCTGAACCCCTCCAGCTCTCTCAGCCTGTCTTCAGAGGAGAAGTGCTCCAGCCCTCCGAGCATTTTTATGGCCTCCTCTGGACCTGCTTTAAAAGATCCATGTCCTTACTATGTTGTGGTCTGCACCTTTGGTCAGGAGCAGCCTGGCCAGCCAAAAATGAGGAGCTGGAGAAAGGAACAGTTCACACTCAACAGAGTTTCTCTGGCTTGGCTGCTCTTCACTAGGAAATCAAACAGACATCCACAGGCATTCAAAACCAGATAAGGTATCTGGGAATGTTGAATGCCAATAAATTGATGCTGGTCAGCTTGATGCCCAGATGTACTGGAAAAAGAGGATCACATTTTGTCTTTTAGGTGTTTGTGCTTGGAGATGCTTTGACATTTAGAGCAGGTTTTCCACTGGTAGAGTTTATTTCATCTTGTCAAATTAAATAAGAATAATAATATTTAAAAAAGCCCTTTTCACTTCAGAAATCACTTCCGATGCAGCTTGGCTATCAGTTAAAGCTGTCAACAGATGTCATTTGCAGCAGAATTTTGCCTTGGTTCATGGGTTACCATGTCACCTGTCTGAAATACCCACTGCTTCTCTGACACCACTGTGGTTTTGTTAGTAGCAGGATCTTGTGCACTTGCTGGTCTAAAAGCAGTGGTGGTTCATCAGTGCTGGCTCTTCCCTTAATGTTCCTCCTTGGGCAATACCAGAAGATTCTGTAGTCAGTGGAGCAGCTTCTTTTCTCTTCAGAAGCCCATATTTTAGGAGTTCCAAGATGCAGGGAATTGGTGAGGGAGGCTGTGAGTGTCAATTCAATCTTGAGAGCCTGTGAAGAATAGAGATGTAAGAGAAGTCCAGGAGAAATGATCACTTTAGAAGGGTTGTGGTACTGATGCCAAACTTGTGTTTGTGTGTGCCAAACTGTTCCCTCTGAATCCAAACCCATGATGGTGTAGGAAGGTTTGGGTTTATACCATAAGGCACAGAGATTCTAAAGTGACCGAGTCTTTCCTGGTTGCACTTTGTTTCCTGGTAAAAAGCAGAAAATCTAGCAAATCTCCAAACACTGCCCTGGAGACTCTTATGCAGCCCTTGGCAAAACAGGCAGGGCCTTTCTCGTACATTGTTTGAAGACTCCCAGGCTATGTGAACATATGAAAATTGACACGTTAGCAAAACATCTCTCCATTCACACATGAGAGGCCAGGCTAGTTGGCTATCACCTACTCAGGACCAGGTCATGCAGAAATAGCCCACAGTGTCGTCCAGCAAGATTTTCCCAACCCCCAAACATCCCATGCCAATGGCATGAAGATTTCAGTGAGGGATAAGCTTCCTTGTCACCACTGAGCAAAATTCTGCACTGAAAGCTTCCCCCAAGCAGGGAACTGCAAATGAGCTATGGGAAGATGGTGATTTTTGCAGTGGGGTGTTGTACCCGTGCCAGGGACAGGCTGTTCCTAGGGCAGCCAGCCTGTCTGGTCATTGAAGGCAGGCGTCCTGTCTCTGGCAGCAGCCGGCGACAGATGCCTAGGGAAGATTTAAATGACAGGAAAGCCTGTAGTGACACTTCCCCAGAAATACCAGAGACTTCCTGAACCGAAGATACTATCTTCATATTTAAAGTGGATTTTTCATTCACCACAATGTGCAAGACAAATTGTGTGAAAAAGCATACTCTATTGTTCTACAAACTGCTTTGATATTTTAATCTGATTTTCTCTCATATAATGACTGCTCCCTCATCAGCACTCTGTGCCACCCCAGATGTCACAGAGCCTGGAGACCCAACTCAGCTGTTTGGAGCTTGTCTACTTTGTACAGAAGCTGCTCTGGTTCTTTGTCCTTTTGTGTCTCAAATCTGGTACCCTGTAGAAGAGACCCCCCAAGGAAAGGAGGACCATGGCTGATAATGTCTTGGACCAGGTCACATAGTAGGAGAGGATACAGTATAGATCAGTGCTCCTCAAACCTTTTTTTTGCTATGGCTGTGCACAGTAAATTCTGTGTTAGCACCTGAGAATGTTTTTCTATGATGACTGCAAATGAGATCTCTGATAGTGGCGCTCATGAAGGTCAGGCTCCAAAAAGACCTACCAATTTTCCACCATTATGACTGAAAGTTGGATCAACTCGCAAATTATCTGTCTGAAATGATGAAGCATCCCCCACAAGAGAAGAGCCCTGCCTGTTGTAACCACAGCACTACATGATTCAGATGCAGGTAACCACCTTTAGTTTCTTCTGACTTTGCTCAGGCCTTAAAAACATTGAGTCAGCATAACCTCTTACCATCTTTTTTTAGTGCGTGAAGATACAATCACTCAGCACTAGAATGATGACACAAAAATATGCAGCAGAGGATCAAATGTGCAATAATAAATTGATACTGGAACCACCTCCTACAACTGATAATTGCTTAGTCATTTCTCTCTCTACCCGCTCTGTTCAGTCCCAACACTGCTACCCCTTCCACAACTCCTGGGACATCCCTAACATGGTCTAAAAACATCTGTCTGTGCTCTCAGGAAACTGGAGAAACAGGGAAAAGCGATGTCTTGCTGCTGAGCCTGCTCTGTAAGCGTTATTTTTAAACCATAGTGTAGAAGGATGAGGTTCCCATCAGCCAGGGCATTTCTGAGCTTCTGTAAGACAGGGCTTTACATTTCAGAAGGCAGAAAATGTGGCATGTGCTACTGCTGTTGCTGTGGCACTACCCTTGTGCAGTGAATGCTGTAGCCTAAAGTCACATGTTAAATAAACACACAACTACAATACACATTTAACTAGCCCAGAGCAGCCATTATTTAGATTGTGGACATTTTCTTAAATTAAATGTTTTCAATATTTCTATGAGGAGGTGGAGTACACAATCTCAGCTCACCAGAGACTGATTTATCTGCTCTCTCTCCTGCTCTGCACAACTGGGGGACACGTCACCAGCTGAATCACTGAGACCCAGAGGAGTGGGGCTAGTGTTAGCACAGGCACAAAGGATCTCACTTGCTGCCCATGCTTGTACTGTTGTGGCAGTAAATAAAGTTGGGGCACACACAGGTACATGGTTGAGTTTTATGGCTGGGGAGGAAAATGATGAGAGAGGGTGTGAGGGGCACAGAAGATACAGTGAAGAGAACAATCCTGGATCCACTGCCTGTGCTGCTCTCCAGCCCCAGGTAATCCCACACTGTGAATCTCCAGCAAGTGGTGATGTCCATCTCAGGGCACAGGCTCCCAGAGCAGGACACTGGTGCTTCCTCTCTCCCCTCTCTTGCAGCAACCCACCTGTGAGCTCCCATTTAATTTCACCATGAAGCATTTGGGTTCACAGGAGATGTGAAACCCCAACACGGCCAGCCAGCTCCTGACCTTTAGGACACATCTCACTCTTGCTTTGCACATAAAAGATGAAGCCATCTATAATTCTTCCTGCATAGATCACTGAGTTGCACAGGCACCGTCTGAAGTCTGTGGACTGAGCAGATAAGAGTGAAGTGTTGTACCACTAAGGAAGGGAAATTCTCTTTCACAAGGAAAAAGCATTGGGCTCAAGACCTTACACCTCTTACACTTCCTTCTCCAATCTAACAGACAGCATTGGCTTCCTGTCAAGCATTACTTGTCTGCCACTAGCTCTGCTCTCTCTCTCCTGGCATACTCCCATGAGGCCCCTATCCAGCCATCTTATCTTGAATGGCATCCAAAAGCTCTTCCCTTCCCCTTCCCTTTCCTCTTCCCCTTCCCTTTCCTCTTCCTCTTCCCCTGTACCTTCCCTTCCCATGGGCCTGTTCACTTCCAACAACACCTACTCTCTAGCTTTGCATTTCCTCTGCTTAGCACAGGAATTTTTGAGGAGGCCACACAATACAAGACATGTCTTTGCAGTTTGTGAAATCCCAAAGGCACCTCAGGTGTCACAGCTAAGCAAGCAGGTGCCAGGAATAAGGCACTAAGAGCCAAACAAGTCAATCACGCGCGCGCGCGTGTGTGTGTGTGTGTGTGTGTTGGCTTGCGTCTTTACTTTGTGTTTTATAGAGAAAAAGGCAAACAGTGCCAACAGTTCCTAAAAAGAGGCCTAAATCAAACCTCAGCTTCTCTTCTTCATGCCAGCACAGGCATTAGGTCATCGCCCTGTCCTGCCAATAACTGCTGACTGCCCACGAACCCCTGCTGAAACAGGTTGGGGAACTTGAGGAGCTAAATCCTCCTCCAGGGTTTCGAACAAGTTTCACAAGATGGTTCAAAGCCTCAGCAGCTGTAACAGTGATACGTTGCCATGTGCTGCAGATGAAGAGCTAATACTTGCCCATAATGGATTTGCCAGGATGTGTTCCACGTTTCCTCCACCTGTTGCCCTTCTCTCTTGGCATCCTCCCTTCCCTGGGGTTTTGTCTTCATAACTTAAGATGCCTGTTTGTGGGGAAGTGGAGCTAGGTTGACCTTACTCTTTTTCACCTTACCTTCTTGTTTCATGCTGACTCAAGGGCTCAGCACTTCCCAGGAGCGGGGTGCATGATCTAGGAGAAGGAAAGCAGGGACAGCCTTCTCTGCGGCTGTTAAGGTAACCAGCTAATTAAAAGCTTGCTAATTGCACTCTTAAAAGAGGTACAGTTAACAGAGGACCCGCAGTGTATATCTTCTTTGCCATAAGAGATGGTTCTAAATGTATTACACAAAGAGGGATTACTTGATTTGATATGTCATGTAATTGTCTGGACCAGCTAGTGGGGAGAAATCATAACCAAAATCAAGCTCCTGCTGTGCTGCACAAATGGGATTTCTCTCCCCAGATTCACACATTCAATCCTGGTCCTGACATTTTTTTCTACATACACAGAGTTGGTGCATTAAATGAGGTGTCTTTCCTGCTAAACATATATGAACTCCAAGAAGTTTACACTGCAGGAAGAGAAGAATAAAGTCTGCACTGTACCTAATGAGCCATTCTTTCAAGCATATGCTCTCAGACAGGCTTGGGGTGGGAAGGAAAGGTTAGATGGTTGGAGCTCAGGTCCTCTCTCCTGCTCAGGCCAGAAATTCCCTGAGAAACTTTGCTTTCTGACCTCAATTTTTTCCCCTAAAACACAAAAAGGTACCTGATGCTTTATCCAAAGTGCCCATAAACTATTCAAAACCGTCTGGGATTCTAGGTACTTAGGTTAACTCAGTGAGAGTCTGGTACCTTAAACCATAGGTAGTCACTTAAGACCAGATTAAAAACCAAAGGCACACACATGAGGCGACAAAGACTGTCCATGGCCAAGAAAGGATCTAAACCCAGGGCTCTAGTTAATCACGGAATCTTAGAATGCTTTGGATTGAAAGGGACCTTAAAGATTCTCCTGTTCCAAGTCTCCTGCCACGGTCAGGGACACCTTTCACTAGACCAGGCTGCTCAAAGCCCCCCATCCAACCTGGCCTTGAGCAATTCCAGGGATGGGGCATCCACACTACAGATGGGGCATGCCCAACTTACTTTGAAAGGTGCGGATCTGTGCCTCCATTTCCCAGGCTATGGGGTGAAAGGGACTCCCCTCTCTTACAAGCACGAGGCAAAGCTAACTGTGTTTAGATTTTGCAGTGATGTATAAAGGACAGCAGACCGGGAGCAGTAACAGGAATCATCCATAAGAAATTAAAATTACTTTCAATAGTGAAATAAGCCAGAGTACAAGCAGGGCCAAATTTCTTCAAAGTTCAGTTGCATCAAAGCCTGAATTTCAATAAGAGTTGTGATAGAAACATTTTGGGGATATTTCATTATGGCAACTAGCAGTGAAATGGAAACGGAACTTGCTCCCACGTCACAGCTGAAGGCCACTGGACTAAGTCTGACCTTGCGTAAGGTATAAGGTTTAATATGTCATCACTCTTTCCTCTCAAGCCTTGCAGCTTAAAACTGACTAAAGCACAACCTCCAGAAAGTCTCAGCTTAACCGGTTGCAGGAGATGCTACCAGGGGTCCCAAAGGTCAGGCCCCTTCTGTGCGAGCGAGGAGGCCTGGCTCAGGTCACAGCAGTTGTCACTGGAGGTGGAGGAGGAGGCGACCACCTCTCTTTCCAGAGGAAGTCGCACGCTGGTTTCGCAGCCCGTCTCACATCCGTGCCTCCGTCGGCTCTGTCAGGGCAGCCGCAGGGGAGAGCCCTCACACGGGTGTGCAGCGGCTCCAGGGCAGCGTCCGGCGGGGCCGGGGCAGCGCAGCCTCTGCGGGAGAGGCACCGATGGGCCAGACCCTGCGGCTTCCGAGAGGAACCGCGCACGGCCCCGGCTGCACGGGGTGAGGCTGAGTGCCCACTGCTGTGGCAGGAAAGGGCTCTGTACAACATGGCTGAGGTCACACTGGCTGAGCGGGGCTGAGAAATCCCACTCCCTTTGCCTTCAGCTCAGTAACAGGCCCCCCCACCGCCCTTTCACTCCCCTCTCTTTGCTTCTGCCATCCCAAAATCACTTCCTCTGCTGCGACCAATGCAAGCAATGGTGGAACCGTGCTCTGGAGCTGATCCAGGTTCGTGCACGCTGAAATCCACCCAAGCCCAAACCACAGCCTGTTTTATTTTAGCAGGGCTATTTTCAACCCCAACGGCACAACAGAGGGTGAAATGACACGTCATGGTGGAGCTGCTGCGGCCAAAAGCGGGAAATGCTCTTCCTCCTCCCATCCCTGCTTGTCCCTGTTCCTATTCTTGCTCCTGGGAGAAGTTCCCATTGCCCCCTTTGTGTTGGCTTTGGGGCTCATAAGACCCGCTTCAGCTCATTAATCCAGCAGAAAACAATCTGTTTTAGCTTGCTGGATTATTTCTCTCACCGAGGCACCATGTGGACCCACGTTAAGCCACTCTTTGTAACTTCCTAAAAACCCCTCTGGTGATTTCAGCGGTTGGGGTCACAGCACAGGCCGCCCACGCCTGCCCTTCATGGGGGCAACAGCACACAGCAGTGGGTGGGCATGGCTAGAGCAGGGATGGGGAGGGGAAACCTCTCAAACCAGCCTGAAAATCCTAATGACTGGGAGCAGGGTTAAATAATTTGACAAGATGATCCACAGGGAGACTCGCACTGCTGTGAGAAAAGGGGACCTACATTTTTTGCGATTCCCAGTGCAACAGAAAGTTTTTCAGAAAGGTCAAGGTTCATGACTGACCAGCTCCTGAAGAATGTTGAGTGCTTCTTTCTCCTTCTTCCTAATTACACAACTCACTGATAAGATCATTAGGAACCATTTAACATCTGATTGTCATGTTTGTTGTTCTGTTGCTGTAATATTTTTGCCTTTTAAAATTCCAGAACTTGGCTTTTCATGAGTGACTGAGGTGTGTCGGAGACAAGTCTGCATCCTTGCCATGGGCACAAGGACATGCTTTATGTCTGGACTGCTTAAAATCTCCCTCAGCATCAAGGCTCCTGTTGCAGCTACTATAATTTCTGTGTTGTTATTGTGTAGGACCTTGTTAGTCTAGAAATGTAGACAAGACAGAGTGTACTGCTTGCTTTCTTTTCCTGCTGGAAAACATTGTTTAGTAACTTTGATTCAAAGGTCTCTTCTGCACTTGAGGTGCATGAACTGTGACCAAATTTCCTACATAACTCAGAACAGAGAATTTCACCAAGTGGCTAATAGCAAAAAAGAAGAGGAGATATGGGATGCAAATTACTGTAGTTTTGAGGAACTCCACTTTGCTCTTTCTTCTAAACACTAGGAAACAGGTTTCCAGGTGTCTGGACAGTGCATGTGGCAGCACGCTTACCCTCCTACTCAAGAGCAGTGCTGCACATGATTTGCTGTTCTGAAAGTGCTTTGATGCAGAACAAGAATATATTGAGCAGAAACATCGTAAGTGCCAGACATCAACAGCAAACACAACTGTCCAGGCAGGGCCCTGTTTGAGTTCTGTACAGGGGTGTCCATTCATCAGAGTCATACTTTGATCATCTGTTGTCTCAGTAGTGTCTTCTTCATACACAATACCAGTGGTCTTCAAGCTCTGCAATGGCCTTTGCTGACCCATCTATTGCCCAGATGTCTTGGAGACAGACTGCATCACATAAAATTCCATTGAACCCCCTCAAAAATCTCATTTAAAATCATCTAAAAGCCTGGTACAAGCATGAAGCCTTCCCAGGAATCCCTTCAGGACAGCAGTCCTCAGGAGGATTACACTAACCCACTTACTCAGCTATGCTAGACCATGGTACAGTGCTGTGCTAATCCTCACCCAGAGATAAACAACTCATGCCATGGGAATGATGTGATGCAGGTGCTCTATCAAAATGCAGTAAAAAAATGCTGCCAATGCATTATGAAGCCCAATTATGGATCAGTCCTACGGATGCCTCTCAGGTAGAGCTGCTAACTACTTACAACAGTTGAACAAGCTGTAGTCAGGCGCCCACAGAAGCCCAGGGCAGGAGCTCTCTGATTTCTATGTGTTCATGGCCAGCATTCACAGCACAAGTCTGCTGCTGCTGCCCCTTCTCAGCCTGTGACAGACTGAGAAGTCCCAGTTATGATGTCCCAAGCTGAGCTGCCCAGGGAGCAATTAAGTCTCTTGTCATCATAGTGGGGACAAGTCATTCTTCTCCCCCAGACAAACTTGAAAAAGTTCACCCTCATTTTAATATTGAAAACATTTTCAGTTTTATGGAGGAGGGTTTGCTGATATTTCAGAAATGTGAAATGAATGGCTTCATGATCTTGTAACTAGGGAGGAGACAAGAGCTCATTAGAAAATGGGAAAGGATGACAAGGGAGTTGCACAATTCCCACCTAACTCCTGTGGTCCTTCCCATTACAGTTCAGAAGCTTAAACGAGGCTTCTACCACAGATCTTGTGATATAAAGTGTCTTCCAGGAAGACCATCTTCTCAGGAGGTGGAGCAAGAGCTGAGACCCTCAGGAGCTAATACCAAAAGAAAAAGCACAGGTTTCTACTTTACAGACTGAAAAATGTGGGCAAGTAGTAAGCCTCAAAAATCAGAAACAGACCACCTATCAAAAACAACTGCCCTGAAATCTCAGCTTTTGTTGTTGGTTTTGGAGGGTGTAGCTAAGGGCTTTTCATTGCTTAAACTCTAACCCCCTAGCACAGTGAATACTAATCAACTTCCCTGCATGCTGCCTTGGGAAAGAAAAAAGAAATGAATGTCTCATGTGGGATAAATTGAGCATGTACATCTAAAGATAATGCTTCCTGGTCTGTATACTGGAAGGCCAGGAACAACCGTAGAGTTAATGTAGCCTTTCTGGTCAAGCTGTGGTTGAGGCATACTGCCCATAGCAGACCAGAGAGCCTGTCTCCTTCTTCTCACACTAACATCTGCATTTTGCCTGAGCAGGAGTAACAGGGCTCTTTCTCAGGCAGTGGCATCTCTGGGGAAATCCCACCCGTCTGTATCCTGTTTCTTGTGCCATGCTGGGTTTTGCTTTACAGTCTCTCCATCAGCTAGGGGCCAGCGCTTTTGTTGAACCCAGCTGGTCTCTTTCAGCTGGGCATAAGGTATATTAACAAATAAATAAAAATACAGTTGATGTTTCAAGGTAGAATTCAGAGTCTCCTTTCTTCCTCTTGTCTCAGCATTTTGCATGGAAAAAAAAAGCTGTCAGAGATTTGGTCACTCTATCCAGCATGTACAGATCTTTTCTGTTGCAATATTGCTATGTTTCATCTACTCAGAGGCTTTGGAAGAACATGATGCCGAAAATATTTATACTTGGAGCAACAGAAATAAAATAAAAACCCCAGTTTTAGACAGTTCTTTATCAAGTTCACTATCGGTGTTGGATGTGCTTTTTCCTAGGGAGTGGTTTTTTTTTTCTTAAGGGAACTATAAGGGAAGGAGCAAAAGGCCTGTTAAATAAACCTTTTCTACCCAACTGTTAAATTGTCTGTGATTTCTCCTGGTGACAAAGTCACAGTGGGCTGGTTACAAACTCCATTATAAAGAGACAATTGTAAAGAGTCACCTTGGAAGTAATTAATCTTATCTAGGTCTTTAATTGTAAATTCATGAAATGATAATATGCTAAGCTGAAGGGTGTTTCATTTGTTGTTGAATACTGGTAATAGGATAGGATTTGCGACACCTTATTGATCTGTGTTTACAGAACACCACCGAGCAGACAAGCTTAAGGGAAGGACCACATTTCCTTTGATAAGGGATATGCCAACTACCTTCTGATGGCCTGACAACAGCCAGGAAGGGAAGAGCTTGCTCCCTTTGATTCAGAGATATGGGCTGTGCACAAGTCTCCATTTCATTAAAGACAGAAGATTTGCAGTCCATATCCTCCTCTTTGATATTCTTCCTCAAGAATTTCTGGAGGGAGCAGAGCAGACTAAGGTGCAACCCCTCCTTAGCCCTTCCTCCAGAAGGGAAGTGGACAGGGAATTAATTACTTTTTTCCTCATAGCATTACTTCTCTCCCAGCTCAGTTTCCCAAAGTGACTAATTTTCCAGCCGCAACAATGCTAGTGCTGGCTCGAAGGAGGGAACGAGACCACAGCAACTCTGGCTTACAACTGCACAAAGATGCTGTGATGCTGCGAGTGCCACTGCTGTGTCTGTGAAGGCTGTGCCTATTTCAGACGTCCCATGACAGAGGTGAGGAGCTCTTCGGGGGAAGAGTAATTGCCTTGCACGCACGGGTGAGCCAAGCATACTGCAAGCAGCCCCAAAATACAAATCAGAAGCCATCGTTGCTCTGACTAAAATGTGGAGCGAGACTGGCAGTCATTTCCAGCTGAAGAGTGGGGGGACTTGCAGTGTAAGTCCATTCATACACAAGCATTCTCTCTGTCTCTCCCCCTCCCTCTCCCAAGAAGGTAAATGCCACATCTTTTGTATTTCTTAAAATATCCTTTGTTAACATAATGAGGCCATTGACAGTAATCTCAAGTCAGCATCGTACCATGATTCTGACAATTCAGCAGCAATCTCAGTGCTCCAAGGAATTGGAAAACACAAGCAGTGCGGAAAACACAAACATCAATGTGCAAAACAAACACATTTGATGTATCAGAACAGCAACAAAGAGCCTCTAGAGACTGTAGGGAAAGCACCTATTTGCTGGGAAGAGCAAACCCCCGGGACATAATGAGCTGGTGAGGCACGGTTCAGCTTCTTGGGATTCAGAAGGTAATTAAACAAGGCAAAAGTCAGCAGAACAGCGTATTACACCATGACTTTGTTAAAGTCATCAGCACTCACCCCCACTGAGGAATCTTCTTTTTCCCTCTACCCACAATCCCAGCACATTTTATTACCAAAACCCAGGGTCACCTCACATAAATGGAGAAGTTAATCTTAAACTTGTTCAAAATGCAACTTGGAATCTTTGACTTTCTGTGCCGGAAGCATATAGAGGAAATAGAAGAATATCAAGTAAGAAGAAGGTTAGTCAGACAGCAAAATGAAATGAAACTACAGCTGCAAAACTTCATGGATTTTTATGTCTGGGGGAACCCAAAGAACATTTGCACAGGCCACAAAAAAACCCCCCTGCCATATGGTTCAATCAGTACATATCTGCCACAAGCTCTATTGAAACTGGGCCTGATACCTGGTGCCAACACAGCTCTGTCCTGAACTCAAAACAAATGTTTATTTTAACAAACAATAAAAGAAAAACCTACGTTGGTTGCCATAATATACTGATTAGAATGAAGTATATCTGACACTGAAGAGTATGCCGGGCTAAAGGGTTGCTTTCAAGCCAGTATGGTTATATACTTCCACATTTTAAGGTCCTTGGAGACGGAGTTCTGGTGGGAGACTTTGTTCCCTCTCATTTGCTTTTTCATTTTCATTCATAGCTAAATATCATCTGTGTGACTGAAAGTGGACAAAACCCACTGTTATGAGAAGAAGTGATGTCATGGCATTTCCAGGCAGGCAGGGTACCTGGGCATTGCAGCAGCACGTTGTCTTTACTGCTGTAACCAGAGTGTTTGGAGATCTTTCCAGAATGACGCAGTACAGGGAACAGCAGGCATGCCCACGCTGCTCTGCAAGGCCAGCACCACATGGCCCAATACATCATCCCAGATGAGGCCAGACCCTCTTTGCAAGCTTACATTTCCAGAAAATGGAAAAGATCAAAGCTGTGGGAGTACTTTTAAATATAGAGAGGACTCCCTCACTCTGTTCTGCTGCATGAGAGAGGGACTTTGTTAGAAAATTAATTGCTTTTATGTCAAGATAGTAACTTCCACTGCCTCCACCCCATTCCCAGCTATGCTGACCTTCATTACACCTTGACTCTTTCAGCCCATCTGGCTATAAATTAGGACAGACGTGTTACACCCTTTCCTTCTCCTGTAATGCACGTGAACATCTCAGCAGTGCTATTGGCACATAAGAGGTTTTGCCCTCTCTGTTTCCCTCCCTAGATAATGAGCCACCCATTAAGCAGGCAGATGCAGTTCTAGCTGGTGATATATTATGTAATTTTGTGGGTGAATAACAGACAGATAGAACGGAAGATGGCAGAAAAGCAAAGCCGGACGGGCAGAATCTCAGAGCCTCAAGAGCTGTAATGTCCCCAGTGCTCTTCCCTTTGGTACATCCTCACTGCTGGAACAAGCAAGAAAAGGTTTGCTCCCCACAGCTCCCAAGCACCTGTACTATATTGGACTAACTTTAAAAAGGCCTCAAAGTCCAGTCTATCCCACCAGTGTCAAGTTCCTACATCAACCAGTCCAGTCATAGGCCTCTCCTCTGGGAGTCCACTCAGAGGACTAGGGTTTTGTCTGAGATTTTAGTGTCTCATCAATCCCCCAGTCTTAACTGTCAGCCAGTTACTATCTTTCCACTTGATTTCTTTGGTATAAAATCTTCAGTGTGTTTTTGTGCTGTTCCTTAGCTTGTGCCTATATGCACTAACAGACATTCTCCACACAAAACTCATGCAAATAAGGCTGCAAACAGTTCTTATTCAGGCAGTAAATATTTCAGAGGCAGTTTTCTGAACAGGAAAACAGGAATCTTGGTGTCAGACAGGGAACAAGTGTATAAGAAAAGGCAAGAAGTTAAAGCATTTTTCAGACCTCAGGAGGTATGGGTAGAACAAACAGTCACAGGTTTGTGATCCCAAACATTGCTTTGCCTCAGTGCAGATCTGTGATTTGTTCTAGATGTGGGTGCAAATCTCTTCCCAGCCTTCTGATCTGGATGGCAATTTTGGCCTTGAGATGAAAAGAAAAGGTTTTTGATTAAGTTTTGGGCGAACTGCTCCTGATCTTCTAGTTTCATTATTTTTACTCCAGTTACTCGCTCATCCGTACCCTGAAGCTGACATAAGCTTGGCTCACAGACCTCTCCTGTGGAATCCACTGGTAGCTGCCAGCCCTGCACACACACATTAAATCTTACCTAACGAATAATTACCAGGGGACTGGGACACTTCATTCTCCTGATAACAGCACTCACCTCAGGGAATGAAATAACGTTTCGAGGCTGGACACAAATGCACGTAACACAAAGATGTCATGGTTTACCCTACATGACAGTCATTGCTAAGCCCCGACACAACATGATGAAACAGGTAGGAGAAAAAGTGCCCTATGGGGCTAGACTATGTATATTAACCTATATGCAGAATGTGCAGGAGAACTTTGTGGCAGAGCTACACTTTTCTCCTTTGTACCTATTTCTTGATGCTTTGACTACAACATCTTCCTTTTTACTAGTGGCGTGTGAACCAAAGCTCAGGGTGGGGAGCTCTGTTTGCACAGGCATAGCTGAAGCAGCAAAGGTCACCCAGATTTTCAAACAGAAACTGGAAACCCAGTATAGATGTCCTGTCTCCAGCCAGGGGCTACACCTCAGCCCCCAGCCCCAAGAAAATAGAAGTTCTCTTGGGATACTTACTCCAGAGAGCTGTTACTCTGCTTCCTCTTCTGCAGCAAAAATAGGCATGAACATCTGCCCATTACATAACCACAGACAGCCTTTATATCAAATGTGGCTGTGTCTCCCTAGTCTCATTCTTATTTCAGGCTGGTGAGAAAACACTTGGCTGATTGCACTGCACTCTGCTTACCCACATGCCAGAGCTATGAAATCTCTCTTTGCTCCCACCCAGCCAATCAGCCAGTGCATGTGCACTGGGATGTACCGGGCCCAGCCTGAGGCTGGAGGGGCAGTTTGCTTCCCATTGTTCACTCCCACATTAGCCTCTCAGACAAAAATGCAGAGAAAACACTGCCAAGTAGAAGAGGTCAGGGAGGCAGGCGCACACTTGTCTAACCGGATTTGCAGTGACACTTCTAACCCCACAGGCCAGCACGCTGCTGGTGCAGGGTTGGTTTCCCTCCTGCCCAACAAACCCAGATTTGCATTCAGTAACATACTGTAGTCTTTGCTTCTAATTTCTTGCATGGCTGACTCCTTTGCCCACCGTGTTACAAGGGAATTTGAGTCCAAAATGTGAAAGAGCTCCCACGCAGGAGGCAGAATGATACTGTGGAAAATAATACAGGATCCTGTCAATAAAGACCACACGAGACAAAGCATTCAGAAAAGGTGCTAAATTAATGTTATGGACAAGTTTAAATTTGGATGCAATTTAAATAGGTACATAGAATACAGAAGCGAATACATTTTCCAACCTCTAAAAGGGATAGTCTATAAATAGACTTTAAAATCTATTAAAGGATCTTTTACGACCCACTAAAACATTCAGCAAATACATTAAATTAATTTATGCCTCAAACTCACCACCAAAAGGCTACAGCCTTGCCCCGGCTTCTTTCCCTTTGAAAAACAATAGGAAATAAACTGGTTTATCTTACTGTACCTGCTGCAAATACCTTTATGGCAAGGTAATTGCTAAGAGCGTTGTGTTGAACAATTCATTACTTTGTTACAGAAACATTTGTCGTGCCCTTTGGAGATAGCAGTAGAGAATTCTCCCATGACCTTTGAAAAATGAAATCAGTGGCATTATTCAGAAGCCAAATTCAAAGTTTAAAAACAGATTTAAGAAGGGTTTCCCATGCCTCCTGAAAAAGAGACAATCTGCACTTTCACCGGAGCCAAGATAGATTATTCCAGTCCTTTTAGACCATTAATGATTTGTGCCTAATGAGCACTTGGAGCAGTGATTCACTGATGAAAGCACTGCAGGGCTCCCTGTCCTGTGCACAGCCCTGTTCTCGTCATCACAGCAGTACAGGACATAACACCGTGGGCTGCCTGCACTGGAGAGAAGATCATGAGTTTGATTGTGTGCTACACACAAAGGGAGAGCCATTATCAGACGCTGCCTTGCCAGGCTGCATGAAAAACCGCCTCTGCAAATTGCATAATGCCCCTGGATATTCCCAGCAGTGCTGTGGCAGGCCCACAGGGCTGGCGTTTGGACAGGGAGGAAGCCGGATCTCCTCCCTCCCACCTTCCCTCCCAGCATGGGAAAGCTCAGGAGAGCTGTTGTGTAGGCAAAAAAACCCCTCACTTATCTCCTGGGAAAGAGCTGTGCTGCTCTGGGGTGACATCTGACGCACAGCGTTGTGGTCATGGATCAGAGGGAAGTCGGCATGGTGGGAGTCTTGGGAAGCACCTAGAGGGGGAAACAGGAGAGGCATCACACTTGTTCTCCTTGAGTGTGTATCACATCCCTGTCTCTCATCCTGTGCTTGTCCTGTTCACCAAGACACTGCATCCCAGTTTTGATCAGCCCCATGCATTACAACAGGAACCCATCTAAAGGACAGGAGAATGCTGCAAGCACAAAGCCTGCCTATGCTGCCGAGCCCACCTCACACAGTGTGGAAGAGCTGCAGTTCAACAACACAGAGAGGCTGGTGTGATACCTTGTTCCTTGCTGTTCATGGGCCGGGTGAGTACCTGTGCCTGCACCAAGGAGGGACAGGAAGAGCGGCACAACTAGGGCAGAGGGAAGGGGCTGCTCGATTGCCTGAGAGGTACTTTGAAAATGCAGCATGAGAGTGAAATCTCCAAGAAGCACAAAATTCCCACTGGAACAGCAAATGGTGATATTCCCAGCCGTTGCTGAGTGGGAAAGATTTCACCATGAGCGAATGTGACCATGATAAGCAGCATGTGTGACGTACGCAGCTTCATTTCCCTTGCCTGAGAATCCATATGCTTGGAATGCCTCCTCCTCCACCTCCTCCTCCTCCGCCTCCTCCTCCACTCTTGCTGGTGGCACCAGGGATTTACAAGGCAGCAGGGAGCATTTCCTAATATTGGTTGGGTGTAACTTTCCAGCGTGACTGTGCTATTGACTGTGGCAAGGGGAAGAGCACAAGTGAGCAGCATGGGAGAGCACTTCAAACCCTGGAGATGAATGATAAGTGATATTAAATAGTTCTATGTATGCAAAATAAATATTTGAAGCTTGAAAGACTATTGTTATAGACATTTCTGGGTTTATTAGAGAAAGGGAAAGTTATGCAGAAAAGTGAAGCATATGTAGAAAAAAATGAGATCTACGTAAACAAGACAGAAAGAAGCTGGGACTTAATGGAGGTAGAGTTAAAAAAGAGCACTAAATTAAAGACAGGGTAAGGGAGAGGTGTGGAAGAATGCACAGTTTGGTTGAAGCTCTCAAACTTCTCTCTTAAGAAAAAGGATAGGACAGAAGGTAATGGAGATAAGTGGAAACAGAAAAAACAGGTCTCTGTAAATAAAGCCCTAATTAAGTATGATGCACATGCACACACACACAAAGCACACAAAAATAGTAGCTAGTCCACAATCACCTTTAAAACCATTTTTGTAAAAATGGCAGTGATCTGAAAATAAGGCAAGATGAACTAGGATGCTGGAATTCAAATAAGGATATGGACAATCTATGTAGCTGGGAAACTTTCTAGAAAAAACTAATTAGTAAAATACTATTAGACCAGGTTTAAACAGTAGAAATGTCAGAACAGTTCATGCCAGAGAGAGAAAGATAAAAGTGATTCAAGTTCTCATAAGAACTACATAGACTGAATATCAAGCTAAATGTTTGGCTTTAAAAAGGGATATCACATAGAAGTGATGAAGTTCATTGAAATCAGCAGCTAAAACCAGTAAAGCACTTTTAGATTACATCAGATTTTTTAAAGACACTATACAGCAGATATCTCGTCAAATAAAAAATATTCAAAGCAAAAAGAAAAAGTAAACCAACATGACTAAACCATGTAACACTTCTGAGATATTAAAATAATTTCTTTAAAAGATGGGGAGTTAAGGAAGATGCAAAAGAACACAGTCTGACAAAGTGGATGTGAAAGAACAATAAAATACAAGAAAATGAAAAGCAACTTCACTAAAGGCATAAAATGAAATGATAGGACATCTTTAAGCCCAGCAGAAGCAGGAGGCTGACAGAGAGTTCATGGCGTCCATGGATGGAAAGGAGCACATGAGCAAGAGGACATGTAGAAAATCAAATTAAATTTGTTGTGTAGCTGCTCCCTCTGGAACTCCTGTGCTGAATTACTCTTTAAGGAGGATCAGTCTTATAGGGCAGTTTCATGACACCTTCAACAGGACCAGGCTGAGGCCCCTGTGACTTAGTCAGGATGTCCTGCCCCATTCCCTGTGTAAGTGCTGGTCCTTCTCTGATCCCATGGCTCAGGCAGCGAAGGCAGACCCAAGCGACTCACCGAGGGTAAGGGCCATACTGCACTCAGCCTGGGGTTCCAGAGACTCCCCACCTCAGTGTTATGATCTACCAGCTTCCCCAGGGAGAAGTCTGATGAGGGTCTTCCAAGATCAAGGAGTGTGGAGAGCACACGCATCAGCTGGAACCTTAGCCCAGCACACATCAATGGACCCTGGACTGGGTCTCATTGCCCAAAAATGGTCAGGCATTGGAGGCACCCCAGGACTGTGCCTCAGCCATAGATGGGTGCACTGCTGCACGCAACAGGCAGCAAATCTCACCCTGCTGAGCACAGAGCCAGCACAACCCATCAGGTGCCCTCACCACGCTGTGTCTGGGTGGCACCCAGCAGGCAAGGAGGATGTGGATGTGACATTTCTGGACTGTGTGGTTCAGACACAAAGCAGGTGGACGTCAGTCAGACCACTGAGGTGATTCCTGGGGTCTGCTAAGGGCTGGTATCCTTTACAGAGTTGACAAAAAGCTGTGTTGTGCTATCCGAAGGAAAAAGAGATTTTTTATTTTATCCAGAACCAAGAATAGGATTCTCTGAAATCTATCACAGCCAGAAATACAAACAGATGACTATCACAGCATCTGACATGCTAACACTAAATAAAAAGTAAATTAAGAGCCTTTCATGATTGCCTCTTTTCCTGAAATTTGCTTATTTGGAATTTCCTAGCCACATGGATCTCCCAAATCAAAAAGTCAAATGGTCAATTTCTTTTCCAAGTGTCAACATGCTCCGTCGCAGGCACTGAAGACTTTTCAGGGAGGTGTGGTTGGAAACACTGTCTCCTTTCCATCCTAGCCAGGCTCCTGAGCCACCACGCTGGTATGGAGGACAGGCAAGATCAGTGTTCAGATTCTTTTGAGTAAAGGTAGAAATCTTGGCAAGTGCTTTGGATGCACCAGCTGCTTTATTCCTTGCATGTCTTCCTGAAACATCGCATGGTCCAGTCATGCCCTATGGTCTAACAAACAAGCTTAAGGTTTAGGGTGTTGTTGCTTTTTCAGTCAGACCATAGGTCACCATCCCCTAGGCCTTAGGCACTTTGAAGCTCATGTATGCAATTAAATCCAGTTAAAAAAAGGCTAAAATCCACCTTGTCTTTATACCATCTTGAGTGCTGACCTGAAATAAGCTAGCGTTGTGTTTGCATTTTTCAGTGATCTCCACAGTGGAGATCAAACACATCCCATTTCTCATGCTGGGATTAATAAGTGACTCCTGGCTCATAGAACCTTTCAGCTTCCATGATACCAATACATCCAACACTCCGATTTCCAAATATTTTAGCCACTTGCATGGTTGCCATTACTGCAGTGTCTGATCAGTCTCAGTCTCGAACGTGTCTATACCCATCACATCTCTGTGATGAGAGCTGCTCTTTTGCCAAAAGTGCAGACGGACAGCTCGGGGCCAGAGAGGGGAATATCTCGCACTGTGGCAGACACCTTCCAGCTCCTTGGAGTCCTTGGCTGCCGGCACAATCACTGCACCAACTTTTTTTCCTGTTTCCCCTCTAGCAAAAGACATGGGCCAAATCCCACTGGCATCTATGAGCATCTTACCATGGACGTCACAAACCTTCTACTGACTTCAGCAAACTTGGCTCAAACCTGATTGCTTCTGCCAGCCTTCCTGTGTTCCTGGACTTTGCAGGGTAACTGCTAAGGACAGAAATAAATCCTTTGTTTACTCTGGTAACTGGAGAGCTGCTTTAACCTCTGGCTAAAAACAGGTATATTTTCCTATCAGGTTCATGAGTCACTTGTCCCAGGAAAGACTGGTGAACTTGGAAAGCCCAGTGCTCATGGAAAAACAGGAAAGAATGACTTTTTAATTGAATGGTGGCAAATCTCATAATCTGGTTTTCCTGGGTGGCTTTTTTCTTTTTAAGTCATGTTAAGTCATTGGTTTAACACAGCTCAGGCCTGTTCCCTGCAAATTCCTGGTATTTTAGCATCACATCCAGTTTGGGATGGAAAACACTACTGGTATTTGACTCCTACAGGAAACAGCAGGTGCAATGTGTGACTACAAAAACAGCACAGGCAATTAATACCTCCGTAATAGATTTTGTGCCTGGTCCAGCATAATCAGGTCTTTCAGCCCAGGTACTTGTATTCTTCTCTTCTCTTCTCTTCTCTTCTCTTCTCTTCTCTTCTCTTCTCTTCTCTTCTCTTCTCTTCTCTTCTCTTCTCTTCTCTTCTCTTCTCTTCTCTCCTCTCTTTTCTCTTTTCTCTTTTCTCTTTTCTCTTCTCTTTTATTTTCTCTTCTCTTCTCTCTCCCTTTTCTACAGAGCTGTTTTCACAGAAAACAGTATTGCTTCTCACATATCATCTGGTCAGGAACAGTCAAGGAATTCTTAAAAGGTGACCTTCAAGGTGACTTCTTTTTGATGAATTAAAGAAAACCAAACAAAACCAAACCTGCAGTATTATTCCTGTCCAATTTACACCAGAAATTCAAGTCTTACCACCCTGTTCCCCACAACTTAGACTTATGATGACATCCTGAGAAGCTGCTCAGGGGATATTTCTCCACGGCACAGTTAACTCATGTTCTGACTCGAATTAAAATCAGTGGCTCTTCCCATACACAGAAGAGAAACTTCTGACAGGCCAGAGTGTGCTCCCAGTCCAGACCAGACCCCATGGTTGGCTGTAGAGTGCAGAACCTTGGACTGGACCTTACCTGTTTTACCCTGTGACTGCAGACAGGAAAATGAAATAAAAGTAATTTAAATTCTGGTGATTCTCCACTGGACCTCCTGTAGCTCCTCTGTGGCAGCCAAGTGGCTGAAAAATAATCGCACAGCCTCTGAGCACCAGAGAAGTCTGGCTTTGTGGCCAGACACACACAGATTAGCACAGCATCATCAAGGTCATAGAAATACGGGCAGGTCTCTGCTTGAGATGGGGCCAGGTTAACTGTGCAGTAAAATCAAAGCTTGGTGAGGGAACTGATTTTCGTGTTACATCTCTGATGGTTTTGCTAAAAATGCCTCACTATGTTAAGCTTTTTTGAAAAAAGGAAGGGTCACCTCGTCCCTGCATGGCAGGGATGTTCAAAAGAGTCTCCTCTTCATGTCTGTGTCCTTTGAGGAAGTTCAGTGCATGAATGGTAAAGAGAAGACTCAACATTCTTGGCACTGTAAATTAAGTGGGTAAGTATATCTTTGGTGTAATGGAGGAAAACATACATAAAGCCCTCTCAAGAGAGATATGCGGAGGAGCATGACCAAAGCATCTCTCCCTTTATAAAAATCAAAGGCTTTCTTTGTTTGATATAATAAGCCACAAATATTTCCAGTTCCTGCCCATCCCCACCCCATTCCTCCTTCTCCCCCTGCCCTTTCCCACTTCAGGTCACTTGAAATGACACCGGCACTACTTACAAAACCAGCAGAAAGTCAATTACTCACACATATGATTGCAGGGCTAATTTTTAACCTCTTCCAGCTGCACAGTCAGCTGGCTCAGTAAGACCTGTTCCTCTAGGCAGTTCTCAAGTGACAGTTTTCCATTCCTCTCATGCATGATTTGGAGGATCCTGCACCAAGTAGAGTCTCACAGAGATGCACAGTGTGCTCACGTCCCCATCCTGAGGCTACATTAGGACAAAAGAAAGAGGCCAGAGGACTGCAGAAGCCACATGTGCCCAGAGAGCTGCAGGGATGGATGTCAGAGGGCAGGTGAGATGAGTGCAACACACGCATCTGAGAACAGTGGCATTAATTTGGTGTTACTGTGAGTCTTAGGGTCTACAAGAAAGGTGCCAATGTCACAGCCAGTGCTCATTCACCATGACCAAAGGTGTTGTCAACAGATTCTTGGAGAGCAGAGCACTGGCCAGCATCTGTCCATGAGCTCTCCAAGGAGCAGAGCACTGCCAGTGTGTCCATGAGCTCTCTGGGGACCACAGACCCCAGACTTGGAGTAGCAGACACCAGCACACACTATACTTGCTCCTTGCTGTCAGAGAGGATCTGCAAAGCAGAACTAAACCCTGATGGGACACTTACCTGAGTCAGTTGTTGCTTGGTTCATGCAGGGACACACAGCCTTGCAGTAGCATCACCTGCCACCCAAGGCATGGGGACAAGTGTCATGTGGGGCATCACAGTGTGGAGTGAGCCCAAACAAAACATTCTGCTCCTCTCTCAGTGACCAGCCAAATGCTCTAGCTGATCCAGCTCGCTAGCCCTGCAAGCTCAGAAAAACGTGAAATAAAATAAAATTTATAAAAAGGGATGAGCAGGTATTTTCTAACATAACAATTTAACCAGCTCATTCAAAGCATTCAAGAAGCACCATTCGAGGAGCTGTTGTAAATGGTGGGAGAAGGTGACAAAGACCAGGACTGTGGGGGGAAAAAAGATCTTCTGTCTGGTGATGGGTAGCTGCTAAAATGCCTTGCACTATGACAACAGCCACACAACTCTAGGCTGTGTTGAGGGAACAACCACTTGAAATTGCAAATATCTGAGCAAGACAGGCAGTCCCTGCCCTCTCCCTGGCTCCCTCCTTCAGCTTTCCCTGCAGTGGTACCCTGTGTCCCCACAGCCACAGGACTAATGCTGGCACAGGGGAGAACAGATCAACACCGGATCCAAGTGTCTGTGTGCCATCTGGCTATAGCAGGAGTCTAACAGCAACAAGGAAGAAAGATTTGTATCTTGCTGAGAAACATTTTATAAAGCGTGTGAAGTTTGTCAAGCCTCCTTCTGGAACTACATCCTGTGGACTTTTCAATTGAAAAGCAATTTTCTCCTTTTCAGTTGAAGAAGAAGTATTACCACAGATATGACCAGCTCTGAGAAACACCCCTAACTGAGGAAAGCCCCAAGTATAAATATTTTTCCCACTGGTGTAGTTTAGAACAGAACAGGATTAGAAAAGCGTAAGAAAAGAAATTCACAACAACCAGGTTGGTAATGCTTGTGCAGGCAGTGAAGTCTCAGCCTGCAGCCCTGCTTCCAGCAGCCAAGCTCATGCGTGAGAGTAACCTTTCCAGATAGATAAGTCTGGAAGGACAGATTTTAACAATTAACCTGCCTAAACAACAGCCCCAGCACTGCTAGCCCAAACTGTGTGAGAAGTCAAGAGCAGAATTCAGCAGAGTATATGAAACAGAAGCAGCAATGGAACCACGCTCAGACATAAAAGAGACCATATGTTCTACTTAAAAATAATTATTCTGATCTCAGCTGTCCTCAACACCACTAGTGAGAAAGCTGGTTACGTTATTATGTGTGTCTTTTATGAGAAAAGAAATACAACTACTACTGAAAATACTTACTTCTGCAACAAAGTAATAAAGGTTTCTCAGTTCTTCTCCACATTCCTGAGCCCTGTGGGATTAGCCCACCTTTAGGGCAGTCAGCATAAGAAGCTCTGCAAGAACAAACACAAGTTTTTCTAGTTGTCAGCTTTGGGGCCAGTGCATTCCATGGCCAGCTCAGCCTGTTTCAAGTCCATCTACCCCGGACACCACAAACGAGGTGTGAGAACTCACTTCTGCTTCCATCACACTCCTTGTTAAGCCATGTCTCCTAATGTCAGGGAAAGGGGACTGGCTAAAAACAGGATGAAAGATGTTTCTGCCTTACCAACACTACAGACTGAAAGTGTCAGAGAATAGGAAGGTGATATTTTCATAGCAGAGAGGAGAAGGACGTCAATAATACAGAAAAATGCACCCTGCAGCTTTCGTGGTACCAGTGCTATAACATGCATTTCTGGGCCAGCTAATAATAGCAGAATATTGATAAACAGAGGGCTGGGATTAGGCTGGACAGTGAGTGGGGAATGTGATGACGACAAAGGAAAAGCTGATGTGGGAGGAGGCAGGAATTGATTAATATGAGAAAATTAGGAGCACGTAGTTAACGCCACTGTCATCTGTGCACTTGAAGGTGAAGGCCAAAAGTGGGCAGGCCGGCCAAGGTGACAGCCTGGCTGCAGGAGATCTGGGGAGTTCATCACCACAGAGGTCAAGTGTCAGGTGAGGGACGGACCATGGTTTGATGGGAGGAAATGGCTTCTGTTTCTACAGGGCTCAGTTGAACCCAAAGCAGCTTGAAACAGCCCAGGCCCCACACCCATAAGTCCACTGCTGGACCAGGTGCTGCCCGTCCCCAAGGAGGAGAGGGAAAAGAGCTGTATCACTGCCATGTACCCCCAACCCTGCAGGATGCCCAGGGCCAGGCTTTTACACAAGTGCTGATTTAATGGGATTCTCCACCCTTTGCAGAATCTGGGTCTTCAGGGGTTCCCCAGGGTGAGGCCATGGCAAAAAGAAGAGATAAAATCCAGCAATGGGGAATCTGACCCCCATCCAGGAGAAGTGCCACAGTCTCTCTGCATGCCTGTTAAGTGCTCTTCCTGGGAAGTGAATTGCTAGTAAATAAATCAACACATATGTCAAGGCTTGATTTGTTTTTTTCCAATCTTTTCAAGCACTTGGTAGCTATGAAGAGGGATGGGCTGATCTAGTTTTTGTAAGGAATTAGTGAAATCTTGTAGTTCTTGTTTACATGTCAGGCTCTGAGGAGCCAGTGCTGAGCCCAGACTGTGCACAGCTATCAGTGGGCTTCAAGCAGGTTGTGACAGCCACTGGAGGGGAGACAGAGTCGGAAAAAAATCCCTTGTGGATTCCCGAAACGGCCACTGGCTGATCTGATCCTGAGGTGACTAATAACGATTTGGACTTATTTGACTCTCTGTGGCTTTACCGGAAAGTTAACTCCCCCGCTGCCAGCATAAAGAGGCTCCTTCCCCTTGCTGGGTTCCAGGGAAATACAGAAGCAGCTCAAAATAACAATTTACTTCAATGCTGTAAATGTCACAGCAAGGGTCATGGGAGGGGGAAGTAGGGAATTTAATTTGATCTGTGCTGAAGTGTCCCAACTAGATTGTGTTCAGATCTGGCAGCTCAAACAGGCCCCACATTACATTGGGCCAAGACCAGAGAACAAAAACACAGCAAAGTGGAGAAATTTAACCAGTTTCTGTCAAAGCACAGCGCAAGTTGGGCCTTAGTGCACCTTGCTCTTGCTCAGCTTTGCTGATTATCCTTCCTGGGTCAGTCAGTTGTTTGCTTGGCTTTAAAATATTATTTCCCTGGTCTCCGGTCGAAACCTATTACGCTTGTTCTCCAGGCTTCACGGAAGGCATTATCAGCCTTCTAAACCTCCTGCATTCCTCCTTCATACTCCCGTTCCTGCACCACATCATCTTCCGCCAGCCCAGAGGCATCAATTAGAGGATAATCCCAGGGCACTCACACAGTGCCATCAAGAAGCTGCAGTGTCACCTCCTCACACCACTTCCTCAGTACTCATTCCTGTGATCCCCATTTTGTTGGAAGGGAAGAGCAGGAAAACAAATGTGACCTGTGCTTCTCCAGGACCTGCTGCAACTATTTGCAGCAGCTCTTTCTGTCAATCAGTAAAAGGAACTGGCAGAAAGGGGCCTGTTATTCCAGTTGTGCCAGCCACTGCTGACAGGAGCAATCGATCCCAAATGCAAATACAAATGTTACAAAATAAGCAAGAGTCAGTTGTCCTTAAAAGGTTTGCAACCAGAAAATTGCGTTTTTTCCTTTCACAGTAACAAGTTTGAAAACGGAAATAAATTTGTCAGCTGGATCATCTGAAGGTGCTTAGTCTGCATATTTCTCAAAACAATACAGGGATATTTTTAAAAGTTGGAGAAGAGAACTACAACCAAGCCGTCCCCTTCTGCCCCTTTTCTAAGCATCCTTATTTGCATTATCAGCAGAGGTATGGAAAACATAACAGAGGAATTCAGTAAGCTCAGAAATGTTACACTTTTTCTATCAAGTTTTTAATTTTCCAACATGAATCTTTTCAAGTGGGATAAAGAAAAAAATTCTTACTTTCTTCCATAGGAGACAAATAAACAAAGAAGCCACCCACAAAGCATAACATGACAAGTCATCCAAATCATGGTTTCAAAGTGAGTGTTTCATGTAAACCCAATGTCTACTTTTGTGAAATCGCTCCTGAGAAAACTCTAAGCTACAAACAACTCAATCATAACACTTTCAGACCTGAAGTTCTCAGGATTCATACTGTTTTGGGACTTTTGTGTTTTCCCCCTCCCTCATTTCCTACTTTACTACAGCAAATACTTCAGGGAAGTGTTTAAATGCAAGTAAAAATCTGCTTTCAGAGCTGACTGCAGTTTTCAAGTACACAGTAATGAGTAGGGACAGGAGAAGGATCTATCTTGATTTTTTTGTAGCTTTGTCCTGAATCCCAGCAAGCAGATGGGTAATTTCAAGCAGAATGATTTTTATGTCTGATGGAGAAACACACAGAACAAATGAGAGCAAAAGCCAAGTCTCCTGCATAGCAAGTCACTCCTATGGCAGTCCTCAAAAGGGACCATGAAAAGCATCCCTGCCATTGCAGACCCCTCACAGATGGTCAGAGCATTTCAATGACACTTCATAGCTATATGCACAAAATTTATAAACCTGTCCTTTCCTTCATGGACAATCAAGGATGGATGAACAGTGAAAGGCAAAGCTCTTTTTCACTCTATTAATATAAATGTGGCCAATTCTATTTTTCTTGTGCAGAGACTCTGTGTTCCTGTACTCAATGTGCAAATAAGACAGTGCAATGTTATTCTGACTTGCTCTTTACCTCTTTCCAAGTGGCTATAATAGGGAACAAACATTTATACGAGTACATCTTGCTCTACTCTCCAGTATCTCCTTCAACCCCTTTGCCACTACTTACTTAAACAATTATTTCTACACTTAGACAATCCTGATGCTAACTGACTCACCTGTACCAATTAAACCACTGTAAAGAGATTATCTCCGTTTAATCCTTGTTGTCCTATAGAAACAAATTAGAGCAGCATTTGAAATGCACACAAGCCCAACCTTTGTGTTTAACTCACAGTCTTCTTGCTTGTAGTTCTGTGGCCTCTCTGGCCTTAATGAATATATTCCTACTGTTTCCAGTTCCAAAACTCGAACATCACATCTGCACCGATACAATTAATTTTTTCTTATCCTGGGCCTCCCCATATTCCCTTCTCCACCTGTGTCTGCTCTTTTACCAGCTACCAGACTGCACCACCCTTTTACTATGCAAATACCTCCCAGCATCTCACACACAGAGCCACAGTACCATCCACTCAGAATAACCAGAGGCTCCATGAGCTGCTGCTCTGCTGGACACCCATTCCAGCCAGGGCATGGAGAGGAAATAATTAGTCCACAATGGCAAGGCCTCTTTTGACTATTAATATTTCTTGAAAATTTGCATATTTAGGAAATAAAGACAATGACCATAGCCTCTCTTCTGTAGCACTTCCTCCTTCACGTTACGTCATGCATTAGACTGCAAACTCTTTGTTCTGTGCAGTGACTCTGTTCCCAGTTTGACATGAATATCCAACCTTGATTTCAGCCTTAGTGACATGATAGTAAATAACCAGTAACAAATAAACCATAATAAATTTCCCTCATTTACTGAACATATCTGAAACAAGCAGGTTGCACAACAAGCACCCCTTGTGATTACGTGAAACTGGTGGATCTAATATGCCAAGATTTCTCTAAACCCGGAAGGAAACAACCTCTCTATGGCACCACCTGTGCTCCACCCACCAACTCTACTTTCAGAAAATAATGGGCAGTGAGTGGAAAATGAAAGGGTTAATTTCTCTCTGTCTCTGGCTAACCTTTCCAGGCTGTTCAGTTTCCTCTCAGACTCCAGCCCATTGGAGGCATGTGAGGTGAAGGATAGAATTACATACTGGGCATGTTTCCTGTACTTAGTGGGTGGATAGAGCACAACTTCCGCACTAATAATGTCAAGGTAATTAGGACATCCTGCAAAACCTGTAACAGGGAAGAAATAACCATTGTTTATTGTCATTTCTATTGCTGAGGTGGTGGGTTCCCCTCACAGCTCTTCTTACCTTTTGTTTTGAGCCCATCTCTACTTCAGCAGATACACAACTGGGCCAAATACAAGAACTCCAGAATTTACAATATGGGCTTGGCTTAAAGTTTGATTTCTTTTTCCAGCACCATAATTTCTCCCAGCCCTGTCTAAGGGTCTGAAGCAGTCACTGAAACTGGCACCTCTGTCCCTCATAAAGTCTCTGGGCCGCTGGGCTGCAGAAACACTACTATGGCTCAGTGGTGAATTAATTTATGCAGTGTGGCCAACTCCAACAAGTTGGATCAAGATCACATGTTGCACACCCTCGTCTTCCACAAAGCAGTCTCTAGTCTGATGGCCAGGACAGCTCTTGGGCAGATGAGTCAGGGTTCTAAAAAGGCATCTCTCCTCTTGAGAAGAGCCCAGTGTGCAAGAGCTTGTTACTGGGGTTCTGTCTCCTGGATCCTGCCGGAAAGAAATGTTTTTTGCTTGACTCTTGAAAGAAATGGCACCAGTACTGACCTTCAAGTGTTGTGAAGACCAGCAGCCCCGACTTGGGCCATAGGATGGGGTAAAATTTAAATTATTCTTCTCAGTTTCCTACTGACTCCCTTAAAAAGCTCCCTTATTCAGTGTAGGCTTTTGGTAGATGCTCTTTAGAGGAGTGGAGATCTTTCTTCGCCCTTTGGGAAGACAGATTTTGGCCAGAAGTAACAAACTTTCCTTGAGGCCAGTGAATATAGCTGGGGAAAAAAAGTAGGAAATTTTGGGTAACTGAAACTTTTTTTAGATTTTTGTTTCATGAGAATTTTAGCATCAGACTACTGACCCTGTGTCTTTGCTATGAACTGCCTCTCCTCTCACTAAAAATATGCCAAGGATGATATGGCTGCATACTGGGAACCAGTTGGATGTGCAGCCCAGGCTCCTGCTTAGGGCTCCACAGTGACCAAGGGGAATGGATGGCAAATGAGACAGCTGTGAGACAATGCACAAGCCTTTGCCTCTAAAAAAGAAGGATCCTTTTCTTGTCTCTTCTGTCTGCATTCACCACAGGCTGTGCTGCACACAGATGCCAGCACAGCCCGTCCCATACCACAGGAAGCGTCTACGCGGTCAGATGCAGACAGTCATATGGTACCTCTGCCTTGCCAGAGGGCTGGGGGCTGCTGGGCTCCTGAAGCCATTTAGATGCATTAGCAGGGACCATCTCAGGATCACTTAAGCCTGGGCAGGGGAACGTGACTGTGCAGATGTACCCTGGCCAGGCGCTGCTGGGCACTAATTCATGCATGCACTGCCCAGCTAAACTGACCTTCTGTCCATACTGGAATACAGATAATGACCTGTTAAATTATTGCTCTTTCCTTTCATAAGGTTTCCTGGCTGCTGGGTGCTGATGTTCGTAAGCACTTTAAGGAAAGCAACATTGATTTTTCCTCAGGTGGAGAATTTCAGGATGCCGCGTGTCTCTTGTTTCCTTTACCAAACCTATTTCCAAGAGTCGTGGTTTTGCACACATTGCAAGCACAGCCTACATCAATATCCTGGGGGGAACTGTGATTCTAATTAATGACAGAGCCCTTCTAAAGGTGTCTCTATTAAGCTTGTACCTAAGGGCACTCTGCTAGGAAATGTTCCTTCCCTCTCACATGGCATAAGCTGTAGCCCTCTGCAAAATATATTGACAATAATGCTGAGCCTAAATTATTAAGTGCAGTGCTGCTGGGCTTGTGGAGACAGCTACATGTTGTATATCCTGTCTGAAGGGCCTTGTGTGTAACGAATTCCTGCATTTGCTTTTTAGAACTGCCACATTTTCAGATTGCACTTGCAATTGTCAAAAAATTCAGCTGGTAAAAGAAAGCTGTGTATTTCATATGTGAGGGAGAGGCAAGGAAAAATGTTCTTGGGTCTTCAAATAATTAAAGATAACTCTGGAAGAGTCTGAAAAAGTGATACTGTGAAAATAAGTAGTAGAATAAGTCTACACAAGATTGCTAGCAATCAGAAGATAATGGTTGTCTGTAATAATGCTTTTCACCCTACAAAATAACCCTGATATCTAAAAGCTGGTCTTTGCTCAGAACTTACTAATAATTATACTTCTAAAAATACCAGTATAGCTCTGTTTGGACATGCTTATTTCAAAATAAGAAAATTCATATAGTGTGGAAATACATGTGCAACATGAAGTATAATTATTCTGGTAAAATTCCCTTCCCTCATTAATTAAAACCCCACAGCTTGTCTGGTTCATCATATGTACTAGTTTTAGAAGCAATCTCTGACCTGCAGATATAAGAAGGAGCACATCCACCCTAAAAGGCAGGTCCCACATCCGGTGAGCTTCCCTCAGATGAGAACCAAAAAGCTGACACTTACAGAAAAATCCACCTTTCCACAAAAGTCTGGAAGGAGGAGTTTGGTGGCTGAAGTGACTAAGTAGCAGCAATGCCTTTGGTCTAGCTCACTGTTTCCTCTTCACTGCTACAACGTGGGAACAAAGCTGTGGGATAACTGGGGGTGGGAGAGCTGCAATGGTTGGTCTGGGCAGTTCCTTTTCCTCAGAGACTGAGAAGTTCATATACACAGCAGCCTGTGCCTCAGCCTTCTGGATGAGTGCAGGCCAGCAGAGGTTAAAAACTGACCCTAACCCTTCTGCCTGGGAGTGCGCTGAACTGAGGTAGAGGCAGCAGAAATCCCTGCTGATGACTCCAGAGGGATCACCTAGTGATAGACTTTAGCTGTACCCAAACTCTGAAGAATGTCCCCCCTGCTTGCCAGTCTTGCTAGGCCACTGGAAAGTGAGGGTTTCATGGGGCTCCAGGGTTTTCCATCCAGCCATTGGACCTGGGGGTCATCTGTGAGCAGTCCATGACCATTCCCTGCCTCAGCACTTTGCTGAACTCAGCCTGCCATGACACAACTTTCATGGCTTTCAACAACTTCCTTCACAATACTGCCTCATGGATATCCCCACGAGGAATGCCATTTACTTTACTAAGCTTTTCATGCTATTTCTAGTGATGCCCAATTAGCTATTCTCCTGTCTGACTTAATCAGCCTTTGAAGACACACAGCTCCTAAGAGAGAACAGGTGCCAGTAAGCACTCTCCTGAGTCCAGAATTAAGACACTTAATTGCTGCAGGACTTCAAAACCCTAGCAACTATTAATAGCCATGAAAGAAATGTTATCTTTTGCCCTAGAGACTCTCCACTACTTGCTTGTAGGAGAGGGCTTTTGAAAAAGGACAGAGCTGTCATGGCCTGGATACAGACCAGAGTCAGTTCTGCTCATTGACTGCCTTCAGTTCCTCCCCCAGCCAACTTTCTAACAGAGAGAAGCAGCTGCCCAAGACTCAGAGTTCTTCAGATGTTGATTCAATCTGTGCTTAGAGGTGTGTCTTCCCACAGGAAGTTGGAGATGTTGGATAGATGTAAAGAAGAGCTTCTGGTGGAGGGAGTTTGGAGCAACCCTGCTATCCACTCACAGCTGCTGGAAGAGAGCAGGACAGGATGCAGTGAGTGGAAGAAACCTACAAAATAATGCTGGTCATAGGCCTTGAACAAAATGTTGTGAATTGCCAGTAGAAACCTTTCAGAAGAGAAGTATGTCATAGAGGGACAGCCTCAAAGCAGGCTACAGACATCCCCCAGCTGTCAGAGAGGAAACAAATGCCCTTCACTGTGCAGTGCCATGCAATCAACACACCAGCATCTGGGGACGAGCATCATGTCAGGAAATGATGTCCAGAAGGAATGACTGGTGACAAGCAAAAAACCTGAGACACCTTGTAAGAACCTTATTTAGAGGTCCTCTCCCATTCTGCATAGTTTTATAGGACCATGAATGGATCACATTGCTTTACATGATGCTGTCTGATGAAGGAGGCCCCTGCACAGGGCCTCACTGAGTGGCTGAAACCAGCAGAGATAACCTGTACTGGAGCTCAACCCAGATGCATTGGGACTTTCATCAGATGATGAAAGGTCACACAAAACATGTACAATCTTCTAACACCCTCAGAACAGAGGTGAAGTGTTTTCTCTTCACAGTTAGTGCGGCTTTGTATAGCTTCAGTTGATGAGAAAACCTTAAAAGTTCTCTTCTCATAAAAGCAACCACAGAAGAGTTATTTCCCATTTCAGTTCTCAGTCTGCAAACAACACAGAGCTCAGACTTTGCTTATGAGATATCCTGGATATCAGGAATGAGGCAAGTCTACTAATTCCCCTAAATCATGCATCCCAGTTCTTCAAAGAAAACAGCAGTCTCACTAAAGACCTATTGCTCACACTATCTTTCCCATGCAGAAGAGAAGCAGAGCCATTCCCCACCAGGTGACCCTCTAAGGGACATTCTGTCCAGACTTGCTGACAGAATTCCACCCCACCTCCACAGACACCTTGAATGATCCAACACTTCACAAGTGCCTTGTCCAAAATCTAAGGGCTTGGAGGATACAACAAATAGCAGAGACTGCCTTTCAGCCCCACATGGGATACTCATGAAGTCATGTCTGCACTGAAAAACAGTGTTGACTGTGGTTTTTTCACCCTCAAAAAATCCTTTGACTTGATCCTAAGCCAGCCCCATTCCTGCCAGGACACAAGTGTGTCCCAGCGCCATCTAGCCAATGTGCCTTAGAAACACACAGCAGCACCTGGAGAGCAAACCCCAGTGCAGAAGTTATCCCTAAAAACACAAACCTCTCACCACCAAACCCAACACCCACAGCTGCATTGCCAGCTCTGGGCCCAACCTACACCTTGGCTTGCTAAGCTTGCTAAAGGCCTCTTGAATTAAGTTGATCATGATGTTCAGCACCACTCAGAGACTGAGTTTCCATGCCTTTGCTACCAAAAGCAAAAGTAAGGGAACTATTGTGGCTTCAACTAATTTTTGTGCCAGGTTTTGTACTTCCATTGAATGAAAAGCAAGAAGTGAAACCTTAGGCTGAGGGTGCAGTGTAAATCCCCAGACAGATGTAATCAGATGAAAACTGGAGTCTTTGTTTGGCTCCATAATGTGGCCTAACCTACATCAAAGGTGGACCTTACTGAGAGGGAAGAGTTTGCAATCAAGTCCAAGCAGGAAATCCAGAAAGAACTCAAGGTAGGATGGCTGTAACACAGGTGGAAGGATAACCAGCGCTACCACAGCCTAACAGCTTTCATTAGGGATTTGTTTCCATCATCAGTTTAGGCCACTCTGAGTCTGCTTCCTCCCTAGCATATACTGCCATCAGCTCTCTTGTGTGGGTACTGATCTTCACAGGGTTAGGTGCAGTGCCAAACTGGCCTGCTCATCCAGTTGAAAACCAAAATTCTGAACAGGAAAAGTTCTGGGACAGGCAGAAACTAATCTTTCTCCCCCTCTGAAGTGCCAGCACCAAGAATGGAGGTGGCAGGAAGACGTAGCCAGATGTTCAGGGGAGGATAGGACTGCTGATTTTGGCTAGAGTGCAAACCTAAAGCATAAATCCACACTCCAAGCACTCTAGAGAATCCATTTTAATTTGGAACAGCTTGCCAGAGTACATGCTCAGCATCCCCACTGAGCATGCTCACCTCCATGCTGAACTTCCACATGAAACTGAAGATGACATAAAGGAAACTAGAAACTGAACTGCAGTAGCAACATAATAGCACCACCTGCAAGGTGACATGTCTGAATGCTGACCTTTTTTACTGAAAGTTCATTCTGCATCTGTCAGACATAATAATAAAAACAGATATTTGCTTCATGAGTTGCAAACCAACCTGCTTTGCATGTACTGAGGGTCCTTAGCATTGATAAGAAACAAATTAAAATAAATTCCAAGGTAGAGTGGTTTACATACATTAACTGAGCCAATAATATTTCACTATTTATTATATATGTAATTATATATCAAAATATGAGAATCAGTACACTGCACAATTCCTTCTGGACTCATGTGGGTACAGGCCATTAAATTTTAGTAGAAGACGCTCTACTAAAGAGCAGACAGCAGATTTTTCCTTTTTAGTAAACACTATCCTGGATATCCATGCATGCAGTTCTGTAAAGATGGACTGATGTGAAGCACTCAACATCCCACTAATGAGTTTCTGAGATTGTGGTTTGTGAACGTTTAATTTTAGAGAATGTGGGAGTGGCAGCCCTATTCCACTCACCTGAGCAACATCAAATAATCTCCTGAGTGTTCTGCACTTCTGAAAAGAGTATCAGCCTCAAGTTGGTCCACCTTGGTTCACTGGGCATGGAAGACTGTAGCCCAAATCTGCGCGTTGAAAGGAGACATCCTTCCCAAATGAACACTTCCCTTCTTTAGCAGGGAAAGCTGTAAGGGAAACACAACATAAACCATAATGAAATACTGTAAACATCAATTTAGAGACTTGAGCCTGATGACCTCTCCCTGTAGGACTCCCTGTGCAGCAGCATAAGCATCAGTTGAACGTGTGATGTTCTTTTAGCAATTATCTCAACCCCGAGGGGATGGTCTCTCCCAGGAGAGACTTAGGAGCCATTCAGACATTTTCCCCCAGTCCCTAACACAGATGCCAGGCAGTGCAAAGGGCACAGGCGGTTTCGGGCAGTGTGGAAACACAGCTCTCAACTGCCAAGTCATGGGAGAGTGACTTGAAATGGCCAGCTTTGCTTGTCCCTGGGGCCACAATTTCCTCACTGCAGCATGTGGACAAGACTGCTTTTTCCAAACCTCTCTCCAGAGAGACAAGGTAACAGTTCAACTTCTACCCGTTGTCCGACTCACCCCATCTAGAAGATTCATCAGACTGGCAAAAAGCAAAGGCATATTACTTACATGGGTTATAACCCATCACACATTTAAGAATTTGGCCTTTTGGTTTGTAAATGTATTTTATTTTAATCTGTAAGGATTTTAGTCCAAACTGGAACCTGTGCTTTCACTAACACTGGAAAAGCAAAACGCTAAAATCTTCAGTCCAGGTCCATCTCCAGGTCAGAACTTGGTGAGGAAACCACTGACAGGACCCAGTATTTCAATATTTTTCAGATCTAAATGCTGATAACAACCTTCTGCAATGTTGCATGAACTTTGATACAACTGCTTCAGTGGGCACAAAGAAGGTGACAGCTAATTTGCAGATCTTTGTTTCACTCTTGCATCACCTGTGCCTGCATTAACCATGGCAGAGTTGGACTTGTATGGATTTTCAAACAGAAAACAAAGATACATAGCTGAGGAATGTGCTTTAAAAAAAAAACCCAAACAAACCCACAAAAAGAAACAAACCCAGAAGTTACTGAGCTTAGCACCAGGATGAACAAGAAGAACTTCTCTATAAAAACATGTTTCAAGTCTGAACAGCAGCAGTTAATTTCTGTGTTGTAAGGCAGGGGAATGGGAACACAAATGGGGTGGATTCTGAGAGTGATCCAAGTTCATGCCATTAGAGGAGAAGGTGATGTGCTGTACCCCTGATTTTGCCATGAATATTGAGTTGATCTGGTCTCCAACACCACGAGAGCCTGGAAATCTCTCGTGGTCACCCATTTAGTTATCAGGCTGCCCAAATTACCACTTCAGGTAACAAAATGGCAAATGGAGTGGTTTGGTGTCATACCATGAACCAGGTAGAAATTTATATAGGAAGCACTTACTTACATGTTGGCTACATCAGAGCAAGTCTGTTATGGCCAGTTATTCATGAGGTACTAAGAAGATCACTGAGCTGATGCAGAGGAGGGCTGATATTTGGGTAGATTCTCTCTATTTATCAAAGAGACGCACAGAAGAGCTGGCCTGGCAGCAGCCTTTTCTATACAATAACATCACAGTGACAGGAAATGCATGCTGTTTTCTGGCATTGAATTTCTAATTCTGGCATCTTGCTTCCCTCAAACAATTTTTGTCCTGTATGTAGCTGCACTAAAGCATTATTATCTTTTGAAAGCCTGGTTTGCAGCTTTTTGTGCTATAGTCAAGCAGTTTTTTGGCTTTGTAAAGAGAAGTACATTATTGCTTCGTCAATGGGAAATATCAAGAAATTTCTTTTGAGGCAGAGAGGAGTTATGGAGGGAGAGAGGGAAGAAATACGTCTGTAGCTTCTTATGGGCTTGACAGACATACTCTGCTGTTTTCGTCAGTAGCTGTACAGCCCTTATATAATATTTTTGGGCAATGGCCAGCTTAGCCCCACAGAACTGTTTTGATCAATGTTTTTGGAAAGCAGGAAAGGAATTGAATATATCAGATATCTGTGGGTAATGGAATAAAATCCAAAGATGATGCAGTTAAAGCTGCAGGCCACATACGTGGCTTCTAAGCACAATCTTTGAGAAAGGGATTTTATCAGCAACTCTTCCCTGGTTATGTGTGACAAAGTTCAACTGAGTGCAGTGAAGACTAAGAATCCCAAAAGTACCCAGGGCACTCCTATACAGGGAGATTATATTATGTATTGGCCAGTCCCCCAGTGCTGCTGGTGGAGTCCTATCTGTACCTAGCAGAGAGGTGCAGTTTGCAGAGCAGGAAGGGAATAAGTTGTGCTGTATAAAGAAACTCCTCTTAGAACAGCAGCACAGTCACACGGACCTTTGCAGCTCTTCTGTGAAAAACAAAACAGAGGCAAGCACACACCTCATCAGCACAGTTACACTAGTACCACATCCCCCTGACACCTACAACAGGCACTAGGCTGGGTCAGATGAGCATGTGTGATTTGGCATGCCAAATAAAGTATTTGGAAATTACTGGATAGCAGGAATCCCGAACCAGCCACGAGGGACAAAAGTATCCCTGCATTAAGTAATACCTATAATATTATTATGGTGTATTTACCTGGGGGTAAAAGGGAACTAATTCTATTGTGAAATATTTTTCCTGCTTCAAAATTACCACTCTCCCAGTAAATGCTCAAAAGCCACTGGAGATGTCCCTGTTGATGCCCTACTCTATTAAACCTGCTCTGGTGCAGTAATTGACTGTCACTGTGATTACTCCCTTTGCTTGTCCATTCAGGAAAACTAAGCACATGGCACTGTAATTTTGGGCTTGCTGAGCAGATGACTGGTTTGAATAGCCTGAAGTCAGTCTCACAACTACAGCATCAATATCAAATTATATTATTCCAATGATTCCACTATATACCTAAAGCAACCAGTGGATTTCTTGGATAGTCCCCTTCAATTACACCTTCAGCTCACTCCAGTGCACTTGCCATTGTTCCCGCTCCCATTCTGAAGCCGCTGTGGGACACAAATGTGCAGGGTACAGCATCATCAGAGACTTCTGAGTCCCCAAAAGTACCAGATGACATCAGGAAGGTGAAAGGAAGTGGTGAAAAGTCATTCCTCCTGGTGGCATTAAACTGTGAGATTGCATCATGTGAACAAGAATAGCCTCATAAACCCCTCTCTGCCTGCCTGCGGATTTTTTATTTCAGTTTTTAATTATGAGCTGTGGCCAGATTTAGTTTCAACCTATGACATTCCTTTGTCATATTTGTTCCCATCTATATTCTTGGTTCATCCTAAATTAGCCCATGGCCCAATCTAGACTGTAACAGTCAAGGACTCAATTACAACTTGTGTTGCAATCAGGTCTGGGAACAAATTATTTCCGTTTTGTGGTGTTGATGGGAACTGTGCCCATGAAAACTTGAACCCAGAGAAAGCCAGATGGTCACATCAACTCCCTAATGGGGGAGAGGAGCAGTGCTGGCAGAGCTGCTTTTGCACTGTTATGGTGGACTATTATAAGAACAAATTTCTTTCTCTGTCCTTTAACCCAATCTCACATACCCTTTTTTGGTGGGTGGCACATCTGGTTCTCAAACTTATTGTTTCTCTGACTGACAGTTGGCAGAGGTTGGTGGGTGATTTTCATGACAAAAGGGCTTTTGTGTGCCACTGCTTTCCAGCGAGTAGATGAGAAGCAAAGACACACAGCAATATTCAATGAACACAGCACAGCTTTCCAGGGATATTTTCTTTTTGAGCTTTTCCTGCAACAAAAATAGCTCCTCCACTGAAGTCTACACATTTCTGGAGAATTTTTATGTCTATCTATATATATAGATACATATACACTATTGGTGTTACTCCTCCAGAATAAACACAGATATTTTAGCCTATCTGCTGGGAAGATTTTTCAGTTTGAGCAGCCTCCCCAAGAGAATCTCAAAAATGAGCTGAACAGATTGAACTCAAGTCTCAACCTCAGATTCCCCTAACCAGTCTAAGCAAATTCAGCTCAGGTCTTAAACCTATAAATGTGAACCAACTTCCTCATACTGCTCTGAAACAGGGAATGACTGCCTGCATTATATAAAAGATTATTTCAGTCTTGCACAGAAATCTGCTTGTCCAAGGTCACAAGAATATTCTGGCAGAGGCAAGAATAAAAATCGTGATTTCTTGTCTCCAAATCTGCCCCTTAGGCAACTAAAACCAAACAAGTACCCTTGGGAAGGAGATATGCAAGCACCATGCCAAATTGGGAAGAGGAGGGGAAAAGAATTTGACATTGTGACAGGACAAATATTCTCTTCCTCATGGGAACATGTATCTCTAAGGCCCCTTCCAGCAGACGCTGGAGCTCAAAGAAAAGGCTGATCTTTCTTCTTGTACCTCAGAAGCACTGGGAGTCCACAGACAAGCAGTAAAACCAGAGCACCAACTTTTCCCATCCCTTTCCTGACATCCTAGGAGAGTTCACATCATATACCAATTACACCACTCACCCCAGGTGGTTTTCAAATATGTATCAGTAAATATTTAAGGTGTGTTTTTCCTTTTTAGCAAATGCTTTCCTGTATGGCTTAAAGAAATGCCCATGAATGAAAGGAAAAGGGAGGAAATGAAAAGTCAGAGAAGTGGGATTTTTCTCCTTCACCTCAGTTCCCAAACCACTTAAAGACTTTAACTATGAAACCATTCTTCAGCACATTATAAGACATTAAATTAAGCTCAGTTCCATACTTTAGATGCCCAGTGGTGCCCCTTTGGATGTCTCAGCCCACCAACCCCAGCAGCTGGCACCCATGGCCCCAGGTTGTCCCACCATCTCTGGCTGGTGGCATTGCACTGACTCCCTGTGCCACCTTCCTTTCACTGCTGTCCCCTGGCTGGTGCTAAAGAGCAGGCTGCCTTCGTGAGAAAGGCCAGACAAACAGAAGAGGGGCTTCTCAGCTTTCACACCCTGGAAGGCACGCTGTCCCCGCAGCATGCCCACCTCTGCACAACCCAGCCATCCACCAGTCCGTGAATCCCACTGTGCAGCAGGGCCCTTGAGTGGCATCAGGCTGACTCCACTGCCATTACAGTCTGCAATATATACATTTTTCTACCTCCCTCTGAGAAAACCTCCACAAAATTACCAACTAGCACCTGGCTGCTGAGAGGAAGAGTGGGTAGTAAACCCTTCATAATGCCGTGCTCACTCAGAAGCACCCTTTGACAGAGGACTGATGGGCACTGGTTTTCTAACTCTGATTTTGGAAGGGGCTAAGGGTATGCAGTGGGAGGAACAAATGTCTAAATGTGGAAAAGGCAAATGAACTGTTAGACACCATGCTGTCAGGAAGGTAACAGGACTGGCTTGCCTGGATTACCACTGCTGCAGCAATGCCTAGGGACTGCTCCTGGGCTGAGCCACCCCAGGCTCCTCCACACGGTGCAAACATGGAAAAAAGTCCATCCTTATGCAAAGAGCTTAGCACAGGATACACCAGCCCAGAGCACCACCAAAGCCACTCATCTCCAGCCACTGTCAGTACAATGACTCGTTCAGGTCAGGGAAAAAATAAAAAAATCTGTAAAAGCCTGTTGGGATCATTGGAAAAGACTCAGAGCCCCTCCTACATGACATCTGTAAGAAAAAATAGGTTATATTGCATTGGCCTCTGAGGATAAGTCCTCATAATAAAGCCTGGGCCTGCTTAACTTAGCAGGCATTAATACTGACAAGAGTTCAGGGTTCATCAGTCAAGCTAATTTGTTGAACATTACCCTGCTGTTGCTTATCTGGGATAATCTTTCCTGCTGGAGGAGGGTAGCTGCAGGCTAATATATTTGGTCCCCCTTTGCATGCACTAGTTTTATCTCTCAGCCAGTGTTCCTGCTCTGTTACAGCATTTCTGTTTAAAAGTGACCAGGAAGAGGGAAAAATACACGTAAGTGTTCTTTTTCTTTCTATTTTGCCATGTGCCAAGTAGACAAAGAAGGATTATTCATTACAATCTTTGCAGTTTTAGTGGCAGCACTAAAGTGCTGATAACACAAGGAGGTGAAAAAAAGGATTTAGGAACAAATCGGTTTTGAGAAGCCTCTGTGAAACTTGTTTTTGATAACCCTGATTTTAATTTATTTTCCCAATACACACTTGGGAAAAAAAGTTGTGTTGGACATATGCCTGACTCTCTCATCAGGAGCTGAGAAAACTTTTACTCATTGATTCACCTGTGAAATTCCCCAGCAAAAACAACTGCCTGAAACCTTTCAAAAACACAGAATGTGCAATACTAGAAGGAATCTGAAAATAACTCTTCTTTTCACAAAGACTTCAACGAAGGCAGAATAAATTGTGAGACCAGAGCACTTTAGCAGGGAACCATCAATGGAATGAAGCAGGGGAAGGGCTGAGAGAGCATGTGTTCACTGAAGCATATGGTTACCAATTTGCTGGACATATGTTGTATTCCCCACAGGGCACGGGAGGACTTTTGGATTAAAGGGTGTAAATCATTGGTTATCACCATAGAATTAAGTTCTATTCTAAATGTACAGAGGCTAAATATATACCTTTTTCTCCCCAGAGATTTCTTTCCCTAGTCACAGCTCAAAAAAATCCACCAATCACACTGTGCAGTGCTTTTAAGAAAGAAAATTAATATAGCAGTTCACACAGAATTTCTTCCCTTTATTATAATACTTCTGGGGGGCCAGGAGGGACAGAAAAGGGCAGGGAAAAAGTAGAAAGACAGAAAAATGTCTTGGGACATTTTATCCCATAATTTCCAGAGGAAGCCATTGATCACAGATGTGCTTTTACGCCACAGCAGCACCTAATTATTTTTCAGGACTGTTGCAATACATGTTGAGGAATCTCTGAATAATAGAACCATATGGTAACATTGTCAGAAGGAGAAAATAGGAACCCAGTAGGCTGGGGGGAGGGAGAAGGCATTAAAATCTGCTGGCTGTAAATAGAAAACAATTTGTCAAACAAAGAATGAGGAAAAAGCAGGCATGTGAATTGTTGAGGATAAAAAATTTCTTCACATTTTCTGGAGAAGATTCCAAGAGCCTCACTCTTTGTCATTCCCAGAACATCTGTCCTGTGAGACTGGGTACAGAGCTGTCGCAAAACTTTTGGAGGACTGAGGAGGAGCCTGGACAGTAGCGTTACACCAAGGCAGGGGGCCTGGACATGACGTGTAGTTCTGGAGGTGCCATCAGTTACGTGAGGACAGGTGTTCCTGTGAAAGCTTGTCCTGGGGTCCTCAAAGATGCTGACGTAGCTACAGAAATGCCAGAGGCTTTGCCATGGAACCTTTTGCTTGGGACCATCTCCAGCTTCATAACCATACAAACACAGACTTGAGGCATCACAGTCTTTCCCGAAGAAGCTAAGCCAGGAACCACTAAGGGTTTGGCTCACAGGCACACAGAGAGAGTTCCTTATAGGCCCAAGAATACCCACCTTTTCACAGGGCACCTCAGAGGGAAGTCAATGTGTATGTAATAGATAACATGAGCACGGGGTAGTCTGATATGTCCATGATGGTCTCAACTCCATTTTACATTCACTGTAGTTACAGCTCACCCAGAGTCCAGTTCACTCCACATTTGCAGCTGCACTGTGAGATATCCTAAAATCCCAACCCAGTATGCAAAATCCTCAAAATCCTCCTGGACAAAATGCTCACTTAGAAAGAAGAGAGCTGCCTGAGGAAAACCGATGCTCAGTAACTGGTAGGAGCATGCTGGAACATTACAACAACTGAACTCCTTTCCCTTGACTTAATCTACAGCCTCCTGCAGTGTGGGCATTATAGATCTTCATTCCTGACTTCAGATTCACTTCAAATACACTTTAAGAATGAGAAATATAAATGCTAACAATTTTGGGATCACATTTTTCCAAGGGCCTCAGAAACCCTCACCTCTTTTGCATATATAAATAACTAAAGTCACAAATGATAATCGTTAATTATCTGCCTAATGTGCAGAATGCATCAGGTAGCCAGATCTCCTGAGGGCTTTCATTGCAACCACAGCTGATTGCAGGAACAAAATTGGAAACTGCTTCCCACGCACAGGTCTGTAACATCACTGAAGGATTGGAAAGGGGAAGGAAATATGAAGACCTATGTTCCTCCCCTCAAAAAACCCCAAGGCTAAAGAACCTGAAGGAAAGCCAAGAGAACAAGCTACCTAGCCTTTGACAAAACCAAAAATGACTGCCCGTGTATTCAAAATAACTACAGATGATATTAAGATATGTTGCCATCATCCTTGCTTAAATAAGAGTTTCAAAGAAATAAGAATAAACTCTTCATGCTTATTTCTTTTTTTTTTTTTTTTTAGCTAACTATAAAGGAGCTAATCAGAGCACATATAATCTCCCTGCACACCAGGAAACTCTCTACAGGCTGGTTTATTCTGCTAAGACTCAGTTTACTGCTCATAATTAAAGCAATGTAATGTTTTGTATTGACCTCTCATTAATTCTGGCCCACATAAATCCTTCTGTGTTGCCTCTGGTGCTAGCTAAGGAAGGTAGTTACCATGTGTTAGTCAGGTCCAGACTCAATTGTTTCTCCTTATCAAGACCCAGATCTACCACTCTTCCAAACACTTTCCAATTTGACATTCTTTCTGCTTTTGCTTAATCTCCCTGTACCTTCTGGCTTTCTTTAGCACTTATAATTTTCTAGATTTCTCTTTTCCATAATATGAATTTTGAATTATTTTTTTCTCAGAGTTAAAACCCTGATCAAGCCAAAACTCAATATTAATTCTGCCCACATTTTTAATCCTCTAAAATCAATTTGTACTGTATTTGTCAGTGGTGGTTGTCACAAAATCTCTCATAACTTACCATGACGAGCTTCTAAGTATTTTGTTAATCTTTTTGCTCCTGGTAGAAGAGGAATATTTTAAATTTCCAGCTTGGCACTAGAAGACGCTGGCACACTGCTCAGGGGCCAAGGCATTGCACAGGAAATATGTTCCCTATAGACATTCCTAGATGACAGAGTGGAAGTTGCATGTGACAGACAAAACTGTTTTCTTAGTGATTCATACAAGATTTGCATGCACAACAGACACCCAAGATAACAATAATTACATGTCTAAATCTTTAACAAACCACACTGCTGGGAAAGGCTTCACAGATGTACTTAGCAGAAAAAGCTTCAAGTGATAGTTTCTTCTGCTGCTGTGCTTGTACTTCTGAACAGAGACACTGCTTTCAGGCTAAGAGCAGAGTTTCAGTTCTCAAGGCTCGTGTCACCACTACTTAACACCTATTCTTTTATTAGTGAATCACAGCATGTGCCAGCAAAGAGGGTATTTTCTGTAGATGTCCACTGGAACAAGACCCAGAGCATCCCATGAAAGAAATTAAATACATGCAAAAAGACTTGGTGCTCTAGACACAATTGGGCAAAAACCCAACAGTGTAGGCTGTAGGTGAAGAAATCCCTTGAGTACTTTGTCTTATTTATGCTTGCAGAGATAGCCCTGTTCTCTGAATAGCCAATGCACACAAAATTGCTTTAAATACAGACACCTTAGGTAAAATAGAAGGCTTTCTGGTTGGACAGCAGTCAGTCAGGGGAAGCGTTCTTAATGATGACATGAATTTGAAAGCACATATTTCTTAAAATCATGGAGGTGACAAGTGGATTCAATTAATTCAGCCTGTGACCTACTATTAGCTGTCCTTGGCCTACACCTGCTATCGAAATCTTCTGGGCAAGAACAGCCTCCATGGAGCTAAGGTTGGAGCCTTGTACACACTCTCTGAGGATGCCAGTCTTGGAGTATAATCATGCCTGAGCCCACTCTTGTCCAGCTCCTTTTGTGACCCAGGAAGATAATTTGAGGCTCAACTCTTTAAAAAAGCTACATAAAGGTTGGATGTATTTTCAGGCTCTGCCATGAGTGAGTAGCGGGTATGCAGCAACAGATTCACATTTCCAGCACATCAGCGTCACTGAGCATCCTTTCACAGTTTCTTTTTTGTACCCTGACAGAGACTAACGCAGCATGAAGCAAGGTAACATGACTGAAGAGCTTGAGAGATATCAAACCAAACACATTGCAATGAAATTTGCATCATTCTAACTGCTTTCCTTTCCTTTCCTTTTCTTGAGAAGAGCACAGGTGGGGAGAAATGTGGTACATAAAACCAGAAAAGGCCTTAAAAGCAACTCTTAGGAATTCTTCAGTCCAGTAACTTGAAAGCTTGCCTTTACTTAGGAAAGTTCCCAGCAATGCCAGTAAGCAGGGAGGAGAACAGAAAGGACCTCGATGCTAATCAGGACATTCCCTGTGCTGACAGTGTGGCACTGCCACGGTTCAGTGGAGAAATCCCCAGATGACTCAAAGAGACAAGCAACATGTATTAGTTACAACCTTAATTTTCTGCACTTTATGCCACATCTGAATCCACTCTCTGTCTATGATGTATTTCTGGTTTAAGTTACTTCAGTTTTCTTTACCAGACCTTTTGCTGGGAAACTCCCAATTCCTTCAACCTTACTATTGTAACAATACAGTCTTCCTGAAAGAAAGAAACCAATGAAAGACAGAAAGGACAGAAAGAAGAAATAGAATAACTTGCTTAGCAGTACTACCAAGATGTATTTCAAAACTACACAATTGTTCCTAGACCCCTGCACCAAAATCTAGCTATGATTAGCCAAAACAAAGCTCACATAGCATTATTAATGACAATAACAGGTAAAATTATGATCAAGTTTCCACTGATTCCACAGTACTGCAACTCCATTACATGGGTGTCTTATTAAAGAAACCTTAGGCATCTATTTAAAATTACTTTTTCCACTCTTATGGGATGTCCATAAATTAATAAATAATTAACACAATGTGATATTACTACTCCTTTGCTTTCATCAAAATGGAGCCTACAATGTCTGTTGAGACATGGAAAACATCAGATTTTGCAAGAAGAAAACCTTCTCATTTTTGTCTCTTTATGAAGTGATTTTCTAACTGAAGCTAACTTAACATCTTTCTACTTCTTACTTTTTAGTTGGTTAAAATTTTTTAATTCTTGACTGGACATGTCTTCTTTTTAAGTTTAATTTCAGCCTGCTTTTGCACCCCTGATACTTCCAACACTTTCCATGGTATAAAAATTCATCTTTTCTTTGGTCATTCAGAACATCTTTTGGTGTTCATATTGTTCATCCAACTCTTTCAGCATTGACTCATCTCTGTGATCTCCACTGTTATCTCTCCTGTCATTTCTAATTCATGCCTTACAGTATTATGATGCATTTTCCCTTCTACACTGATGGACAGATACGGCTCGAAAGAGAGAAGTGATAGGAAAAAAAAGGACTTCCCCACTGATCTAATGTCAGCTGGTTGTTCCACAATGACACATTTTTCATTAGAATCCCCACCAGCACAGGAGAAAAACCTTTATTCCCTCAGAAAAACAGCCTTTCTTCAGCTGGATGTCATTAATCACTATGTTAATTCACTACATTCCCACTCAGTGCTGTTCTATGCACATTTTTGCACTTGTGTAACTAGAGGTTAAAGAGGAGCCAATTCTCTTGGAAATGTCTATAAAACTTAAGCTTTAAAAAGGTGCATATATGTCAGGAAGAAGTCCTACTGACGTAGGGACCTCTGTTCTCATTTAACTGCTCCTGTTAGCAGACGGCTGATGCAGACATGCCCATGTTTCCAGTCCCATCGGCACAGACCAGGCACAAAGGTGTGACACACACCACCTCTGGTCCTGGAACCTCCTGTGACAGCCACCAAGGGTGGCTTAATCCCTGCAGGGCTGGAGGATTTAAGGGTAATTGACCTAATCAAACACAACAAAAAGCTACACTGACACGTTTAACTGAATCTATTATGCCCGTCATTGTCCTTGATATTTTCATGGGTTTTGGCAGAAATCACATTAACATTAATGCCCATATTTGTGTGGTTACCACCACCCAGATTAACCCAATAAGCTCTGCTTTAAGGAACAGGAATGCACTGACACAGAGGTTTCTCCTCATGAGAAAGATGAGTAGATAATAGGTGGTACTTTACAGCACAAATGAGTAGTGAGAGAGTAGGATGTGATAAAAAGGCATTATTTAGGGAGACAGAAAAGAGACAAATCAAATCATTGGCAACAGCAATCTGAGGACAGATAGCCTGCCCAGGAAATGGCAACAGGAAAACAACATTTTATGTTGTCACCTACTGTTGTCCTGCAATCACCTTATGGCCTCATCTCACTGCCATCAGCAGTGGCCCGTGCAGCTATTAGCACTGCTCCCAGCTCAGCACTCGGCTCCCTGATTTCCCACTTCAGTGCAACAAGTACTTGATGCTCTGATCACAGCTCCTGTGTTGTTCCCACCAACACTTCTGATGGAGAGGTCTTTCACAGTTCTCCCGGAAATCACATCTGTGAAAGATATCCTGAATATTATACCCAGAGGTGTAATATTAGAATAATTCTTGATAAAAACCAAGTGAATCATGGTGACTTACAAAGAAGGCTGGAGGTCATCACACTCACTTCTTACTGGCCTACAACACTGAGAAGGTAAATTATTGCCCACTAACATCATATGTGGCTCTTCCTGTGAACTACACCAGTAGCAGGCTCCCAAGTCTAGGGACAACAACAGAGAGAAAAACCAGCACCATCTAGTCCATTCTCATGTAGGCTGCAGAGCCCTGTGAGAATATGTCTGTGATGGGGGAAGCTTCTGACCTCCTGTCTCACGCAGCTTGTGGTCAGCGAGCATCACCCCACAGCTGCGCTCTCCTCAGCTGGAGCAGAGGTTTCAGCCACACATTTGTGTTTTGCTCCAGGACTGGGGAACTGCTTGCTGTTTTGGAAACCTGAGGACAAGGAAACCAGCAGACTCTGCAGAATGGTCAATAATACTGATTCATACACCCAGACAATTGGGCTGATCCAAGACAGACCATGTTTGGGAAAGGGAGAGCTGCAGGGAATCAGCTTTGCTCAGCAGCAGGTGATGTAACGTCTCTGGAAAGCAAGATGGGCAGAGAGCTCCGATGCATCCTCTCCGCATCACAAGAACTGGGGATGGAGAATATTCACACAAACGTGAGAAAAAGCAGAACAGAGGGAGGAAGGAACAAGCAGACGGGGAGGAGGAGGTGCTGAAAACCGGCGGGGGAACAGCTCTTTCTGGGAGAGAGTAGAAAGGATTTTGCACTGAGGAAAGCTGTCGTCAGTTATTTTTGTACAGATTTAAAAGTTCACCGAACCCAGCTCTGGAAGTCGCATGTTGTGTTTTTGGCTGGCAATATCAACATACCATATGGAGAAGCCTCAGTGTGAGCTTTACAATATTGTTTGGATTTGATATTGACGTATTTTCATTACTGAACCTACCTTTAATTGTATGTTCTTTTCTTTTGATGTACTACAGATGAAACAAACACATAAAACAAAGAAGCAAAAACTAAAAACAACAAAAGAAATGCACAGGGAAATCCCTGTATTTTGAATTAGACCTGAAATTCATTGACTTTACTATCCTGTCTTTAACAGCAGCTACCAGACATGGTAGGTTCCAGACAAGAGGAAGAGGCAAGAAACACTATACTACTGTAGATACCACGGATGCTGTTTCTCCATCTGTTTGTCCCGTTATATTGGACTGCTTGCCTCTTTTAGGAATTTGCTAAACTAGTGGTGTAAAGGAAGGGAACAGTCTAAAGATACTCCTTACACTTACTAGTGTAATAAGAAATGAAGGGCAAATGGGCAAATGAAGGCAAGCTCTCACCTTCTATGTCCCAAGAAGATCCCTAGCAGAAAATAATCTGGAACAAAAACTTGCAATGGATGAAAGCATAGAGGCTGAAGGGACTGTAACATACAGGGTACTGAAGAACCAGGGATTCCAGAAACATGGGAGATGCATCCTCTTCCTAGTTTTCCTTCCTGTTAAGATATTCTACTGCCGAAGTTGTGCTTTCTGTACTTTGAAAGATTCAGGGCTTTTGTCACTCCTGACTACTGATCACAGCTGCCAAAGGCAAGACGGTCAGTTAATTAAATGCCATGCAGCTGCCCTGGTCACAACACTTGGCATTGAAGCCTGGGGACCCCCTAAGGTGAGGAGCACCACCATGGCCTTTAAGGGCAGCCCAGCTAAAGCCTGAATGGAGCTGCTGAGAAAGAGCAGGAAGAGTCAGAGGGTGGGTGCAAGTCTCCAGCCATGAGAATCACTGTCCAGAGGGGAGGATGGCTTACTTTGCAGTCCCAGCATGTTGTAAGGATATAAATTATTTACATGGGCCATGGGCATGTGGAATAGGAGAATCAAAAGAAGTATCATCTGAGCTGCATAGAGGTGCTGCAGGAATACAAGGGAAGTCTAAGGGAGGCCATCTTCCTGAGCCCAAACCCAGCACGTGGGTGCCTGAAATCTGTTTGGGGCTTTGTTTGATTTTCGTTTATTGTTTTTTTGTTTTGTTTTTCACAAAGTATTAAGACTGTAAACTTTTTAGAGCATGAGCACTGTTGATTACATTGCTGTTGCGCTTAACACCTTGTGTCCGTGTCCTGGATAGGGTTGCTTATTGCTACTATAATATGAAATCCAATATCCAACACTATCCAGCAAACACCCTGGGCTAGATTTGAACCCAAGAGCTGTGCAGTGCAAGATTTTCCATTTTGCTAGTCTCTCGTCAGTGAGTCACAGGCCCTGGCTAAACTTTTTGCTACAATACATACATGGTAATAAAACTAAACCTTCCTTTGCTAATTACCATCACCACCCTGAACGGAAGCAGTAGTAAAAAGCTTTCCTGCACATCTGTTCCTCCTCCTTAGAGCCTATGCTGCACCAAACCATGTATTTTCATTTTCAGAGACTGCTTGCCTGAAATGTTATTGAAGACATACAGATCATCTGTTTACGGTAACACATCACAGTAATTTCAGTGAGGTTTTAGTGGCAATTTCACTCCTAACATGGCTATTTTTGATATGAAGTTAAAACAGAAGACAGATGATGGTGAGATGGCCAGAAAACCCACACTGGGTAAAAAAGAAACACTGTTGTATTCTTTGCTAGACAAAAGATATATAAGAAAAACTATACTGTAGAGAATCTCTCTCTTTTCCCTTCCTGGAACTCCAGATGAGGAAGTTACAGCTCTGTTACTGCAGCACTCTGTGATACCAATCTGCAGCCAGTGTGGGTTCTGCTGGGCAAGAACCCTGCTAGACATGATCCTGCTCCAAAACCTCACTCGAGCATCTCTCTGACAGAGACTTCTCTACTCCCTTCCTTTGGCATCTCTGTCTGACTTTTAGCTGTTTTGCAGGCTACAGAGTATGTTCATCTTCCAGGTAGCTGCAGGAGCCAGGCAATACAAGTTCAAATTGCTGCTTGATTCAACTCATGAGAGTTTCTACTACTGGTTATGGCCTTTGGTTTGCATTTATTAAAATCTGGTGGCATGGGTTGCCCAGCGCTGTGCTGCAGAACCAGAGACACGAGAATCTTCTTCACTGGTCTCCTGTCACCACAACTTGCAGAAAACATTGTGTTCGAAAAGGTTTAGAAAGAAGCACAGATGGCAAAGGGAGTTTTTCCATTAGGGTTAGAACCAAAGGCTCCCTGCAGAGACAGTTTGCTCACTACACCAGGCACTGGCAGAGAAACTCAAGAAACCACTGGCCAGTGTAGAACCAGGTCTCTAATCTCCCTGTAAATATTCACTGCTTGAAAAAGCTCCATTGGATTAGATATTTTCATGTACAAATGGGAAAAAACAAAGGGAAAAGACACAGACTTCTTTTTAACTTGCACCGAAAGTCACAATTAAAAACTGAAACTACGCCTTGGTGGGGAGAACGAGAAAAACCTGCCCTTGATAATGTCACTGATATCATTTACCTAAATAGGTTGGTGGGACTGATATCCCACTAGCCTGCCTACCTGCTGCTCAGTTCTTGACACTCTGCCAGCACTTTCAAGACACTTTTCCTCTTCTGCTTGTCCTGAGGTGAAGTTGGAACAGTGGGAAATGAGAAAAAAACCCTGCTGCTGAAAACACAGCACTACCACTGTGCCCTCATTTCTGCTTGTAAGATCATTGGGACAACACTAACTCAGCTCTGTCACCTCACAAACTTTAAGGTGTTTATTACCACAGCCACTGCTGAGGTAGGAAGCAGCCATATCATCCCCACCACAGGGCAGACTGAACCTCCAAGGGATCAGATAATTTTCCCAAAGATCCAAAACAACTTAGGTCTGGCAAACAAAAGCACCGAGCTATGCCACCTTCCAGCTGGTTCAGCTGAACTCTGTGTTTCTCTTTTTTCCTATGCTTTCAGAATAGTCATCAGTTAACTTCCAGTTTTAAAAGAAATTAAAAGATTCAATAATTTGAACAAAGAACAAATTTTTTCTATCAGAAATCACATCTGAGCACATTAAAAGTCATTCTGTAACTTACTTTCTCCTTGAATTTCATGAAATGATTGGTTAAAGTTCTTAAAAATGGGCGACAGTCCAAGTCCTATTAACAGATTATTGCTGTTAGCAAAATTCTTTCATCTCATCACATGAGGGAGATTATAAAGCACTAATGAAATGATGTAGATTAATAGGCTATAGCAAGTATTACTCAACTACTCTGACCCCATTGAAGTAGCTCAGTTGTTTTTACAAAGCTCTTGCTCAAACAAAGACAGCTGGACAACTGAGCACACGTACATAATTGTCAACTAACTTAAGACACTAAATGTACATATAAAGTAGTATTTTTGGGAAAGGACGAGCCACAAAGAGTTTCAGCCTAAAATTAACAGCAGTATGACAGGACAGAAAAGTCTGATCCATATCAGAAAGATACAACTTCATAGATTTCCTTTTCAAGGAACAAGCGAAGATATGCAAATCAAACAAATAGAAAAATTCTACCAACAGCCTGGAGTTGTCCCATTTATAAGGCAGATGAGTATCAAGAGAGTAAAGCAGCCTTGCAAAACTGACTTCATAATTTTTTGGCTGGTGGATTTCAGTTATATTTTTGAATTCTTTTCCTCATCTCTGACCTTCTGGTGAGAAATGAAATACTGATCTTCAGCAGAAACAGCCAGGTCAACCCTCCTGCACTTTTCCAAACCCACTCAGCACATGGAAGGATGGTTCAGTGGTTAAGTCAGCTCAGAGTCAGATTCTGTTCCTAGCTTTCTCTGTGACTGTGGGTGGCTAAAAGCTATAAATCATGCCTCTGATATAAGAGAGGCTGGAGAGGAATTTCATTCATCAGCGCATGCAAATATGCTGGAAATGAGAGCATTAGCATATGACAAAGTCTCCATGTGCACACTGTCTGCATGTTTTGGAGGTGTAATTATCACTGCATTTGGGTTCAAGCCATAACATTTATACCCAATGTCAGCCACTCGCCACACTCAGGTATGTTGTTGCAAAGGCAGTCAGTGTGTGCACTGGAACACAATATGGATTGTTTTGCCACAATCAGTCCCAAAACTTTTGTGTGGCACCTGCACAGGATTTTACTTTTTTTTTTAAAAATGTTACTCAACGTGAAGAGAGCAGCAAATGGAGCAACAGGCCTAGCAGACAAGTCATCACTTCCTACAGCCAACAATGTCCATTACAAACACAGGAGGCCAGAGGCTGTGAAGCTTATATTGCTTCAGCTGTATTTTTACCTGTATTGCCTACAGGCATTTCAGCTTCCCATCCCTCACCTATTTACCTATTTATGTTGTGTTTACAAGACTATTTGAGCTGGTGGCAAGCTCTGCTATCTACCAGGCTGAAGCTGAAACAAAATCAGAGATTCTCCTATAACAAATAAATTGAGGTAGACAAAGCCTTAAGATGAGCCAGCAGCTGACGGTGACAGAAAACTCTCCTTTCACTGCCTCTATTTCTGTAGCACATCTCTAAAGAGACAGCTTTGCTCCAGTCCACCACAGAGTTCATTAGGCAGACAGTGCATGATGCACCACATGTAGGTGTGTGTGGGAAGAAAAGTTCATCATTTCACAAAGCATTTTGCAAATGCTTTTCTAAGCACATGTGGTATAGTTTGCCTCAGCTGTTTAAACCTTTGCACTCAGGGCTCTGCTCACCAGAATACTTCAAGCTGCACAAGAAAATATTAATTAAAGCTTCATAAATATCTCTGTAAAGAAAGTTATGTGAATTCTGTGCAAGTGAAAGAACCAAAACTGACTGACACCTCTATGAGCTCAATTCTTTGGTTTACTTACAAAGCAGTCCAAGGGCAAACACAAGACCAATTTTACTCCTACTCAATACACGTCAACCTGAGGAACTTCCCAGGAAAGACAGGAAAGAATGCGTCCATTCATTCAATTCTGTCCTAAAACTACCAGCTAATGAGATATAGCTGGGAAGGGAGAAGAACAATAAAAACTCTATATGAGACAGCCTTCTGCTTGTTACTGGAGTGATAAAGGCGACTGAATTGTTTTAGATGATCTTTATAAGAACCAACACAAACAAAAAAAAAAACAAAACCAGGAGGCATTCAAAACCAAGCTTTCTTATAGGGAAAAAATAAACACCTACCTACCCTGCCCTTAGATGATTCCTTCAAGAAGAGAGATGAAAGAGCACAAAGAAAACTTACAGTGGTGCTAGAACCATATGACCATTTCCATTACTAGGAGTGCTTCAACTTCCAGATACATTAAGAGAGAAGTGACATTTATAACCCTATTGGAAACAGAAAAAAAGAAAAGCAATGAAGAGACCAGTTGTTTTCCCATCCTTCCTTCCTCTCTTGCCTCACCATAACTCATATACCCTCCAGGAAGAAAGATTTGACTCTTCTTTGACTTTTCAGAACAGCTGGTCTGTCTCTAACAAATTAGGTAGCAAGAAGAGGAAGTTTTGGAGTGACTGAGCTGCTGAAAAGACACAGCTGACCTCGGGGCATCACCTCCCCTCTACTGGAGAAACCCAACCCTTCCTAAATGCCAAAGCTGAGACATTTCCTCACAGCAATTCAGGGAAATCTCTGTTTGTGAGATGTATATTGCTAATACTTACAATTGCTCAAATCCCACTCTCTCTTTCATTTCAAGAATGCAGGGACAATCCAGCCACTGCTGTTTTGACCATTACACCATTGACAGCTGTTGTGAGCCTTACCCACAGGGAGCTGTAAGTTTAGGTAGAAATTTTACAATTGTTTCTAAACAAGCAGTGTCTTCTGACTTCTTTAGAAATGTGTCATTTGTCAGTGATTTTAGCAGTGCTAGATTTCCCGTAGGAAAAGAGAAGCAATAATTTCAGATCAGAAAAAGAGCTGCTGCATTTCAAACCAGATTAATTAAAAAAGCTTTCATGTCAAGTGTTGCAATGAGTGGGGAGAGTCCCACCATTCTGCACAGCCAAGAAAGAGTTTCATAGTTAATAGAGAATATAATACAGATAGCAGGCTATCTGCATCATTGTTCCACATCAGCAGTAGTGCAAACTGAGAGCTACAGTCAGGGCAAGCAGAGGGACATTGTGTTCATTAAGGGTCGCAGATGGTATTTAAAACGTCAGCAAAATGTTGCAAACATTCTTAGGCACCTCAGTTCAAATAGCAAACACAAAACACTACAGGAATTGCACATTGCTTACATCATTTCCAAAGCACTGGCCTCAGCAAAGACCAAGGGACCAAAAACTGCTAATGAATGAGCAGATGGGTCTTTGAATGATGCCCCACACTTGGTGTCAAAGGTGGCGTAGGGTCCGCAGCAATACTTGTCAGAAACATTGTCCAGCAGACTGAATGACAAGGGGGATGTTTTAATTATTATTGACAGCAACCCGTTTTTTTAAGAGTTCCTAAGTTTCTTGGAATTGTACCCAAAACCCTACAGATTTTCAAAAGAAGTCACTCTTTGAAATGCTTCATCTTGAAACTCCCAACCTTAAACCTGGCTCCACTGTCCCTGCATCCATGTGGACAACTTGGACAGCATTGCATCAAGTCATTGAACCCTATATCCAGCTCCTATTAGAGACAGTTTGAAGTGGCAAATTTCTTCAAGCAGATCTTCATTCTGCTAAAAACTCGCAGCAATTGAGATGCAGGATCAGAGCCCTGTCTCCTATTTCCAGCAGATATGTGAAAAAGCTAGCTTGAGAGACTTAAGCAGTGGCAGTCTTTAGTTCAATCATGTACTGCCACAAAATACCATGAAATTATCATCTCTCAGTGACTTAATCTGTAACCTGAGAAGGAACCCCCGGCCCAGGAGGGGAGAGCAACACTGTCCAATCAAAGGCTGTCACTCACAAACCAAGTGTAATTAGCCAGAGGCATGTTGCTACTGATAATAACTATAATGAATGCCAAGCAGAGACACCTTCCCTGGCAGGCTGCTGTTTGGGCTTGAAAAACAGTTTCAGAATAAATAAAACAAAACCAGAAGCCATCACATTAGCTACTGATTTTTCACCTCCTACTCAAGCACTCCACAGAGATCCACTCCAGGCTCTCAAAAGCAAGCAGTTCCTCTCAATCAGAGATATCTGGCACGGAGGGAGTGACTTAGTGCATTCCTAGGGGTGGGTGGGTATTTTTGTACTGATTCAGATAATGGAACTGGCTTGCTGAGTGGGAGAGAACTACTCATTCCCAAGACTACCTCCCAGCCCCCCTTCCACTCCATTTCTTGATTTTTAACATACTCCCACTGCTTTATGACTGGTGCATTACACATAACCAGCTCCTGAGGGGACTGCTCCTGGGTAATAGGAGAGAATTGTTCACATTCCAGTGCTGGGAGAGCTGATTTTCTTTTTTTCTTTTCTTTTCTTTTCTTTTCTTTTCTTTTCTTTTCTTTTCTTTTCTTTTCTTTTCTTTTCTTTTCTTTTCTTTTCTTTTCTTTTCTTTTCTTTTCTTTTCTTTTCTTTTCTTTTCTTTTCTTTTTTCTTTTCTTTTTCTTTTTCTTTTCTTCTCTCTTTTTTCTTTTTTTATATTGCATATAACAACCTATACAATGTGTATTACACTGCACTGCAGCAAACTCACATTTTTTCCTCCACCTGCCCTCAAAGCACACAATTTAGAAAACTGAGAATGTCAGGAACAAAGAAATCACAGGATGCCATGCTGCAGAAGGATCTAGCCACAGCTTGTGCCTAGTTGGGCACAGCTGGTCTCAGAAGATACCAGACTGGTGACCAGTTATCTCAGCCAAAATCAGGATGGGAAAAGAACCCATGTCTGACTTCAGGCTGACATTTCTCACCTCTCTGGCTAGGGCCTTCAAGCCAGTATCCTGGGCCGATGACTGGTCTGGGCATGTACAAAATGCTCCCCATTTTGCTAAGCCAGCATTTGTATTTCTGGTCCCTTTCACTTGCTGTCAGAGGATAACATGAGTCAAGAAAAAGCCTGCACAGGCAAGCCGGGACAGTCCCAGGAACATTGCAGGCATACTGCTGGTACAGGCAGCTAATTCCAAATGACAGCCAAGACCTAGGCCCCCCTTTCCACTTCCAGTTACCTGAAACTCATTACTCCTATCTTGAGTCCATCAAACCGTGTGTAAAATGATGTTGTATCTTTACAGCCTTGCAAGAATTTGATGGTGTTTGTACACTACTCTTTAGTACTTTACAGCTTTTTACAAAGTCACTTATTTATTGATAACATTCTTTTTGTAATCTCGTCAGTACATTTCAGGAAAAGAAACACAAGGGAAATGTTAATGTCATTCCCTAATAAGGCACTCCCCTATTAAGCACAGTAGACCAATTATGCCATGTTATCAGTTATGCCATGTTACCACTGTCAACTTCACATCACAGAGGTGCCTTCCTAGAAGACAATTTATAAGACCTATTTTTGTTTAACCCAAAGGTTTCTCTTCCCTCCACTTTTGAGCACACATTCTCCAGAGCAGAACTAGGGAAGCATTTACCCCAGATTGCTGAATGACAGAATTAATGAAATCTCTTTCTAGCTTTATCTATGCTAACAGCTGGCAACTGTGGCTGTCCGTGGCATCAAGAAGAGATGTTTCCAGGGGTTGTACTGGCAGCACGCTGCTGCAGGAGAGCCTGCAGTGTAACAGGACTGGGGTTTTTAGCACGGAACACCTCTTGCAAAAAAGCACCTCCCTTGCCAGCACAGTGCTGCCTGCTATACACCAACTGCTTAAGAGCAAATAAATTAGAGTGGCACATCCAAATCTCAGCATTCGCTACAGGGAAACCTTGTGAGCAAATTTTTCACCATGGGATACATACTATGGTCTTCAAATACATTATCGCTAGCAGTAGACAGCTGGAAGTTGAACAGCAGCTATAAACCCCTTTGAGATATGACAGTGGCACCTTACAAATGGGTATTGTTCAGCACCTGTTATCATTTCTACCACTTTATTTTCTCCTCCATTATGAATCATACTGGTTTCCCTGATATAATGCACACCCCAAGCAGGTAAGGTAGCTGGCCAAAGAAAGCAGATCTTAGCTCTGTATGATTCCACAATGGTGGTAATTAGTCATATCCTTGCTCTTACCACTTAAAACAATTCAGAAGAAGGGACCTACCTGCCACTGAAAGTTTATTTAGATTAAGATAGATAAGATTTAAAGACAATAGTAATCTTGGAACAATTTGGTGTTATTAACTTGAATAAAGGCAGGACTGCTGTGATATATCTTTTTCAAAGCCTTGCTTGCAAGTAAAAGAAGTTAAACTGAAGGAGATACCATGTCTCTAGAATAATAACTTATATATTAAACCACTAAATTATCATGGAATATTGTGCAGGTAAACCCTCTTTTTTTTGAAAAACCCAAACTCTTTCCTATGAAAATGGAGAGGATCGGTTATTTCTGAGGTTATATGTCAAAACAAATATGCAAGAGTAGAAGAGGAGGGAAATATAGTGGAGAAGGAAAAAAGCTTTTAAATTAGGCGATGCATAAGGAAACAAAAATTATTCACTTCTCTCAACATAACTATACTGAGTTGTTCAGTTATATAAATTTAGGCTTCAAATCCAGAGTCAGACCTGCATTAGTATCACAACAGAGTCACTCAGCTGACTGACGCAGACACACTGAGCTCTCCAGCTGAAGAACTTTCGCCTCTGCCAATTAAAAACAGACATAGTCCTCCTTTTTTTTTTTTTTTAACATTTTGTTCTTCTTAGAAATATTGATCATTTTACAATGGCATACTATAAGTGTTAAATTATCTTTTTGGAAAATAACCAACCTGTAACCTGAAAACAAAAGTTACCTTCTGTGACAGCCTGGTTCATTTAAAGCTTAAAACCTATTTTACCCCTTTGTGTAACTTCCCATGAGTAAAGTAGAACTGTGGCCATGGGAAAAGCCACTGCTGAAGTACTATGATGTTTGAGAACTGAACACTGGTTTTAGTGTGAAAGATTTAGAAATAATCCCCATTGCGCAAGTATTCCTGGAACTCTTGAAGCCTGAAAGTTAGTTAGTTGTGAAAGGCTAATGAATGTTGAATGTACTAACAAAAACGGTATTTTGTAACTCACTTCAAGAAGTTCTGACCACAGTGGTTGCTACAATGATCTCATATTATGATGTATTTAAAATGAAGGGGATTTAAATGAAAATTGCAACCCAATTGTGTATCTCACCACTGATTAACCAGCACGTTGTCTCTTAAGCCACTATTAATAAGTAAAGAGTAGCTCTTTGTCATCCTAGCAGATGAGAGCACTTTCCCATTAAAGAGTCACTTGCCCATAAATCAGAGCTTATCAAAAGCAGCATTTGATGTGCGTAAGCAGAGGAGTAAGAGAGGAACCGGTGGAGCGAGCAGCCGGCGGAGCGAGCACACACACGAGCGCGCTATAGGTTGGACCAAATGTGCGCATCACACAGACATTCAGCACAGCTAATGACATCTTTTCTTGCCAGGCACTAAGATCCCATTAACTGGTGAATCATTCTACCATCTGCAAAAAGCAGGTCCTTCCTCCCCCATCCCCTCACTCAGGACAAGTAAAGGGGAAGCTTGAAAACAACTTTCAGCTCTAGTTACTTGTCCTTGTGAGCAGCTTCATAGTCTCCCTTGGTGATATAACAGGTGATAGCTCCACTTCTCTCTCAATGGATTTTATTATAGGGCAATGTAACACACAGAGACCAACAGGTTTCCAAGCTGCACATACAGCAGCATCCAAAATGTCCACCAAAACCGACACCTTTGATGGCAGCTGCACAGACAAATACATTGTTTTTTGTTTACTGCCATTAAGCAAAGCAACATTCATTATAGAGCCAGGACTGGAGGAATACAAAATACTACAAGTTGGGAGACTAAAAGATAAAACTGAATCTAGCTACCTGCTAACCCCCGTCATCTTGCAGTTCCCAAAGACCCCAGGAATCTCCTAGCAGGTCAGAAACAAAGGCTTTACTTGATGGTTTGGTGCTCAGATGCCATATAAAAACCCAGACAAAGAAGGAACTCACATCACCTGCCTATCTTGAGCTGCCAGTTGATAACCACATGCCAGGAACTGCTTCTCTTCCTTGTTCCAAGGAGGCCAATTAGTCACTCATCAGGATGGCCAGACCCAGGACTGTTACAGCAGACAGTTCCTGGTTCAAAAGTTACTGTGCATGTGGTTCCCCCAAAATTTCCTTTGTGGAAGTCCAGATCCCACGTAATTCCCACAACAGCTGGCATGGCTGTTTGGACACCCACACTGGCAACCAGACTGGCTGGTTTTGGCTTCTAGATGTTAAAAAAAAAAAAAAAAAAAAAAAAAAG
>VZRQ01010875.1:5882-19789 GCA_013397975.1 Machaerirhynchus nigripectus
TACTCGATTACAGATACTTGGAGCTGCCTTTCTTTCACGGTTCCCATTTGCATTCAGAACAGTCTCCTCCTGCCCTCAGCTGTGACTGCACTTTAACTGTTTCTGCACAGCAGATCTCTGGGGATCCCTGTCTCCAAGGCTTTTTGAACATGCACTTTCCAATAAGAGTTCATCAGTGTAATTTGCCTGCAGTATGCAGGATCTGTGAAGAATAGCTGGCCAAACCCTGACTGTGGTTTACCCTGAATGTTTGTACCCCGTGGTCATTATTTGCTAAACTCTGCCATAGACAGAGCAGCATTTCTGGCGGCAAGTCACTGAATTAGTAGCCTGAGCACAGAAGGAGGCAGGAAAAGGAGAAAGGGAACTTTAATCCAAATATCTGCTAAAAGGAGGGGATTTTTTCCTTAGTATTTAGTAGTATAATCAAAGATTTATTTTTCTTAAATTCCAGCTTCTAGAAAAGAAAGGTCTAAAATGCATTTATTATTGAAAAGTGAATTTTAATATCCCAAAGCAAACTGGGGAGCAGAGGCTCCCATGTACTTGTACCACCATGGAGGTTAGCACAAATCACCTGATGCTATCACCAGACTGATATAAATATTTCATTTCTGATGTATTTATCAGTATCAGAGATGTTTTGTGTAGTGTTTGCCAAACAAGGATAAAAATAAGCAACATAAATAACATCCCTTATACACAACAGAGTTGCTCAGTCATTGCTTTGCTGTTGAAATCCCAGTTCTATGCTCACCATAATGGGATTTTAGTGGGTATGTAGTTGTCTATATAACAGCTGAAAATACAACAACAACACCCACCTCCAGGCTGGCGGCAGGGCTGGTAAATGCAGACCTCCTCCAGATACCATCTTCCAGATGATGCTGATTATCTCTTTTCTGTTTTCCCTTTCCTCTCCAGCCCTGTTTTCCCATCCCTAGATGCCAGCAAACCTTTTCCTTGCTTTACTCTATACTCCTCCTTTGGTGCAGCTGTTGAACCAGGTCCCTGATACTCAGCAACAAAAACAAGGAGAAAATGTCCCCCAAAACACCTGCAACCCCAAACTGCTGCCTAAATCACAAAATCATTTGGGTCATAAAGACCCATAAAGACCATCTCATTCAACCCCTCTGCCATGAGCAGGGACACCTTCAGGTTGCTCCAAGCCCCGTCCAACCTGGCCTTGAACACTTCCAGGGCTGGGGCAGCCACAGCTTCTCTGGGCAACCTGGGCCAGGGCCTCCCCACCCTCACAGGGAAGTTTCTTCCAAATATCTAATCGAACCCTGCCCTCTGTCAGTGTGAAGCCATTTCCCCTTGTCCTGTCACTCCAGGCCCTTGCCCAAAGTCCCTCTCCAGCTCTCTTTGAGTCCCCTTAAGGCACTGCAAGGAGCTCTTGAGGTCTCCCTGGAACCTTCTCATCTCCAGGCTGAGCAACCCCAACTCTCAGCCCGCCTCCATAGGAGAGCTGCTACAGTCTCAGCGTATCTTCGTGCCTCTTTTTATTTACCAGATATATTGCATCTGATGCTCAGGGAAAAGAGACGATTCCGGTTCATTTCCGGGCAGGCAATAAAAACAGCTGTGAAGGGGCTGGTCCTTCCTAATGCTAAACAGGTTTAGTTTGGGTTGTTTTGGGGTTTTTTTAACTCTTATATGTGGTAAAGATTACTGTGCGAAAGGTGCTGAAGACACCGCTCCAGACCTGCTGCAAGCTTTCTCCCTCGCCCACCACCCTTGGGAAGAAACGAGGGTCCCCTCAGGCCCTCGGTTCGCTCTGAGACTCCTCGCTGCTCCCCTTGGGTACGTCAGGGCTGGGACGCGGTTGTTGTGTTTGCACTGAACATTAGGTGGGAAGGCAAAAACACACACACACACACAATCCGCCCCCGCAGGCATTCCCCCCGCGGGTTGGGGCATCCCGAGGCGGCCCGCGGGATCGGGAGGCGGCGCCAGGCGGGCCAGGCCGCGCCAGGCCGGGCGGCGATGGCGGCGGCGCGCACGGTGCTGCTGACCGGCTCCAACCGCGGCATCGGGCTGGAGCTGGTGAAGCAGCTGCTGGGTTCGCCGCGACCCCCCGCCTGGATCTTCGCCACCTGCCGGGACCCCGAGGGGCCGCGGGCACAGGTCAGTGCGGGCCGGGGGGGCGGCGGTCGCACGCTCGGCGCCTGGCACCAGCCTGAACACCTCGCTGCTGGCGCGGGGCTCTGGTGTCCGCACCGTGCCCTGCTCCGTGTGAAAGTCACGTGAAGTCACCGGCGAAGAATCGGCCGTGTCACCCTTCGGGCCGCGCCCCTGGGCTATTCTGAGCTGCGCGGATGTGCCCGAACCCGCCCTCCCGTGCCGAGGCTTCGCCCACGCGCTGCGGGCACGGGCCGAGCTAGGCTGGCCTCAGGGGCTGAGGTGGTGCGAGCGGCAGCGATGCTGCTTGGGCTGGTTCTGCTGTGTCACGCTGCTCTCTGCAAAATCTGGAGGTTCAGAACATGGGGTCTCCAAAAGTGGTGCCCAGTGGAGCTGTGGGATCCCCCTGTCCCTGCTTTCCACTTTGCTAAAACGGGAGAGACTCACACGTGTTGCTTCTGCAGGGAATCACAAAGCCTCCCTGTTCTTCCAACTTTCCTTACGTATAGTTTGTCCTCTGCTTGCTGTGTCCACTGAAATACTTGCAGGGAGAAACTTGCTCTCTGATAGATCCTGGCTCCAGCTGATTTGTTTGTTGCATCTTCTTGCATGTGTGTACTATTCCATCTCAGGAGTAATCCTGGCACCAACCCAGGGGTGCCCAGCTCCTGCTGTGGCTGGTGCCCAAGTTGGCTGGGTCAAAGCTAGGCCAGGTCTTTTATTTTTGCCCCATTCTTCCTCCCCACAACTTGAAGGACTCGGGCAGTGATGAGATCAGGGAGTTTTTGCAAGGCTGGACTGGAGACAGTTTTCCTGCAAGGTGGTCCACATGCAACTCTCCTAGCCAGGGGGTACTTCCCTAAGCCTTGTCTGGTTGTGGTTGGGTGACGGCAGTGTCTTCAGGGTGCTGCTGAAGTCCATCACCACAGGACATGGAGAACACCTGCCAGGCTGGTGCCACATCGCTTCTCCTGTCCTTTTGTGCCTGGACCAGGTGTTGGGGTGGGGGGAGCTCCTGCTGGGATGGTATGAAGCTGTTGAGGCAGGCAGCTGGGAAAAACAGGAGAAAAGAAACATCTGTTGGCCACCACAAACCAATTAGTGGATTTTACATCATTTCCTGTGCCCAGGGCTGATGTGGGAAGACGGGGTGTGGTGGGGGAGCCCAGAGATAACTGACAGTGAACCACAGCCAGTGCCAGCAGCTCTCCTGCTCCATGTTCCTCTCACAAGAAACCACCAATTTGTGTTTCTCCTCTGGGCATATTTGGAAGAGGTTTTTAGCTCTAAAAGCAATCCTTTTGGGCACATTGAAAAAGGTGGTTCAATTTCTGTTGTCTGAAACCTGCCCTAGCTGGCGGCTCAGACCAAAGAGCTGCTAGGAACTGTGAAGTACAAAGTTTCCTTTTTGGAAAGAGCTTCGGAATCCTCCATTGTCTGAGTTGGCACAGGCAGGCAGCCAGGACAATCGATGACTAAAACACAAAGAGAATATTTATTTCTGTTATCTTGATAACTAGGGGATCCCTGAAGCAGCACCAGGCAGAGGTCCAGGGAGGTACAGAGGTACAGGAGACTCAGGTACTGTTAAGATCCATGCTAGTGGATCACTGGCTGCAGCTCAGTGATTTAGCAAGGGTTATTCACAGCTGTAAGGTCATTTGAATGATTAACAATCCTCTTCCCCAGTCTTCAGCTTTTAACCCATTCCTCCCAATGTCCACATATGGTGAAAACAAGCACTAAAAATGTGCAAGGTGTTTAATTTCACTTGAGTGGGTGAGATGCAGTGTCCAGAGCAGAGTGGATCTGGGACTGGGCTATCCAGATGTGATTTCCCCAAAGGTCAAATCTGATGTTGGCACTCACAGCTGTTCCTCCTCCACCTCACTTCCAGCAGCCTCTGGGAGACACTTCTGGCTGTATCCCCAGCCAGTTCACATAATTTCCCTGGTGAGCTGGTCCTTCACAGTTTGCTTCCATCCTTTGCTGTGGCTCTGGCTGGGCTGTGGATGACCCTTTGGGAGAGTGACCACAGCATCTTGCAGTCGTGGTTGTGTTGTGCTCTGAGCACATGCATGTTGCTTTGTGGAGCCTGGGAGAAGCCTGACAACCAAGGCAGGTCCCCAGCCCAGCTGTTCTCACGCACTGAGTGATGTTTCCCTCAGGGTGGGCCATTGCTGGCGCCCCACTTGGCATCACCTCTGCCTAGTGCTGATTGTTTCCATGTCTCTTTTTGTAGGAGCTGAGAGATCTGGCATCCAAACACCCAAACCTGGTTCTTATAAAGCTGGGTACGTGCACTCTGCCTCTGAGCTGGTACATTTGTGACTGCCAGCCATGCTTGCCTCATTTCTACTTCCCTCCCTCCCTCCCTCCCTTCAGGCTGTACATAGGGATCCAGTTCTTCAGAGCTGCTTCAAGTCCTGCTGCCAAAAGTGCAGCTTCTCCAGACCTGTCTCAGCCTCAGTATCCCATTCCCTGGAGCCTCCTTGCTCCATGGTCACAGGACCAGGATGTTCTTGTGACCCATCCTGGGTAGCCCCCAGTTCCCCCAGCTGAGTGACCATATCCTTGCTCTGCCTTGATCCCAAGTCCTAGGCAAGACCAGGAGGGCTCTGGGAGGAAGGCAGCTCCTGTGGAAACGCTGTGAGATCAGCCCAGAGCCGGGGCAGGAGCAGGAGGATCTTGCAGAGCCATCCCACAACAGGTCCTAGCACATTTCCCTTGGGGACTTGTTCCCCAGGAGACTGCTCTGGGTTCTCCAAAAATTGCTCAGACGTGGACTTTGGAGGTGGTAGCTGCTGGGGACTGACGCAGCAAGGGGAGTTACAGCAGCGCTTTGCCCCTACGGTGGGCTTCTCCTGGTGGGAGCCGTCAGCTGTCGGCGGAGGGGCAGAGGAGGCAGTTTTGGGATGAGTTGGGATGACTCGGGATGTGCGGGTGCCGGGCTGCGCGGAGCTGGTTTCACAGCACCATCTGGTGCCCATGGATGGAAGGGCCGCGCGGGTCAGAATGCGCGGATTTCCTCGGCATCCTCCCCTCCCTCCCCTCCCTCTCCTCCCTCTCCTCCCCAGCACCGCCGTGGCTCTCAGACTGTTCTCTCCCACTGCAGATGTCGCAAACCCCTCCGCTATCAGCGATGCGGCCAAGGTCGTGGAGGGGAAGCTGAACGGAATGGGGCTGAACCTGCTGATAAACAACGCTGGCGTCTACACCCCCACGGCCTCGCTGGAGACGGCCGACGCTGAGGACATGGTCAGCGCCTACAAGACCAATGCAGTGGGGCCCATGCTGATGGCCCAGGTAGGGGTGAAACTCTGGGAATGAAGTTTGGCCCAACTTGAGGGTACCCCAGGGTGTCCATGGTCATGACGGAAATCTTGGAGGGCTTTGCCAAATTTCTCAGGGTTGCGCAAGGGTGGGGGGGGCTATGGCTGCTCCTCCAGCCTAAGCCTTTGGCAGCCCCTCTGAATTGTGCAAGTCTAATTTGGAGCAGGCAGGGCTACTGCAGCAACACCTGGGCTCTCCTGACATCCTGCTGTTCTTCCTCACCCTCCCTGGGTTGCAGTTGCCATAAGTGGGGCTGGCTTGAGGCACAGGCGTCCCACTAGGTTCCTTCTCCCCAGGCCTTCCTGCCTCTGCTGAAGAAGGCTGCCCAGGACAGCAAAGAAAAGGGCCTGAGTTGCAGCAAGGCAGCCATCATCAACATCTCTACCATGCTGGGGTCCATCAAGAAAACGCCCGAGTCCTTCTTCAAGCCTGTCATCTCCTACCGCTGCAGCAAGGTATGGACACTGGTGACCTGCTCCTGCTCCTGAGCTCCATGGGGGTCAGGCTGCCCTTGCCAGGCTGGATCTTAGGGAAACACCTGGGATCAAGAGATGGAGGGCAAGCTCCCAGGGCATCTCCAAGCCCGCCCAGGGGAGATAACACACTCTCTCTTGAAGACCTAGCATTGCTTTTTCTCCCTCACGAGGAGGCAGCAATGGGAAGGGAACCTGGTTCATGGAGCTTTTGCTGCTCATGGCTGATGCTTCCTTCCTCACCCAGGCTGCCCTCAACATGCTGACCATGTGCCAGGCTCTGACCTACAAGGAAGCTGGGATCCTCTGTGTGGCACTGCACCCTGGCTGGGTGAAAACAGACATGGGCAGCCAGGAGGTGAGTTCTGGCTGAGCAGGTCAAAGGGGAACCCATGGGTGGGACCCGACCTACAAACCTGCACAGGAGGTGGCTCAGGTGGCCAAGATGGCTCTCTGGAGGGGGGATCCATGTGAAAATGAGCTGCCTCTCAGGCTCCAAGTTGCCCATGTCCGTGTTGGGCCACTGCAGAACATGTGGATACTGTCTGGGAAGTAGCATCAGCACATACCAGGCTGCTTGTTCAGGGGGAAAAAGGGGCTTTGGGCAGGTATGCAGAGAACCTGAACCCAACAGAGCAGGGAAGAGAGGAGCAGCACCATCCCATCATGTGCCCCATTCCTTGAGGAGCTGCAGGTCCGTGAGGTTTCCATTCATCCTGCAGGATCCATGTTTTGAATGGGAGTGGTCCCTGCAGCACTGGAGTTTTGAGAAGGCTGCACAAAGCATCCCATTTGTAGCAGGGATCTCTTCCTGTTTGGTTAAACCTGTGGCTGGCTTCCCAGCCAGAGCCACCTCCATCCAAGCCAGCAGTGCAGATACCCAACCATCCTCCCACGCAGTGGACTTGTCCCAGCTCCTGTGGCTCTGCTCACTCTGATTGGAAGGAGCCTTGCTGTCACTGCACAGGAGCCAAATGGGTGCTGCTGGGTGGCCTGGAATGACGGTGGTGTCCCATTGTGCCCTTCACAGGCTGACCTGACAGTGGACACAAGCGTGCGGGGGCTCTTGTCTGTGCTGCCAATCCTTTCCGAGAAACACAGTGGGACTCTGCTCAACTGGGAAGGTAAAGCTATCCCCTGGTGACTGCTCTCTGTCCCTGCGAGGGACTCCACGGTGCCACGGGACTCGCTGAGTGCACGGGAGCACCGGGGTGCTCAGCCCTCTCTGGTCTGCAAGGAACCTACTTGGGACTCCAGTGGGTGGGCAGGGTGTGATCCCTGCCTTCACGGGACTAATAAATAAAGCCAATGACTACCTGTGCCTTCTCCCAGCTGCACTGTGCCCACTCAGGCTATCTTGCCCCTGCAATAAATAGCCTGACATTAATGGTGGAACTTGATGATCTTGGAGGTGTTTTTCCAAACGAAATAATCCTGTGATCCGAGCAGTCTGCCTGCCTTGTCTTCAGCTGCTCTGAGCTGAAGGGAGGTCCCAGGGGACGTGTAACTCACCCAGAGCTCTGCTGTCCTCCTGCTGTCCTGCCTGGCTGCAGAGTGTGCCCAGGGCTGCCTGGTCTCTGCCATGCTTCCACCAAGGCATGGTGTATTTGCCACAGATTCCTTGGGATGACTTTGTGCTGGACATGGTGTCTTTGGGAGCAGCGTCATGGCGGGAGTGGGAAGACCAGGCTCTGCAGTCCAGTTCTGCAATCCCGGGCAAACAGCTCTTCCCATAGTGGTGCCCTAACTGGCCATGGTCCCATGGGGGATCACAGCATGGGAATGACACTTCTGTGGGATGGAGAAGCTGAGCACCTTAATAAGGTGGGCTGGGCAGCCCTGGACTGCACGAATTTGCCCAGAAAGTGGTAAGAGCCCCAAAGAAATGGATTTTGGGGTGGTGTTGGGTTTTCTCAGGGGGTTTTGCCTCTTCTGGAAAAAGCTGCTCTTAAAGGAGCACAGGCAAAAGGAGCCAGGACTCCTGCAAAACTAAGCGTGGTCTCAGGTGGGCAGAGCAACCTGGCCTGCAGGACAGGCAACCCCCTGCTCCTTCCCTCAGAGGCCACCATGTCTTCTTTCTCACCCAGAGGACCCCCTGAGGCATCTGGGTCCTTCTGGGTCTGGCCTTTGCTGGGGTTGTACCTCTTCCTGGAGTGGGGGCTTGCCTGCCACCACCAGCTTTCCTGGGAATCCTGAGGCCATGCCCCACCTGGCTGTGCCAGAGGAGTTGTTCCAGAGAGTTCCCCCTACCCAGGCTGACATGGTCTTTTCTAAGCCTGTGCTGTGCTTTCCAAGGCCCTCAGGAGCCAGCACTGCCAGCAGAGCTGCAGGGAGCTGTACCCACATGAGCCACCCATGTGCTCTCTGTCAGGGAGACACTGACCTCAGCTTCATCCTCAGGGGAGCTCTGAACCATCTGGGCTCTTCCACCTGATCCAGCCACCTGATTTCCCATGTAAATGCTTGCTCTTTTCTTTCCCAGCTCATATTTGTGGCCAGAGTGGTCAGTGCCTACTTGGGCACCTCCCTACCAGTGCTGCGATGGCAGCAGGAGGAGGGGAATGCCTGGGAAGGAATGGCTGAGGGACAGGAGCGTGGGTGAAGGCCCTGATCCTGCCCAGTGCTGGCTCAGAGACACAGCCAAGCCTCCCCCGAGTGCCCTCCCTGCCCCTTGGCAGAGGTTTTCCTGCCCCAGTTACTCCACACAAGTCAGCTGGAGCCCAGCCAGTCACCACGGGCTGGCTCCATGCCCATCTCTCCCCATGTTTCTCCCTTCTGTCCCATGCCACATGCTGGATCCTGGGAGATGAGCAATGCCAGAGATCCCACCAGGGATTGCTGACAGTTTACAGTCACCATCCCCCTTGTGGTCATTGCCAGCCCTGTGAGATGTGTGTCACTGCTCCTTTGGGAACACGGTGGGAGACAGGACTGCTGGCAGCTGGGACATGCTCCATCAGCCTGGGACATCACCTGGGATGTGGGCAGGTCACCCGGGGCGTGGGCAGCACTGGGTCCTGAAGGTGGTAGGAGGAGTGGGAAGCTCTGCAGGTGAGTCCAGTCTGGCAGTACTAGACACAGCTGCTGGGGACAAGAACTAACCCCAGGGCACTGCTGGGCATTGAAGCACCTGGAGCATCAGCCCATAAGAATCCCAGGGCAGTGGTCTTCCCTTCAGGTGCTGGGATAGCAGACTAGTTGCTGTGCAGAGCCAAGTGGGAGCAGGTCAGTTGATCCCATTTTTCAAGCCAGCAGGAGACTGGGGCAGGATGACCCAGCTTGGACCTCTCTCTGCAACTGGGATTCACCCCTGGTGAGTGCTTTGCCTTCACAAGTGCAGCCAGCTGCTCTCCAGGAGCCCATCCTTCCACCCTCTGAGACAAGGCTCATCCCAGGCAGCACACGCTGGGACTGTACCACCCTTGGTAACTTGGAGGCCAGGGACCCCTGAGAACCTTAAGGTGCTCCAGGGCACGTGTTCTTCAGGAAGCCTCAGCGAGAGGCCAGACGGGCAGGTCTCCCTGCTCAAATGCTTGCCAAGCGGTGTCGGCTTTTCCTTTGCACAAGTTCCGGGTGTTTGTGCTCATGGAGCTGATTATCTCCCCGTTTCCTCTCCTGCCTGATGTTTCCTGCCTCCCTCCCTCCCTTTTGCTGGCTTTGCCCTTTGTGTCAGGCTTATTTCCTGGCTCTGGGGAGTGTCAGACCTCAGTGTCCCCTCTGCCCACTGGGATGGCAGCACACAGCCCTGTGTCCTTTCACTGGGTGCAGTACAGTGCCCCAGGAGACACCCATCTCCACCTGACCAGCTAGCTGCTCCCTGGGAGCACAGGCGGGTTTGGACAGAGTAAATGTGATTTAGGATCCATCTGCCTTTAGCAGCTGATGCATCTCTGTTCTGAAGCTGCGGCACAGGTGCCAACTGGACCAGCGCTGGCTCCAGCAGTAGGGAAAGCTGGACAACCCCTTGGGTACTCTTCCTGAGGCTGCATATGGTCATGGAAGCCCATCTGGGGACTTCTAGAGACCATGGGTGGGGAAGTTGTCACCCAGAGCAGCTCAGACAGCCTCCCCCAGCACCTCTGGAGCCATAGTAACATCTGGGGGCAAACATCTCTCTGCTCCAGGGAGCCCAGCAGCTCTCCAGGCTCCAGGGATTGACCTCAGTGGTGGGAAAGGAAAGGCCCGCATTTCCCAGGGTCTTCCAGCATCTGCCTTATTCCAGACCAATAGGCACTGGCAAAGACTTGTTGCACCAGGAGCTGGAGTCAGGCAGGTCTGTGGGTTGGGATAGGAGCAGTGAGGACATCGGGAGTCCTGACCTGACTTGTCAGGATCAGAGCAAGACCCATTTTGAGAGACACCTTCCCACACCCGAGTGGGGTGAACGGCAGCAGGCAGAGCCTCCATGAAAGGCAAAGGCTGCTACAGGAGGAGAGGGTCAAAAAAAGGAAACGGAACGGAAAAGGGCTGCTCCTGTGACAGCGATGCAGCTGCGGAGGTGGGGCAGCAGGCAGGTCACAAACAGCCGCACACGAGGAAGTGCTGGGACACCAGCCAGCGTGGCCAGGCTGCAGCAGCTCCAGGTGCAGCAGATCTTTGCTGGGAAGGACCAGGAGCAGAGGCAACCAGAACTGCAGGGACCTCAGCCAGGACCTGAAGATCCCCTTTGCAGGAGTCGTCTTCCAGCCAAAACTTCCTTCTGCCAAGGTGTGGGCACTGTCTGTGACGTGGGGGGATGGCGCAGCAGGATGGTCGCGGTGGGGACTACGTGCTGGGTGGCACCATGGTCCTGGGGCTTGGAGCCCTGGGTGACCATTCCCAGAGCCACCAGCAGTGGGAAACACTGACGCTGGGAAGGCTGGACTGTCTGGGAGTGCAGGATTTGGGGGGTGCTGGGGTCCAGGGCTGCCGTCAAAATACAGGGACCCAGCTTGGGTCCGTAAGAAATGAGGCTCTGGAGGAGGAACGACCCGGTCCCTGCAGCACCAGGGCTGCTGAGGAAGCCGAGTGGGACCCGCAGATAATGTGCTGAGGCTTCCTCTGGCACGGCTGCAGCTGCAGGGCTGGGGTTGCTCCATCGCTATCGGTCCCTGCAGAGCTCCGTGCATCCCTTCTCCCTCCCCTGTGTTATTGTTTGCCAGGAGGAAGCAGCTCACCAAGTCCCACCTCAAGCTTTTAACCCACTAGTGCCTGCCCTGATGCTCTCCACTCCCATCAGCCAGAGCCAGGCAGGCTCCACATCTGCCCTGGGAGGATGGTTTGGTACTGGGAGCTTGCTCCAGGCTTTACCTCCCTGGTGACCAGCAGCAGCCCTTGACTCATCTCCCCCAAGCCATGTTGTCTCCCACTGGTCTCCCACAACCCCTTTTGCCGAGGGCAGACACTGTCATGGTCACCTCTAGGGCTCTGAAAGCTTTAGATGCCAATGATTCCCTCCTTCCTCTCTCTTCCCCTTTTTAGCTGGTTGGATCCTGCCTCGTGCTTCCTCTGGAAGCCCCCTGGTCTGCTGGAGGGCACCATGGAGGCAGCAGCTTTACCAGCTTCACACAGACTTAACCCAAACCCCTAATAAGGGGTTAGGAGGAAATCCATCTTGGGGAAGAAAACTGCAGCACTTCACCAGCTTCGTTTGACAGGCTGGGATTTAATCAAACCCCGGGGTCTCCAGAGGTGCTCCTTGGGGAAGTGGAAATCAGACAGAGCATCTCAGCAGCCTTCTCCAGACTGTCATCTTCTCACACAACTGAGCTCTGCCAAATTGCCTCCTCTTCTGGCAGGGAGGGGACATCAGTGTCCCATCAGCACAGGCTGGGCTGTGCCCTCCCTGGTAATGACCACCGAGGGACACCTTTCCTGAGCGTCAGTGTCCCTGCAGGAGCAGAGGTAGGTCACCCACCGCTGAGCCTGATGGGGTGATGCAGAGATGCTCCATGTCCCCTGTGAACACACCACAGATGGTGATGAGCCACATGGCCCCTGTGCACCCCTGGAATAATCCAGAGGTTGCCTGCTGCATGCCCTGGGGCCCTGGCACAGCCACACCCATGGATCTTCAAAAAAAACCCGTTTGGGAGCAAAGGAGGGTGCGCCCATGGGTCACAGAGAGGTGCTCACCCTTCCTCCCACAGCTGGGCTCTGCCCATGGCTTTGCCCCCAGGGATGCCCACAAAAGGGATGATGCTGCCAGAGTGATGCCTTGGCCATAGCACCCAGTCCTGCCCTGCAGCGTCCTGCCAGGGGTTTGGAGCAGGTCAGCCTCTCCCTGCCCATCCCACGGCACCAGCTGGGCCTGAATTTCCAGCTCTTGCAGAACAAGTTCCCGGGTGGCTGCATTTGGAGCTGGCACTGTGCCGAGATGCCAGCGTGCCTGTCCGGTGCTGTGAGTGTGTGTGGGGGGCTGTGGGGATGGCAATGGGGTTCAGCTGCCCAGGGCATGCCATGGGCAGTGGCAGGCTTCCTGCTGCTGCCTGCAGGACAGGAATTGCTAGAGGGGTCATCTCCTCTGTCCCCTGCATGTCAGCACACAAATGTATCTGTTCCAACTCTCGACCCAGACCTGCTGCCCTGGAGCATCTTCCCCCCCTTGTTGTCTCAAGGGAGTGGAGTTGAGACCCTGTGACGGCAAGAACAAGGATCCAAGCTCATTCTAATGAGTTCTCTCCCCCATGTCCCTCTCCTCGGAGCCAGGGAAGTGACGCTGGGGAGGAACTTGGCTCCTCTTGTTTGTTATTCCAGGATAAAGTTACCCTTTAAAGCAGAGCCAGTGCTGTCAGGGCTGCATACCATCCGGGAACATCGCTCCTTCCAGCGGCTCCACACACTTCTGGTTATTGTGCTCGCATGGAGCCAGCCCAGCCCCGGTCACAGCGAGGGGGATGCAGGTGGGGGAATCCAAAAATGAGCCTCCAGGCTCTTTTCCCACCCCGGGAAAGTTGGGAGCAAATGGAAAAGGCCTCTCTCCTCAGAGGAGGGCTTTTCTGACTCAGGGATATGTGGAAAAGAGGAGCAGAAAGCAAGGGCTGGGAGCAATGAAAAGGAAGGGAAAGCTGGATGTGGTTGGGGTGTTCTGGTATTTCTCTTGTCTCCTGGGATGCTCACTCTGGCTCAGCTGGGGGCCCTCTGGGTAGGGCAGACTGCTGGTTGCCACTGTGCACAAGCTGGGCAGTGGCATGCAGCTGGCACCCATCTCACCACCCCACAAGTCCAGCGGCAGCTCAGCATCTCCTGGCAATGTGCAGACGGGAAGAGGGCTGGCTTCTCCTTCGAGCTCCAGCCTCTGTCTCTGGGGGTCCCAAATCCAGGAAATCCCTCTCTCCCGTGAGCTGGCACCCCAGGAGACACCCCAGCATCCCAAGGCTTTGCAGCCATGGGGGTTTCTCAGCAGCAGCCTGGCCATCCCACCCACGCTAGACCTTCTGGAGGTGGCTGGGGGCTTGCTCAGGGTTTGACTGCCCCATGCTGAGCCATGACTTGCCTGTGGGGTGGAGGGGAAGGAAGCTGACCCTGTGGAGCTGAGCCAGGGAGAGCTTCCTGGCAGTGAGCTCCAGCCCCCAGGGCCTTCCGTGCTGCCGCAGATAGATGGCTCCGGGTGGGATGGAAAGCAGGCAGAACGCTGTGCGAGCCCTTTCCAGCCATTCCCCAGCCTGGCATCCAGTGGCTCTGTGCCGCTCGGGAGGCAAACGCCAGCTGGGGCCCTGACACCGCCACCTCAGCGGGGTGTCGAGGGAAGCCTGACTCATTCCCCAGCAGGAGAATCTGAGACTTGCACATGTAAACAGAGCTGGCGCTTGCATGCCAGGACATGTGACAGATACAGGAGAGACCGGCTGGAGCCACAGCCTGGGGCTGGTGGCATTCACACATGTGCTGGAGGCATGAACAAGAGCTGGAATGGATCCTGCTCAGGAGCATCACTTGGGTGGGGAGGATGTGGTGGGATCCCTGTTATCAGCACGTCCCCCCTCTGCTACCCCT
>VZRQ01010876.1:0-132819 GCA_013397975.1 Machaerirhynchus nigripectus
GGGCATTGCTGAAAGAGAGAAGTAAGCTCTGCCTCTACACTGATTCATGGACGGTGGCCAGTGCTCTGTGGGGATGGCTGGAAAAATGGGTAAAGGCTAATTGGCAGCATAGAGGAAAACCAGTCTGGGCTGCTGAGGAGTGGAAAGACATTGCTGCCCAAGTGAAAAAGCTACTTGTGAAAGTCCTTCATGTAGATGCCCATGTCCCAAAGAGTAGGGCTAATGAGGAGCACCGAAAAAACGAGCAGGCAGATCAGGCTGCAAAGATAGACGTGTCACAGATAGATTGGAAACACAAGGAAGAGTTGTTCCTAGCTTGATGGACCCACGATGCCTGGGGACATCAAGGCAGAGATGCCACCTATAAGTGGGCACAAGACTGGGGGGGAGATTTAACCATGGACAGTATCTCCCAGGTTATCCATGACTGTGAGACATGCGCTGCGATCAAGCAGGCCAAGCCGGTAAAGCCCCTGTGGTATGGTGGGCGGTGGTCCAAATACAAGTATGGGGAGGCCTGGCAGATTGACTACATCACGCTGCCTCAAACCCACCAAGGCAAGCACTACTTGCTTACAGTGGTAGAAGCCACCACTGACTGGATGGTTGGAGACCTACTCTGTGCCTCATGCTACTGCCCAAAATACCATCCTGGGTCTTGAAAAGCAAGTCCTTTGGAGGCATGGTACCCCTGAGAGAACTGAATCTGACAGTGGGACTCATTGCAAGAACAGCTTTATAAACACCTGGGCTAGGGAACATGGTGGGTGTACCATATCCCTTACCATGCACCAGCTGCAGGTAAAGTGGAATGGTGCAATGGATTGTTGAAAACCACTTTGAAGGCACTGGGTGGGGGAACTTTCAAAAATTGGGAGCAGCATCTAGCAAAGGCAACCTGGTTAGTTAACACCCGAGGTTTCACCAACAGAGCTGGTCCTGCTCAATCTGAGCCCCTGCATACAGTAGATGGAGATAAGGTTCCAGTGGTGCATGCCAGAGGACTGTTAGGAAAGACTGGGTTAATTCTGCCTCAACTACAGACAAACCCATCTGTGGGGTTGTCTTTGCTCAGGGACCTGGTTGCACATGGTGGGTAATGCAGAGAGATGGAACAACACGTTGTGTACCCCAGGGAGATTTGGTTGTTGGGTGAAAATCATCTGTAATGTGGAATGCCTATATATCACTGCTTGCTGAATGTCACTGTCACTGTGTGAATAGAGCTGTATATATCTGTGTATTAATGTGTGTGTGTAGAGTTAGAATGTATTAGTTTGGGCATTGAGCCAATGATATGGGATAAGGGGTGGAATGTCTTGGGGTGACTTTATGATGTGTATCCCCTATCATCGCTCTATGCCTAGACATGATTCCTGTGCCTTTCTGTGCCTTTAAACTGAGCCCAAGAGAGGGGAGAGAAAGAAAAAAAGATCAGACGAAATTTCAAAGCACTCTGTGCTTCAAGGTCACTACTCCTCTGCATTCTTCTGCTGTGGGGAGAAGAGCGGAGGAAGCACCCTTCCTGCTTTTCAGCCAGTTTTTTTTCAGCTCTGTTTCTTTGGAGAGAGACAGAGAGTGGTTTTTCCGGGACTTTGGTTTCTTTTTTTCTTCTCTTCTGGACTTGTTCAGGACACCAGAACATCAGAACCCCACCGGGGGACCTTCCACAGGCCTGGAGGGGGACCCCCATGCTGACCCAGCTCGGAGGAGGAGGAAAGAGACCACACCCACAGAAGGACTCTAAAATCTTTCAGGTTTTCTCTCCACAACGAGATATTTTATTATTTAGCATTATTATTCTTTACCTGTGTGTCTGTTAAATAAATAGTTTTTATTTTCTCTTTCACATTCCTCCGAGGAATATTTCTTTCCCGAACCTGGTGGTGGAGGGGCAGCTATAACCTGCTTTCCTTTGAGGAGACATTCCTTTTGGATGTTTCCCAGAATTTGGCCCAACCCGGCACAACTGTACCTTTGTGTGCTTATTTCTTCTAAAACCACTCTCTTTTCTGACCACAGAGGAGTGTGAGTCAGGGTGAGCTGGGAAGCCTGAGTCCAACAGTTACATTTACCCTGGAAGGCAGACATGACTCTGACTGTGAGCTTGAGATGGGAGCTGCCAGCCCTTGCATTCCTTGCCTTTAGCAGTATTCAAGAATCTGGACAAGGAAAGTGCGTTTGGGAACTTGTGTTTCCCTGCTGTGCAGTGTGTCTGTTCCAGAACACCCTGAGCTGTAAGGTGTCCTCTGTACCTGACCCAGAAGACCTTGTGTGCCCCTTTTGCTCCTAAAAATTTAACTGTCAGACAAGTCAGAGTCCTTCCCAGAGTGGCTTGCTGTGAGGGAGTGGGAGTTGCCTGAATTCTGAAGAGAAGCTGAGTGCAAGGCAGTTGATGACAAGGTCAGCAAGGATTCTGACTTCAGATACCTCCTCAGACCAGTGAGATCAGTTAAATCCAGCCATAGCTCATTTGAATAGCAGTTTTTGGGTTCCCAGCAGCAGAGGACGACAGGTTGTGCTACTAAGGGACACACAAACCCTCTTCAAGGGAGTGCCTTCTCATTCTTCTGAGTATGTAAACTCCCTAAATACAGTCACCTCAGTACCAGCTGTGCCATGACCACAGATATCTTCTCCTCTGATCTAATTCCTGCATGGTGTGTATATCAACTGCATTATGTCTTGTTGGGGTCTGGGACACAGTGTGGGACTTCAGAGATGTTAATGAGTGCTTTCCTCATGGATTTCTTTGGAAAGCATCACTACCTGGACAAGACTTAATATGACCCCCTTAGGTTTCTGTATCATGTTCATCCCATTGTTTTTTAAGATTCCTTTGAGAAGTATATCGAAGCATATTAAGTAGCATTTTATTTTCTTTTTTCTTCCCCTTCCCTTCTCTTTCGCTTCCCTTTCCCCTTCCTTTTTCTTTTTCCTTTTTCCTTTTTTTTTCCTCTTTTTCCTTTTCAATTTTCCTTTTCCTTTTCTTCCAATCATTATTGAACATCTATTTAGTGCTAGTGGCAAGGTCAAGAGATATCTTGTTCCTGTACAGCTGTTCTTCTGACAGCTACTCCACTGGATGCAAAAAGAGAAAGTTTCTTGTCCCTGCTTCCAGACCTCCCTAGAGCATCTGCCCACATCTAAAAGTGAAAAGTTTTAAATCCTGCCCTAATATCAACCAGTGTGACTGCAAGGTTCTTTATTCATTCCATACTCATTGTGAAATATAAGCAAACTTTTTATTTTTCCTCCTGACTGTTTGATGTCTTGTTAACTTGCTGTCCAAAGGCAAATTCTTTTTGTCATCCAGACCTGTAGGGTTGCTAAGCACACACAAGGATAAAGATACATTCTGATTGCTCAATACTTGTTTTACAAAGTCTGCAGCTGAAAACAATATTGCGTCACACAGTCTACTTTTGCAATACAGGGTGGATACCTAAAATCCCAAATTAAACAAGTTTCAGCCATAGGTGTGTGTTTTGGAATCTTTCAATTGTAGAGAAATGGAAAACTCCAGACTGTTCATCATAAAAAAGGGAGACATTAATTAAGGCTGTATAAAGGCCAGCAAAATGTTAAATCATTTAAGGAGTGGGATAATGACTATTTTAAATACATTGACTTCCCTGAAATTTTGGATAAGCTAATGTCTCCCATTTTAGGGCATATTCACAACACTGAAGGCACTAGAGTAATTCAAGAACTTAAATTCAAGTCAAAGAGCATTTTCAGATGTTAACAATGGATTTTAGACACACCTGTATGGCATGAAGAGAAGTTGATGACAAGGTTACCAGAGATGTAAAGAATACTGATGGTTATTTTTGTCTTAGGTATTTCTTCAGCTCATGTGCTCATGTTGTATATGCAGATGTGGCATTCAGTTGGAGAAATTACTCTAAGCACCTGACAAGTCTGAGAATATGAGGCTTAGGGAAGTGAATATTCAGATTGCAGGAAGGTGATGCAGAATCAATGAAGAAGTTTGGTTTGATTTATGAATAAGCAAGATATAACGATGACAAGTCAGTGGTATAAATTATGTTAGAAGGAGAACAACTTCTATGTAAATGGCACTTGGATGCCCGAACTTTCATTAATCTTGGCAGTCATCTGTAGGATGGGCTCTGTTTTCACAATGTTTCTCAGAACAGCAAACATAATAAACACTTTGAAATGACTTGTGCGTATAGGCTGGTAGGTAGGCAGGCTTTAGACTTTAAATTTAGGTGAAATATCATTCTTGTTTTCTGATCAGAAGTGCCATGAATTCAGGTGAATAAGAAAGAATCTGTGAATCAAACCTCACACCCCTAAAAATAAAAGTTATAAAGTTTGGGATTATGATTCACAGAATGACTATTACAACCCTGAAACCACATTCTTATAATGATGACTATGAAAGGAGAGAATAAGGAAACAATCTTGTCTGGGAATCTCAATTGGAAAATGAAAGTCTTTTGTCCATTGGTGACTAATCTGTAATATGGAAAATATGACTTGCAAAGAAAATCACTGGACTCTCATGCAGAGTTACAGGTTACTTCTAGTGGATCTTCCACTGGGAACAAGGATTCTCCTACTGAAACGGGGCAGTGAATATTCTCTCAATCAATTAAATGAGTTTGCCAAAGGTGTTCCTGCTTTTGGTTCCAGTGACTTTTCCTACTACATTTTAGTACCATATTCTCCAAAGCAACTATGAAATTCACATGACTGAAACTTTTTAGGGAATAGCTATTACATTACTTTTAGTAGAATCTTGGCTGTAAAGGCTGCAATCATACAATCACGAAACAGGAAAAAAAAAACCTACTTGGCTTTTTTAAAAGTCTACTTTTCAATTTTTATTACCTGCAAAGGGGGAAAGGCAAGAAAAAAAAGCTTTTCTTTGTGTGAAAAGCTGAAGAAAGCCATCAAACATAAAAAAACCCCTATCCCCAAACCAAAACAAACCACCATAAACACAGACTCCAATAAAACATTGTTAAAATTACTTCCACAACATGAAAGAGAACAGCAGCCTGAATTATTGGTAATGTACCTACCAAAACATCCCACTCAGACTTTGTGAAATGCTTGGAGAACAAAGCATATACCACTGCATAGTGATCAGCCACAATCTGCAGGGAAAGAAACAGAACAGAACACATCATGATTTAGTAGATAATTTACCACTGGGGTAGACTTTAAATCTCACTACTGGCAATGTATCATGAAGAAAGTAGAAAATGTTGGTGCCACCTATTGGTAAGAAATGAGATTTGGAAATTATTCAAGCTAATTTGCATAATTCCAAAGAAAAGTGAAAATAAACTGGCCATGTTTTCCTTCATGCTTTAGGAGTTTTGAACGCAGTCTCTAGAGTGAACTCTCTACTTAGGCTTCCATTCTGCAGAGGCTTACGTGTGTATTTAACAATTAATTACAAATATCTGTGCTTGCAGTTAAGAAGAAGATGAAGAACTTAGGTTGTATTTCACTTCAGTTTGCTTACAGTAAAAGTTAATTGAAACATCAAGCACACTAGGAAATTTTGAACAGGGAGATGGGTTACTAGACTCAAAATATGCAGCTTTGCCAGCCAAATTTCATTGGGTAACACATCCCCTACAGAAACTCTGGAGGTGGTATGTTTGGCATAGTACATGGACACTGTTGCTATTCAGTGGTCTGAAAGGAGGATTGTGTTTAACTCTGCACACCCCATTTGCCATGCATCCTGGTGAGATACACTGACTCAGAGCAAAAGCAGTCCTTCTTACTACATGGAAGTGACCTTTATTATGTTATGGCAATGCATCAAGTTCTACTTTAGTTCATCACAGTAATAGCCCTGGAGTTGCAGGGGACACATTCAAGGCACATACTGGTGTTCCTCGATGTTTGCTGCTGCAGTCTGTTTCTGCAGATGCTGAAGAAAGGAGTGCTTTGGTATACTGAGATCTCGACTGTAGCAGTGGTTGAAGAGACATGTTATACACAGGGAATCAAGCATCTGCTGCCGCTGCTAAAAAAATGGCTGGCTTGGAGCCCCTTGCAATGACTGACTAGTGGTGCTGTGATTCCTCAAGAAAAAACAGGGCCATAGATGAGATTTCAGGGCAGCAGATGAAAATTTTAATGTGTATGTTCAGTCATCTCCTAACATTTACTTCTTTTATCAGCATTATCTGCAGTCAAAAAAATTAGTAGGCATTACTAAAAGCTTCTTTGCCAAGTATCAGACAAAGTGGAAGATGAGAGCTTTAGGTAGACATTTATAGATTTAATTTTGGAGTTAATTTACGCACATAGCTCACTACAGCAAGATATTAAAAATCTTGCAGGTCACCTTTGTTGCTGGGAATTTTATATATTATGCATGTATAAATCCTGCTTGAACACAGGTGAATGAAACACTAGAATGAGACTGGAGCAGAAGAAGGACTTGGTGTAAAAGTACTGAATACGATTTAACTGTTTCCCATATTAAGTATGTTGTCACTCACTGTGTCACTCACCTTTGCATCAGCAAATACTTCTTCCATTCTTCTTTCTGCCAACTTAGACAGATGCCAAGACTGTCTCTTACATCATCGGAACACATCCTGTAATGCAATATCTCCTCTTTGCACATGAGCATTCTGGGCACAGCTATTATTAAAAGCCTATGGGTAATAAGCAGGAGACTGCATTATATAGCTAACTATGGATCTCTTCACATCTTACTTTTTTCCAGTTCTAGGTGATCATCTTAGAGAAATTTTGCCGTATAACAATATATCTATATTAAGCCAAATAAGTCATTGGACTTAATATTGACAGCTGAACAGATCTGTGCCATTTTCCGGTTATAAAATAATCCCTGTTACAGAGGCACATTCACTGACAGTGATGCTCCCATTGTGGGTTGCCTGCAAATGGGCACAGACCAGTTAAAGCAAATTGCATGTTCAAAAATGCTATTGTCTAGCAGGAGGCTGGAGAGTTAATCGAAGTCTAAGAACTATCAGTTTCTTTGTTCCTCTTCCTCACACCTGCTTCATCATGGACTGTCTGCTGAGAGACATCTCAGACAGCCAACAGAGCAGTGAACAAGGAACCCAAAGAGCCTGGAACAGCAAACGGAGGCACAAGCAGCCAGAGCCAGTTCACACGTATCAGTCAAACCCTGGTTGCCTGAGGCAGCAAAATGTTTAGTGTCTGTTTGTTGTGCAAGTGACTGCACGCTGCAAGAAGCATTCATTTCACAGATTGCCCATAAGGCAGCGAAAACCCAGCAACTGTGACAGCACAAGTAATGGGGAAATGTGTTGGATCTTCATTACCAGATCACGGTGCGGGTTTTCTATATGACAACTCCACGTTTTTCCACAAAGGAGCTGAGGGAGAGAGTTCCAACACTGCACTTATCCTTATCCTGGCAGCTGCTGTGGATACAGAGTTCCCAGTGGCACAAAATCAGAAGGGAGCAAAGCTGCAAATGTAAAGGCTGCTATTCTCTCTCCTCTCTCGGCAGCCAACAAAGCCCGAACCAGTCTCCACTGAAGTGGCCCTCCCAGAGGCAGTAATTGGGAAATACTTGTTCTGTGCCAGCCAAATATATAGGAAAGTCAGAGGAGCTGTTGCAGAGCCTAGGCTGAGTAGCTAACCCTGGGGGTACATGTTTTTATTTGTGCTTTAACCAGATTGCAGTAGAGGAAACATTGTAAGCACAAACTGCACCTGCTGGAAGGATGCCTCAGTGCTCTGACTCCAGCTGGTTGCCAAGTGAACAGTCAGGGAGCTGAGCAGTAGCAAGGGAATGGGAGGTCACTGCCTTTCTTATTCCCACAGAATTTCATTGCGGTGCAATATGCCAAAGTTCATCTTGGTTAAGGACAACTTTTTTTTCCTCCCTGAACCTTGACATTCTACATAGTAGTGAAATTTGTTTCCCAGTCAGCTCTAAATGAGAACTTTAGTGATTTAGTCAAGTTCTCACAGAAAATCTGTAACAAGCCTGGGAATCAAACCTGCATCTTTCCCTCACAATTTATATTTTTTCCTACTTCTCAGATATCCGTCAGCTGCACAGTGAAGAAAGAAGGTAAACCCCCTTGTTCATTTCTAGTGGGAGACTTCTCCCTGTACTCAAACCTTTTTTTTTTTTTTTCCCAAATTGATTTATCTCATAATATTTCCACTGGCTCCTCCAGGAGATTATTTCTAGTGTAATAAAGCCCACTATTAGGAAAATTCCCAGGTTTTCATCTTAGATTATCTTTTAGTTCGTTTCATCTCACTGTTATATTGCAACTTAGTTACCTTTGTTAAATTTCTTTTACCTACTCACTATTTACCTGCTATTTGATTCTTCCAATTTAGGCTGATATTAATCTAACTTCCTTTTTGTTATTCCCTCTTATTTCTGTCTCTCACAAGCATTTCTATGCTATAGGGAATGAAACTCCTCTGAATGTCAGGGGGCTATAATTTGGAAAAGTGCAGACCAGTGAGTGCTTCTGCACACACTCTGGTGGAAACTGTAAGTACACATGAAACTATATGCAAATGATGAATCATAACATTGGGTAACACCATGAGCATGTAGAAAGACTCCATGTACTTCTGATTGTGAAATCAGTTCAGTGATTTTACAAAAAAAACTATGAGGGAAACTTTGGCTTTAGAGCAGAATGAAATTACATACTTGTGAATAGGTCCGGGGTGATACACACAAGAGCACTGAGACTGTTACAGTGACCTAATCCTCTTATTTTGCCTCTTGGAGAAATACTTGGACCTCAGTCAAACTTACTTAAGCTATTTCATTTACATCCAGTCTACAACATTTATGCCCAGACTGGTCACAGTACATTTTATTTTGCTAGATCTTTCCATGCTCTCAAAGTGTGGGTACTAAATTCTTGCCATTACTATATCTATATTGAAATATTCTGGTTTACCAGTCTTCAGAGCTGTGCTAAGAAGCTGGTGATTGGTCTTCCCACACTGTATTGGTTTCAGTTCACCGATACATTGTTAATAATTTCTTTAGGTTTCAGCACCAAGATAATCTTGGGAGAGTTTTAAAATTATTTCCATTTTTAAACTGAAAAAGGGACACAGAGAAAGTAATGATCAGGATTACAATATCTGTTAGACACCTATTCAAATCAAACAGCTGAGTCCTGTTCAATCCCATCCCATCTCAAGGGTGAATACAGATAATGGGCAGGCACGTTGGAGGTGCCTATTTTTCTCCATTGATAACAAAGAGAGCCTAAAAACATTAGATACCTTAATTGAAGAAAGTAAAACTGAGGTAGGATGAAGTTTAGATTTTCAAAGTCATGCATGAAACACATGGACAGAGAAGGCAGCTCTGCCCAAATAACCTAACTGTGGGATCACCCCTCTTCTACTGAGTTTATCAGAATTTTGGTGATTTATACGTAGAAAATGCATATTTGTTTATTGATAGGCTGTCACTCCTTATTTACATGCAGAAATTTAACAAGAGTTCTGTCCCCAAGAGTTTAGAATGAAATGTAAAAGAAAACCCAATTCCCCAAACCATCTGCAGTGTAAGGAGAGTGAATGTTGTAGAAGATAAAGTCTGGGAGTACAATTTTCAAAAATGAAAATGCCTTCTGAAATAATTTCCAGATTGTTCTTGCTACTGCTTATAAACAGGAAAGGTATACAGTGTTAAAATAATGACTCACTTGAATTGTGTATTAGACCCTGGAAACAAAGCAGCCAAGTCCATGTGGAATGATTCACTGTGATTATTCTTTGATGTAAACTACATTCCAGTGGGTGCCCAAAGTGATCTATATGTGCTTCATGGTACTCACAATGCTGCTTACTGCATGCAAAGTTCATTTTACCCAGATATTAAAAATAATCTTGAAACAGACGGACAAAATAGTTAAAGGATCTCCCACAGATAGTCCCCAGGAAAGAGGATTGACCTGTTCCAGATCAATGTCAAATCTTTTGGATGGTGTTGCCCCCCCTTGCAATGTAGCAATTATGGATTACACTTTGAATGTTAAATTTAAAATGCATTACTTTGACACAGTGGAATCTCATTAGACATAGTGAATACAAACAAGACATTGGGTAGGGAAAATATACTTCCCTACATCTCAGTAATCAGTCTGTGAAAAATATTCTGAGAAATACAGAGGGAGCTGACAATAATATCTTTGCTACAGATCCAGCTGTCCTTCTATGTTTATTACTCTGGCACTGAAGTCAGTGGGAAATCTGCCAGAATAAGAAAGGAGCTAGGACTGCAGGATCTGGTCCTTATGTGTAAGCTTAATCATTTTCTTCCATCTGCTACAGATCAGAGATGTGGACTCTCTGAGCAAAGGCTGAAGGGGAGGGGGGGACTTTCAGAGGTAATAGGCAACAGACATGTTTTTGATGGCAAAGGAAAGAGCTGTGCCCTCCATTTAAATTACCTGCCTGTGACTGCAAAGTTGTAATATTCTACCTATACCAGATCCTTAAGGATTCTTCGGGGAAATTCATGAGAATGGCAGAAGTGAATCATGAAGCTCTTGCAATTGTCAACAGTCTTCAGGGGACTGCTGGAGTCCAGAGTACTCTGCAAGGATTTATGCCAAGCAGCACTACCAGGATGCATTCCAAGGCTAGTGGGCATTTTAGTGCATTGGGGTTTTGCAGCATCAAGCAGGAAATGGGAAATTTAAAAAGCATTTATAAAGGATAGGGGAGATTGGAAACCACAACTAAAAAAGAATAAAAATCACACCCCGGTTGGTATGAAAGTATGTAAGATCCATTCAGAAAAAAATCTGATGAAGAAACATTAATACAGACTCCAGAATTACAAGCTGAGATGAATCAGAGCATTTCTGGCCTGCAGACAGTGCTGTTATTAAGAGTTATTGGTCAGTGTAAAGAGCCAAAAAAATGTGCTCAGCTCTGTATGAGCTGCAAATAAAGACAATCCCTGCTGGAGGATTTTTCGGTCTAGCATGCTGGTCCTAAGTCCTCTCTTCACAGCCCACTGTGTCTATGCAAAGGCTGGTTAGCTCTCATAGGGCACATAGCCACAGCAAGACTGTCACCACAGGACATGTGACAGACATGCTAAAACAGAGGCCCTGATGGGACACCCAATGGCCCAATGTTAGAACATGAGTGAAAGGCACTGCTGGAAGGTCACACTGGCCTTAAATTGGCAGAATTGCTTCCTGGAAGATCCCCTGACTTCCTGATGACTACAGAAGTTCCTGAGCACGAGCACACACCCAACATCAATGCTGCTGTGCCTGATAGTAGGAGACAGATTTTCCTTCCATGGCCTTATGGTGAGGTTAATACAATATTTTTGACTGGAAATCTTGAATAAGCATGGCATATACCCAGGAAAAAATCCTATGACAGAAAGAATCATCCAGTATCAGTAAAAGCACAGTCATTGAAAACCTTGTGGGACCTCCTTGGTCTGTGCATGGTTCCCAGGCGGAACAGAGAGACTTCAGCCTTCAGGGAAATCTTGAGAGAATAACAGAGCAATAATAAAATGCAGGGCTTTGTTTTTAGTTCACATGAGGCCCCAGTAGGAAAGTTCAAAACCTGCTGAAAGAGCGTCTTATGAAGCATTATTAATAAGTTATGCATTGAGTCACTGATTACAGCAGCTCCTGAGAAGAATTCTTAAAACAAAAATGCATTCATTATTATGTCCCTGCTCATGCTTCATGCATCCTGCTCCTTAGATTTTTTTGGTTTTAACATATTTTATTTAGATTACATAAATGCAGACAAGCATTAGTTCTTTGTTTTATAAATGGATTAAAATATTGCACACAAATATGTATATATATGCATATCTGAAGTTGACTGAGAGATAATTCATTGACACAGAAAGAATTTGTTTTCTGTACCTCCTACAGTCAGCTTATTTATAACTACTATTTGTGTGCCTAGGTTATGTGAGCATGGTGCTCTGCCAAAAAAAATTAGTATTCAGCCTTTTCAGGCCCTCATATATAAGCTGTTCTTGAGAGTGAAAACTTCCAGTTTTAAAAAAAATTGCATAAATCCAGTGGCTTGCATTACCATCTGCTCAATCATCTTTTCTGGATTGCAAAGTGGAAAATGTCGGATTTATAGAAACCACATGCAAAGATTCATATTTAATTCTGCCAAGTTTTGCTGTCACAGCAGCCTTAAAGAAGATATGCAAGCCACACAAAACTCAGTCACTCTCCTGGTATTTCTGACAAGGATGTATAATCAGGAAAGTGCATCTTTTATTATAAAAGTCTCCTGATAACCTAGAATGATTAAAGTAATCTTTTATTTCCCAGTGGGTTTGTCCTGTTGAGATGGATTGTCTCACCTTCACAGAGATCTGGCGTAAGTCCTGTTTGAAATATAAGGGACACAGGCAAGTTTATAATACACAGGTCAAATTTCTGCAGTAATTTAGAAATTTGGTCCAAAAACTGCTCCAGATGTTCCTATTCACTCTTCTATTTACTCTTTCTGCACCAAAGTAATTGAAACAATGAATATTTATCTTGGATCACTGCAAACATCATGTTAGTTTTGTATTGCAATAGTTTCAGGATACAGCACAAGGATCCAGAGTGAGGAACAAAGAAAAAACATTGTAAAGAAACTGAAAAAAAAAAATCCAGCCATGTCACATAGGGCAGAACTGTCTCCTTTTATTATTTTTAGCAGTGTCTCAACTTAGAAAAGAATCAACTGTAGTACTGTAATACTACAGTATTAAGTGAATTCCTATTCAGAAGTGCTTGCAATATGCATTCAAAAATACAGGTAAAGAAACAGCACATAATAACAAGTAGCAGATGCTACAGCTGTTTTTTCTGAGGACCAGATCCAGACCTGGCAACACCTTTTCTAGCACAGGAGGAAGAAATCTTAAGTGTCACTTTATTAATAAAGACCTCTGGCTGGAGCCCAGTGTGGCTGATGGTAGTCATTCCGTGTGAATATTCATGCTGTTTTTAGGAATACTTTCACACAAGGAGAGAAGGGGAAGAACTCTTGCAGAATGTCCTCTGCTGCACCTTATTTCAAAATGAGGCTTCAAGCCCACTCTGAAATGATTGTTATTCTACTCAGATGTTGTCAGAAATCACAAAACATTTCCTCATCAGCTATGTTGGCAACAGCAGACATGGTGATGTATACTTGAATTTAAAGCTACATGTGTTTTAAAAACAAAGTGGAAAATTAGATCATTGAACAGACTTGAATTCCAGTATTCAGGATAGAGACTTTATCTTTTTTTCTGCTATAATAATGCAAATTTTAAGCCTCCAAACCCCACTCTTGCTTTGCATTCACATGATCCACTGAAGCCACAGAAATATTTGTTATGAATCAGATCAATAGTCATTGTTATTCACTCTTGTGCAATACAAGGATCCATGCTAGATGTTCCAGAGGAAGGTGTCAGCTTTTCTGAACATGGGATTAGCTTTGCATGCTTTATGTCACGAAACTTGAGGGTCAAAACCTTTTATAAATATTTATCCTAGTTTGTGTAAATAAGACTGACATTCTTCTTTCCACAGTTGTGTAAAGAGTGAGCGAAAATTCTCTTTGAAGAGCCAAATTATAACCTTGCTCTCATGGCTGTGATTTTGTAGAAGACTGATTTTTTTCTGCCTTGAGAGAGGGAAAACAGTTCCATTGACTTCAGAAGGAATCCACATTCTGCTGCCATTTAAGCCTGATATCCATATCCTCATTTCTAGTATCTTCACTGCCTTTCAATTCCTATTACTTGCCATCAGCCTGACTAAGAGCTCAAACCAAGACTTAGGCTTGTCTACTGTTAATTTCATTTTGTTCTGACTTTTATTCATACAGTGTGAAAGGACTCAACTGGTAAGATCATGCTGGTGGACCTGGCTGAGGTTGGGTATCCATGCAAAATGATCTTCCTGTGAATTGCACAGTTGTGCCAGTTACAAACCTGAGCAGTGTTTGATCTGAAACTTCAAGAATTACTAAAGCAAAAAATGGGAAGGCGATATAGAAATTATTTTTATATTTCATGGTTATGGAGCTCTTTCCTCTTCGGGGTCACATGTTTTTTGAAAGACTTTTTGTTACCACTACCCATTGTGCATTCATGTGACATGTGGAATATTTTAACAAAACAGGTAGATTTCATATTTTACAGCTATCTCTCTCAGACTTGTGTTGCAGTCATAGCACTTTGGGAACTTCTTGCCTTTCAGAGGAAGTTTTTACACATATGATCTAAGAGTTTTCAATAGAAGTATTAAGAGAACTGTCAGGACTTCAAAGTGGAAGGATAGAATGGGAGGATGTTCACTTCTAATGAATGGATCTTGTACCATAATGACACAGGGCAGTCTTACCACTCATCAAGGTAAAATTCAGATTTTTAAATACAAAACCAAATTTGATCATGGGTTCAACAGGGCTCTTTTTACGTAGTGTGGAGGAATACATTCAGTGCAGGTAGCTCCATGAGCAGCTGCAATGCGAGCTGCAGGTTGAGCTCTGGGGTGTGGGAGCCCCACGCCAAAGGTTGTGAGCTGCTGAACCTTTGCACGACAATGGGCACAAGGACCTGTGGCCTGGCAAGGGGACTGGACACTTGGAGACACAGCAGGAGCTGAGAACTCTGGACTTTGCCATACTGGGGCTGTGAGGTATGAAAGTCCAGGGTTTCCTTCATTTGGGGCCCTTGCTCGAGCTGTTGTACCAAGATTAAATTTTAAGGGTCCAGATGTCTGAGAGTCTGCTATGGGAAACCTAGGGTCAAGCTGGTGTGGGGACCTTGTCTGACTGTGTGAGTGTGGGGGTACATCTGCAAAGGGGCCTCAGTCCCAGCTCAGGTCGTGAGAGAGTGACTGACAAGAGTGGCTCCTGCATGGTCAGACTGGGAAGTTTCCTAAATACTAGTTTTGGTAGCACTCCCTGAAATGCACCTGGATGTTCGACTGATATTTTTAAGAATATTCAGAACAGCAGAACAGTGTATCACACTGCCTGTCCTCTTGCTCAAAGACTTGCCTTTTTATGTTTTAAGGAAGATTTCAAAAGCTCCAACAAGTTTCCATACTAGAATCACAAAAATAGAAATCTACTTTTTTAACAAAGTAAAACATAGTGTAATCAAAAATGAAAGGAGGGATTCTTCTACTGCCAGTGTGTCTAAATCTGCTATTTCTGGTATCAGTCCATTCTTATTATTAAATATAAATAAGGTTAAAATAAGCATGGAGTCCTGAAGGATTTACAAGCTAAATTAGATTTGTGTGGAGATAGGGAAACAAATACAGACAAAGAAATAGCAAACAACCTCTAAAAATTGCTTCTAGTGATTAAAAGAAGAGAAATAAATACTTCTGGTAAGAAACATTTGGATGAGTATAGCTCATGTGGCACTGAAAATGAGGAAGAGAAATGTGTACAGCAGACTAAGCCTTAGTATAACCAGGCAGCATACAATAGTGATAGTGCTGTAAAAATAGAATAATTGAATTAATGGAAGACAACTTGCTAGCATTTAGAATTTTAGAAAGATGAAAATAAAAAAAAAAATCTGGATCCTAGTCTGCTGATACAATTGAAATAACAACATGAAATTCAGTTCTACTTCTGGGAATAAGAAATAAAGTTTTCACGGCAGAGTGGCTGGAGAACAGGTTATGGCAGGCACCAGGGGGTCCAGTCTCTGTTTGAACATCTGCAACGTATTGCAAAGCTCAGTCCCTCAGTGTGCCTATGTCTGAAAACGGAACACTTTTTAACATATATTATAAATTTTTAAAGGCTATATATATGCAAAATGAGCCTTCTATTGGTTTTGACACTTAAAAGACTAATGCACACCAAAACAGCTGAGCACTCTACTGCAAACACATTCAAGGTCAGGTTGGATGGGGCTCTGAGCAACCTGATTTATTTGAAGATCTGACAGGGCTTTGGGCTAGATGACTTTTAAAAGGTCCTTCCCACCCAAACTGTTCTCTACTTCTATGAATGCAATTTCTATAATACAACTTTACATAACCACATTTTCTTGAGTATTAACGTTCACCGCTTCAGAAAATATCACCTCTGCGGTGCAATTGGAGACAGCGCTGGAGCATTAATCAGTCAGCACCATGTCACTTAACAGTATCAGTTCTGGTAAAGAATTTGCTGGAACTCAGCATTGTCAGTCAAGTCTGTGCATTTAGTGTGATGCTATTTTTTTCTGCCAAAGCAAGTCTAAACTTGCCAAGGATTTAGTCTGTTAACATGATACTATTAAGAACTGAAACTCATTCAACTTAAGTTGGCCAACTCTTTCCAAAACAGGGTTCCATGTGTTGGTTCTGAAATTTAATAGGAGGTAATAATTACCCTCTAGCTTAGGCTGTCTATCTAATTTTGCCTACTCTTTCTTAAAACGGCTCTTTATTACTGATGTCACATGATATGTTTGAACTATTCTTTTATCCATGGGATTTTCTGAATATGTAAAACATTTTGGATCTGATCCAAAATGGCTGGATTACTTGTTGAGTTTGAAATCTTGTCTTGACACATAAAGCTGAAAAATAAAATATTTCAGAGCCTTGTTCAGCTGCAAATGATTCAACTTCCCATTTTCAACTGGTTCTAAATTATTAAGATCTGTGTATAGAATGTGATTATTCTGTCTCTGATAGGGTATATAGAATTTGCACCAGTTGTTACAGTAATTAGATAATTCTTATTAGATTGAAGTAATCAAGTGTTTGCCATACTTGCTCACAAAACCCCTTGTGCCCTTGAATAACCTCAAAACACATCCACTAACCTAAACACATTGCTGTATGTAGGAGATGCAAGGCTGCCACATAGAGCTTTGCAAAAGGACAGTATAAAGAATGAAGAAATTTTAAAAAAATATCTTCATTACTCACCCCAAGCCTAGAATGAAATATTTTTTTCTATGAAGAGGATTAAGACAATTTTATGTTCATCTTAAACAGCAATAGATGGTGGTTTCTCTAATGTATGTTTAAAACAGGGCTAGTTCCTATAACACAATGTGTTAGATAGATTCAGTATCTCTCTTTTAAATAGGGTGAAGAAAGAGGGAGAGAACACAGGGTTTAAATTTCACAATTACTGTTTTTTAAGGACTTCTTAACATACTGAAGGAAAGCTCTTGTTAAATCTACCAAAGATGAGTAGGTTTAAATCTATACAAAGCTGCTTTCTCATACATTTGAAAATCAGGTCCCAGTAATCTGAGTAAGCCTTACAGATAAAATTAATACTAATAAAATTACTTCTTTAATTACAGAATAATAAGAAACAACTGTACTGTGCACAACTTTGGATGAAGTCTGCAAAGTGAACCAAGATATTTCAGTAGGTAATACACTATTTTGTTCATCTCATGTACTGTTGCAGATGTGTTTTGTGTGCTTGGAGTGCTGAGAAATCTGTCAATTTCATTCTATATCTAAAGTCCCTCTAAATTAGTGGAGGTGGTTTGAATTAGATCTGATTTGTCTTGATTCACACATTAGTATATAAGTAACTTAAAATTATCTCTTTGAACAGACTGAACCCACTAACATTCGGAAAGAAAAATATAAAAAAATTCCTATAGACCAGGCTTGCACCAGAAACTGGACTGTGTATTTAAGATAATACAAAATATTAAACCCTATATATTTGTTTCATCTGATTCGGGATTCGGAAGTTTTAAGGAAGAGAAGCAAACTCAGTGTAGGCAGAATATTATTTAAAAGCAAAGAACAAACAGAAACAATTGTAGGAAAACACACTTGTGCAACATATCACAGAAAGATTTCCAGCTAAAGCAGAGACCATCATCACAGATAGTCATCTCTGCATGTGCTCTCAGCTACCAGGTGGAAGCTAAAAGCCTAAGGCAATTTTTGGATGCATAAATGTTGATATCTAGAAATTGAATCTAGAAATGTTGAAATCTAGAGGAAATGACCTTTCCTCTGCACACAGAGCTGGTAAGAATTTCACCAGACTATTGTATCCATTACTGGTGTGAAAAAGTCTGGGAATCATAGAACATTGAAGCAGTTTTCAAAGAGAGTCACTTTTTTTTTTTTTCCCCCAGAGAATGTGCTCAGTCTTCTCAGCTACTTAAAGAAAAGGCTGAGAGAAGGGAAAGCTTGATTATATGAATATAGGGTGCTCATATGTGGCAGAATTATCCAAAAGAAAGGGACTATTCTGCAAAGAAATTAATAATGGGAACTTTAGAACTGGAAATTGAGGTTACACAGATTCATCCAAACAATCTCACATTACAAGGGGTGAGGACAGCCCCGGAGCTACCTGCCAGAGACAGTGGTGACTCCCAAGAGGCGTGAGAAGGTTTGTCTGTAGCTGCATCCCAGAAGATACTTCCAATACACTGGTAGGATGTGAGTTTGGGCCCCTGACCTGATCTAGGCTATAATCCTGGTTTTCTGCATCTTCTAGGCCAGGATCTAGACCCTAGACTGGTGAATATCATGGGATCAGTCTCTCCTCCTCTCTCAGCAATGAAGTTTAGATGTCCAATGTAAGAGGACACTCATAATTCATTCATAACACTGAGCAGAAGGGTTCTACTTTATTTGGCCCTTATTGGCTAGCGCTTTTCTTTGCTATCTTAGCCTGCTTCTGAGGAGGGTATTTTGGGTTTGGTTTCAGTGGGTGAGAGAAATCGGGAAGTTAAAAGTTAGAGTGAACTTTACACCTGTGAAGATCTAGCCCATGTTCTTTAGTTACCATTCAAATCTATTGATAAAACTATTTAACAGAAAGATCAAGGGAAGAAAGTATTCCTTTTGTCTCTATTCTACTGGTACTTTGCATCAGTTGTTCTATTCCACTTTCTAAATATGCGCAGCACCTAACACAGTAAGGCAATAGTCTTAGCTGGAAACAATCCAACAACCTTTTTAATATATATGTGTGTGTATATATATATATGTGTGTATCTTTTTAATGACAGACAACTGCATTTTGAAAATATTATTTCTTCAATGGAATATGAAAAATGTTAGTACTTAAAGCTGTATTGCAATATTTGGCATGCATATTGATTTTGACAATCATAATATATAGCAACACTGTTTCACTATAGATATGACAGTGATTTTCATATTACCTTTGTTAAATGTGATGCACGCACACACCAACTTTTATTTGACTGAGAAATTACATTGATTTCCAGAATAGGATGGATGTAGCCTTTGTAATCACAAATGGTCATGGGAATCTTAGTTTTATATTTCTTCACTTATGGGAAAGCTTATTTTCATATATACATAAATCACATTAGGTATGTGATAATACATTCTCCAGTGTTAAAATGAATTTCTGGGAAACTTGTGAGCAGACAAGATGCCAAAGTGAATTTAAAGGAAAGGGTAGTCCTAAATACAAGAACACCCCCACTCCCCAAAACAAAACCAACCCACACCTCAAATTCTTGACAGGATATCCCCACAGTGAGGTTTGTCTCAGTAGATATGCAGAGCTGACCTGTTGCTGGCTACCAGCTGATCTAACACCAATCCCGCTTACTCTGCAGGAGACATATTACACCTGTGTTTTACTAGTGGCAAGAAATCCCCTGCCACCTTCCCAGGAGTTTGAACTAATAAGTGGATATAATCTATAGCATGTAGAAATGAAAGGAATAAACACAAGTCAGAAACTAATCTGAGTCCATGCTACTGACATTACAGCCCTGCCTATGTGCTGGTGAGATTATCAGTGGACAATCTGGGGTTGAGGAAACAGTGTTTGTTTACAGATATACTCCAGCAAGTTCAATTAGTCAGATCAGTCTCCTGGTTTTGTTTCTCATATTTACTTCTTCTTTCCACTGTTAAATTATTGTCTTCCTTTCATGCTTTCTTTTGAATAAAGCTAAGTGGAGGTAAAAGGAAACCACAACAACTATGTGTAATGTGGGAAATATCATATGACCAAATAATTTAACCACAGTTTTCACAAATGAAAGATGAACTAGTTAGATAATGATAAATCAGTCCTAGAAAGATTACAAAATACTGCTTGAGTCCTCTAATTTCCTGCTAACACATTATGATCCATTATATTGCCACTTTTTGCCACTGTAAGGAAGTATAAGGTAAAATGCTGTTGCAAAAGTGTGTGATGCACACTGTAGGGTAAGTAAGATGAAACGCTGTAGCTAAGGAAAGCTTAAAAGGCACAGTTTAGCTACAGTTGATCTGATGTTGTCCTGAAACGGGCTACAATGGGCTTTTTACTGACAGCTAGTTCTCTTGTAGTAGCTAATGGAGTTTTTCCATTAATATTCACTGAAGCATTTGGCATTAGCTTGTGAAGTTATGAGTTATCCCAACTCTCAGAGCAACAGCATTCATATAATGCACAATAAAAGTCTGGAAGACTTGATTGAGAGAAACAGGAATATGTATTAGCCGTTTACTGATCTGACAGGGCAGAAACAGAATTAACAGTGAGACAATACAGAAAAAAAACTTCCTGCAATGGGCTGGTACCATATGATCAATGATTATGAACAGAGTATAAAAACGCTTTTGAACATTCACAATATTGTTTTACTGCTACTTCTTCAAAGACCTTCCAAGTAATCTCCTTTATTGAGCACTGTCTAGCACTTATTGAAAAGGCTTCATGTATTCATTGCTTCCCAGTATAACCATTTAGTTAGCAACATAAAGAAGAGAACTAATCACTCTGGACTTCTGCAGTATCAGAAGAGAGGGTCATTTCCAGACCCTGATTCAGACTGCAAATGGGATCATAGCTCTCTGGAAGTAGAGCTTTCTGCTCACTTCTTCATTGATTATGAGACTGAACAGACAAATTAAAATTAAGCAACATGATTCAAGTTGTGAACTCTGTAAGTTAAGGCTCATAAGCTTCTCCTGTGCCAGTGAAGTGGTAGTAAATGGAAAACCCAGTCCAGGGAAAATACTCCAGGTGAAATCACATTTTACTGCTTATATCTGATGTTGAAAGACGTTAATATCAGCTGCTATTGAGGAATGCTATTAGCCTGAGGAAATAGGAATAGAATGAGACAAGGAGCAAGATAACAATGAAACACTGTGATTGCCTTTTTCCAGCAACTAAATAATTTTAATACATGGTGGCCCTGGCACATTTTATTTTCAAGAAGTTCAGGGTAGAGATGTCAGTTAATTTTTCAGCTAACCCCTATAAATTAGGCAGTTGTTACTCTTAAAACCTATACTAAAACTGTATGAGGAGATGCATACAGTGACTTCCATAATTTTTGTCCTTCTCCATCCATTCAACATTTCTTCTTCAGAGCATATATGAGTTTCCTTTTTCATAATGATCTATTAAGTCCTGTAGGACACAGTGGACAGAGGTGGCTGGAGTTACTCTAGGATCTGCCTGTCTGCATTGCAGTAAGATGGGGCAATATGATTAGATGAAATTAATCCCTTCTTACCTTAACTGTCACAGCACACAATCCACAAAATATGTCAAGCCTCATTTTAAAAGACACTAAAAAAGCTATGGAATACCATACATAAAACTCTTAAAAAACCTTTGAGGAAGGTTTCACTGTAATTAAAAATTGTCATGGAACCAGTGAAAGTAAAATATATCATTCAGGAAGGAATGACCATTCCACCTCACTCCAACAGACTGACTGATTTATGCCATAATGACAGAATTAATGAATTGCTGCCTATGTAGTTTTTGTTGTCTTGCCTCATTCCCCATAGACCTACTATGAAGCATTGTGTCAGCAAGCTAAAACATTTGGAAAACAACCTTAAGAAATCAAGGAAGCAGAATTAAGGGTCTCTGCTTCCCCACCTGGTAAATGTACCAAGGGTTCTCTCCAAATGCACAGAGATCACCTTACAGTCTACAATGCAGAAATTAATTTATTTAGTCGCTGCCCTTCTAGCCTGACAGGCGTAGTGGGTCTTACAGATCAGATACACAACTAAAGTAAGCACTGAAATTTCAAGCACTGTATTTAGCCAACTTTTAGCCATTTGTCTGGTGGCATCTATTATTCTGGCTTAGGGACCTATGCTCCTGCGCAATCTTTGAGTGAAATTAGATATTCCAAAATGCAAGCCATCAAAACCTAAAAGACCTGTTGTGGATGTAAACCTCCAAGACTAGCTGTCCGCTTGATGGAGTTGAGTTCACAGTTCATCCAAACTCTTGTCTGCAACATTACTTGCCTTATGCTGGCTCAGTTATGTGCATATTAGGAGATAAAAAATCCCTATCCCTATGCTCATTTCATCCCATACAGAAACTCCTGGTCAACCCTCATCTGAAGAGCAGTGGCCCTTTGTAGGTTTTAATCCTTCCTTCTCCCAAAGGAAATAATAAAATTGTAGAATGGCTTGGGTTGGAAGACACATTAAAGATCATTGTGTTCCAATCCCCCTGCCATGGACTGGGACATCTTCCACAAGACCAGGTTATTCAGGGCCCCATCTCGGCCTTGAACACTTCCAGGGATGGGGCATCCACAGCTTCTCTGGCCAACCTGTTCCAGTGTCTCATTACCCACCCAGTAAAAAAATTTTGCCAATATCAAATCTAAACATACTGTCTTCCAGTTTAAAACCATTCTCCTTTGTCCCATCACTGCATGTCCTTGTAAAGAGTCCCTCTCCTGTTCTTTTGTAGCCCCTTTAGGTACTGTAAAGTGTTATAAGGTCTCCCCAGTGCCTTCTTTTCTCCAGGTTGAACAACGCCAACTCTCTTAGCCTGTCTTCATAGCAAAGATGCTCCTGGCCTCTGATAATCTTCATGGCCTCCTCTGGTCTCTCTTCAACAGGTCCATGACATTTTTATATTGGGGCCCCAGATCTGGATGCAGCATTCCAGGTGGGGTCTCACCAGAGCAGAGTAGAGGGGAAGAATCATGTCCCTTGACCTGCCCATGTTGCTTTTGATGCAGCCTGGGATACAACTGATTTTTGGACTGCGAGTGCACATTGCCAGGTCATGTTCAGCTTCTCATCAGCTGACAACCCCAAGTGCTTTTCCTCAGGGATGATCTCAATCATCAATGCCCAGCCTGTGGTTGTGCTTGGCATTGCACCAACCCAGGTACAGGGCCAGGAGCTTGGCCTTGTTGAATTTACTGTGGTTTGTACTAGCCCAAAGAGTTCAGGGTCTCTGTGGATGGCATTCCTTCCCTCCAGTGTGTCGAGTGCACCACACATCAGCCAACTTGCTGAGGGTGCTCTCAATCCTCTGAAAAAGATCCTAAACAGTACTGCTCCCACTACCAACCCCTGAGGAATACAACTCATTGCTGCTCCCCACTTGGACTGCATTGTCAACTGTCATGGCCTTTTTAATTGTTCGATTTGTGTACCAATTGTTTTAAATAGCTAAGTAACAATACAGCCTGAGGTGCTGAAGAGCTGTTACAAGCGTGGTTGTTTCTGGCCTCACTGGCAAGCCTGGTTACATTTTTCCTCCATCAGCCATTGTATGTACACTGTCAAGGTAGAAATGAGTCAGGGACTCCCCTGTTGTAACAAGCAGACCACAAAGATACCGTAACATGTGAACTAAAACAATTCTATCGCTTGTGGCGATCAAGGCCTCCACTTACATGCGACTCAACGTGCCTAATTGAACCAAGTTCTCACGTCCTGTGTACCCTGTGCAGAGGAAACAGGCAGTTAGCTGAAGGTCAGCACTCTCATATAACTGTCTCAGTAAAAAGAAGATAAAATCACAATCAAGCTTCTAGTTATTTAAGATAGGAAACTATGAAGACTATTGTAGGCCATGTTTAGGTCATCAGCGGAAGTACTCAAGGAGCACATTTAGTACCTGAAAGGCAAAATATTAACCCTGTCCTTTCCTGACTCAAATTAGAGAAGAGAAGCCTCTTTCCCTTTCTGTGTTTACAGCTTCTGCTTTCATTTCAGACAGAAGATGGTCTTCAACCTGAAAGGTACTCTGATGTTGCACTTTATAATTTTGCTGTGGATGCAGATAATGATTAGTATGTCCATTGTAACGCAAATTATTAGCATAGATAGGTAAATAGGGTTCTACTAATTAATTTATAGCATGAGGGATTATACAGATTTAGGGAGCACTGTAAAACAATAAAAAATGAGTGTACACTAACTTGGGGCTGCTATCCACCCTCAGTAAATGCTATCAGAATGGGAAGAAAGCAGTTATGGATGCCACGGAAATTCTACAAATTCAAGACAGACTGTGGGGTCTTTCCTGGTGAGCTCTGCTGGGATGGGAGAAGGATGAATGATGCTTTCCCTGAGTGTCTATTCCTTCCTCTGACTACCAGGCATTACTTTATGGAACAGATGGAAAAAATCCTAAATTGTCACTACAAATTTTTGCTGCATGCCTAATGCTAGAAACTCTTTCCTGTCTGCAAATAGTCTCTCAGAAAAAGCCAGACTGTCTATGAGTGTATGGTCACTATATGTGATTAGTCAGCACAAAGTATATAAAATCCTGCTGGGTTGTATTGTCTTCCATAGGAAAGGAAAAAAGTGCCCAAAACAGTTGACTAACTCCACATGGGCAGGGACATGGTACTGCAATCAGTTCCTGCATGGCAACGGGGAGATAGGAATGACAGCAACAGCACAGGAGCAAACAAAAAGAAGCATTATTTGGATGTCTATAGTCTTCACAAGGCAGTATGGCAATGGGAACAGCCCCAGGTGAATACAACAGAAACTCAGTACCTATAGCAGCAATAAAAACATACAGATATGGGAATAAAGGGGTCTCACCTGAACTCTCCATCTCAGCGGGTCTCAGCTACTGTCAAGCTCCAAGTTTTAGCTCTTCTAAAGCTGGAGTTGCTTTGCTGATCAGAAACCATCTTTCCACACTTTGATTTCAGAGGATGGAGCAGTTTTCTTATTCAAAGCACTTATAGAATACATGTTTTGTGCTTTTTGTCTGTGTTGGAGTAGGAAGTTCTGGGCTGCTGTTTCAGGCACTGTAGGACATTTTAAATAGCTACCCCATGAAAACTGAACTTTCTACTTTTGCTAAGCACCCAGTGGCAGAACAGAATAACTGCAAAAACCCTAGCCACAATTTCCCTTGCAAAGTCTGTCTCAGACTCTTTCCCTCTCCAAAACACCTGACACTGTATCATGACAGTTTTTATTCATGTTCTGAATCTTTAACCACTCCTTCCTGGGAATTTTTCTTCACCATGAAAGCAATCAAATTCTGGAACAGGTTATTTGGACAAGGTTTATGTTCTCCATCTGTAGTGATTCCAAACTTGACTGAATATGACCATGAGAAATATTTGAGCCCAGCTTCAAAGCTGGGCCTGTTTTAAGCAGGATGCTAGACCAGATCACCTCCAGAGGTCTCTTCTGGCCTAAATTATTCCATGAATCTATGTGACTGGATGAGATTGGTAATGTGAGCTGAAAATTAAAAGTATGTCTCCTGAGTCTGGCATCACTATATAAACTGAACTTCACAGATAATAACTCACCTGAAGGAATATTTGCTGCATCAGACATGAATGACTTTGTATTATTTTAGAAAATTCAGGAGTGCACTCTGTTTGCCATTTCATTCTGAAATTTCATGGGACATTTACTCTCAGACAAGTGAAAAATCTGGATATTTTTTGCTGAAACTGAGAAAGCAATATGAGTATGTGCCATATGTCACACTGAAATATAAGAGATTTGAGTCATAAGTTGTTCTCTATAACTTTTTTCTCTAAACAATAGAGCCTTCTCAGGAAGTTGTGCAATGAGAATACAGTTCATGGTTTCAAAATAATAGTGGGCTAATTAGTAAAAAAAAGTGTTCCTACCTCTAATTAACATAGTTCTAAACCCCATCCATGATAGAAATAGCACAAAAAGCATACAACAGATGTATCTCAGTGGAATTACATCAGACATAATGAGTTTACCTAGGTTAAATGACTGATAAATGTCATGATGATGTATGACATTATTGATGTAATAAAAAAGATTCTAACCACTATAAATAAGACATTTTGCACAAAGCCTATATTCACTGCTTATGTTTGAGATTTCGAAGGAAGGACCTTTATCTGGTGTGAAAACCAAACCAAAAGATTTCCTTGTAAATTTTATATTCCCTATGAATCTGATTGTGATTATTTAGAACAGGTATTTTTTAAAAAGTGTAACAAGATTCTTTTCAGGTTTGGATTGTGATGATTCACATTTGATAGAGTTATAATGAAATTACCATTCTCAGCTTGACTGCTGGCACAGTAAATACTGCTCTGAAGGGGAAAGCTAGAACATTATGGCAAAGTTTGCAAGCCATCAATGATCTCAGAGGAAGGGCGTTTCTTCCAGTTGTTAACTTAAACAAAAACAACTGAAGACTATACACTGGTCCTGGAGGGAACAATACACTGGGAGTTTCACAAAGCACGCTCCAAATATATTAGCTTAGAATATCTTTCTGAAGGAGCTAACTCCATTTTCAGTGCTGGTCTACTGCAGAGAAGGCTTGCTCCAGCATTCTGAAGTTATAGTAAATCTGAGACTTTATCAAATGCAAAGCTGATTCAGGCATGTTTGTCTCCAGACTGACTCTGTCTGTCCCCTTACAGTCCATACCAACAACTGATCCCTCTGCCTTGCCCCCATGGAGCCCCACAGAAAAAGAGAAAAAAGCAAAAGCCAATGGTTGAACTAGCAACCAGAAGGCACAAGTTCAAATTATGCTTTGCCACAGGCTTCCTATGTGATTACAGACCAGCCAGTCTCCCAGGGCTTTAGCAAGGATAAACACAGCTTCTTTGCAATCTTTAATATATTCTACAGAAATGGAAACCAAATTAGTGTCCAAGACCTTTCTACTGCCATGTGTCATGATGATGGAGAAGCATGAGGAAGACATGATCTTTCCTTCCCTTTGAGCACATCTAGATCATTTCACTCTAAATCCTTTCCTGTCTTCCTTATCTTGCACTAAACTCTGGACACCCACTGCAGGTTTCTAACAATCCTGTGAGCAGAAATGCAAGATGCTGCACTAACGAATAGTACAGATAGCTTCAAGTCTCCATCCCCCTCCTTGCACCTTTCAGAAGGAGGTTTTACACTGAAAATTTTCTTTATTTGTAGACTAGGCAGGACAATCTGGGCCAATGATTTTTGCTTCAAGTAGTTATGAAGGGTAAAAAATTATGTTCAGCTAGGCAGCTCATGTTTCTTTCATAAGAGGATCTTTCAGGATTTTATCTGTCCTGGAAAAGGGCAGATTTTTAACTGATTAAAGGGAATAGAAAATGTATCACATGCTACACAAAAACTGTAGGACAGCTCCTGAAGTCTCTTAACCAGCACTTTGACATTTCTGGTTTTGTGATCCAACAGCCATGAAGGGAGAACTGGGGAAAAAAAATAAAATCTGTTTTTATAGGTCCTTGCTTCAAGCATTTATTAAGAAAGATAATTGGTGATTGCTAGTATGAATATCCAGTTTGAAAAAAAGCTTTCATCTCAAGAGAAGTGTTTTTTTAAGATCAATTCTCTTTAAGGAATCTTGAAAGGAACAACTGAAGTAAGCAAATAAGATATCATCCAAAAATTCACCCCTGTCCTCGAACCACTGAGGTCCATATATTCATCAGATGTATAGTAGTGTTCTCATTATGAATAAAATAATTCAGTGGGTTTTTCCTGCATCCTACACAGATTCCTGTCTGCAGAGACAGAACGGAGGGGCTGAAGAGAACAGAACGCCAAAGACATGACCAGGTAAGTGCCAGGAGCACAACCAGAAGGCAAAAGATAGGAGCATTGGCTTTTCTTTACATATATATATCTATATATATATATATATATCTTAGAATGGTCTGAAATGTTTGCTTTATTTGGTCCATGGAAACAGATGTGCCCTTTGAAAATACAGTAAGTGATCAAGTTAGCAGCAACATGAAGACATAGGTAACACTGCAGCTAAACTTGGCCTGTGTGTGCAGAAACTTCTGGCTGAGATGGTGGCTTTTATTTCCAAAGCTGCTTTCTCCACAACTACAGAAATAACCTGGATTGTTCTAGAAAGAGATAAATAGCAAGCTGCAGCAGAGCAATTTATTCTGAATATTTTATCCCTTGATTTCTTTAATCTGCTGCTAGTATCTCATGCATCCTTCCATTATTGTGTGCCAAACAATAGAAATTTAAAGCCAAAAATGTTATTTATTTTCCTTTGATGTAGTTGAATAAATTAAGGTTTTGAAACATTCCCTAGAGTTGCTATTATTAATAGGGATTTTTAAATGTAGCTTGTAATAAAACAGCAATAAGTATTTCTTGATTAGAATAATCTGACTGAAGTATTTACATTGGTCACTGGCCTTTTTACTTTGTGATTTACAGTCCTAAAGAGATTAAGTTTTAATTCCTGTCAAAAGAACAGTTCCTGTGGCAGCAGTTTCTATCAGGAGAACACACAGCTCAGAGTTTTAAGACTAACGTTAGTTTCAAGTCTTGGAATTGTTTTCCTTTTACTACTTTGTCAGTGATCTCATGGACTTGCTCTGAGTAGGAGTTTGGACTTAATGGCCTCAAAGGGACTCAAATCACTTGAAAATTATGATGGGATCAATGATAGCGACCTAACATACAGATTCTGGTGAAATGTAAACATAAACTGCCAGTGAAAGAGAGTAATGTTTACTTTCTTTCATTTACAGCTTATTTTAGGTTCTAGAAGTGGATACTGATAATTAAAGTGTTCTCTGTGCTGTGTGCCTTTCAAAAATGTATGCTTAAATGTACATATAAATACAGATACAATTGTGTTCAACGTGTGTGTGCCTATACAGATAGATATAAATATTATATATCAAAGGCTAAAAATTACACTGCCACCAAAGAAGGCATTTAAGTTGGAAAGTTATGCATTCTGGGTTGAGATAAAACTTAGATGTGGGCAGATATAAAAGAGTTTACTTTTGACAAGGAGAAAACAGCATCACCTATTGGCTTGAACTCTGCCTCCTTTAGATCAGAACTGGACACTTTAGGCCAACAGACTGAATCTATTTCTTCTATGTGTACATAACCACATACAGTGATGGCTATAAAAACTTATGAAGGGCTTTTGATGAATTATTTTGTGTTTTTAAGAAGCATGAAATTAAATCATCATCTCAGTCAGAATAAAGCTATTTTAAGTCCTCAGCTAACCCACACAGTCTTTTATAGGCCCCAAAACAAAAAAGGCTATCTCTTATCTTGGTGCAAAGTCATAACCTCTTAAATTCTCTTTTCAGAACAAATAGATGTTGTCCAAGCTAGATGCTTTTGCCCAAGAAGCTTATTTTCTCAATTTCTTTGTCTCTTTTCAAGCCAACAGTAAATTTGCAAATCAAAACCAGAAGAGGCATCGACCGAGTAAGGATTTTTTTTCAACTGATAAACCAGTTCAGCTGAGTTAACACCAAATTCATCACATTAGAGGGAAAGATACAGCCCTGAAAGAAGGGAGATAATTATATTGGTGCACCGGATGAAAGAGAGAGAGCTATTGTCTGGATCACAAGTTTAGATAAAGTATTTCTACTTCAGTTTAACTGCTGCTTATTGTTAGTGGCAAGTAATTCTCTACCCAGCCCACCCCAGGAGCACTCAGAAGCAGTGTGCACTTATGTTTGCATACAGCCAGCTAAGGAGAACCACATGGCACATCTGCTATGCTTGATATCAAATCACAGAAAGCTTGATGAGTGTAATGAGTAACAAGAAAAAAGAATTAGGAGTTCTTCAAATTGTCCTAGACACATATCCCAAACACTGAAATACATCGCCATGCAGTGTAAAAAAGAGACTTGTACAATTTATATCTGAATGGAAAAGCTTAATAGCCTTTTTATTGTTTTAATGGAGTCTTGTGTGTTTATGTGAAGAGATGAAAGATGAGGGAAGCTGGAGAGGAGGAGCAGAATGCCAAACACACTACTAGATTAAGGGCTGGCAGCACAGCCATAAGGAAAACCAAAAGACAGGTATGGATATGCTTTTCTCTGGTACTGTTAAAGGGACTTGAAGCTGTGAGCAAATAAACTATCTGCTGTTGTATTCTTGATATAAGAGAAATGGAATTTTCTATGTCTTTGGCAGATTAACTGGAGAGCATCTATCACCAGTTTCTCATCGTAGATGCAACTGGCCTTGTCCCAAATTTTGAATAATCGTGTGGGTCAGCAACAATTCACATCAAAATGTTAAAACACAAAAGCCTAATGCTGTGCCCTCTCAGAAGTTTTAGAACAGTTTTTATGTAGGTTTGTGCCCTGCTGTTGGCCTTCCATTTGCAATTTTAGTCCTTTTTTTTAAGTACTGCTTTTTTAATTCGTCATATTATACCGCAAAATATGAAAAGCAAGTCTGACAACAGGTCAAGACAAAAGTACATCAATGAAGTTTTGTGGCATTGCTGTAATGATTAGTATCAGCCACTGTTATTACCTAGCATACTGAACTTCCCTTTCAAATACTGAATATTAAAAGATACAAATGTTCTCAGCTTAGTATGAGTAGGAGATATTTGCTGCAACTATAAACTATTTTTTTTCCTCCACTAAAACCGTATTTCATTAAGTTACTTTAACACTCTTATGAGTAAGCCTTCTCATTCCACCTGCAACAAGTTCCTGCAAAGTGACCATGTCAACACCAGCCAGAGGCAAGGTCAGCCACGCCAAAGGGCAAAGAGAGAGTGGTGGTGTTCACAGGAAAGCCAGCTGTACCCCATTTGATCTTGGCAGGACTTGTTTTTACCAGGGTAACTCCTGCCATATGAAGTATGAATCCAGTTTAATTAGTTAATGAGGGCAGTGGTCTTCTAAAGTGAATTCAAATCCATGAAATGGGAACTGCTGTGCAAGCTGATGAAAAAACCCAGCACACAGAGCAACTTCCATGAGACAACTCCAGTTCTCGAAGAAATAGATAGATTAAGAAAATTTTGATGCAACTGATCATAAAGGACCCTTCACTACAGTATTAGCACTGACAAGAATTACTGACAAAGGGACACAGAATTATTTTCCAAGTACATATTTTGGCTGTATTTTTCCTACAACCCTTTGGACCTGAGGAAGGCACTTCGGGTTTGGTGGGTGACTAATTAAGTTTCTTCGATTTGTCTGGATCTGGAGTGCCAAAAAGACATCAGAGATCTCCAAGAATGTTTGAAGAACATAATGTCCATACTGAACAGGATTTTTAGAGTCAAGACTGCACTACCTTACACTGCACTAACACATACATTTGTTTCCTGTTGTGGCGTATTCTATATTGATTTTCCTTTCCTGGGCATGTAGTAGTTGAGGACATCAGAGGTAATGAAATGTCCTGTACCTTTTCTCAAGAGATAAGGACACGGAAAGACCTTACTAGAATGTCTTTGACAAATTACAACTGAAACCCCAAAGATACCAAGCTGTTAGTTGTTCCAAAAGCACTATTTATTTTTAACAAAATATTATGCTAATTGTGTTGGTTTCTTAATTACAAAAATTGCAACTGAGATCTAAAATAACTAAATGAAATTTTTAATTTCAGCTTTTTTTTTAAACAGTAACACTATTGACATGAAGATATTAAGAATTGTTTATCTCTTTCCCCATTTTTTTTCTTTTGTGATGTTTCAATTTTTTTTCCATGTGGGAGTACAAATGGGAAAATGGACAGACTGTGCTCTGTTCCTTAATTTTTAAAATTTTGATGAAAACTAAACTTTGTCTTTTCAAGGTCAAACAGTCTCTTTTACTTTATAAATTTGCTGTAAAACATTCTTGATAAAATTTTATAATTTACGAATGTTGAATTTACACTGCTAGCTTTAATGAGAAACAAATGAAAAAAGATATGTCTGAAAGAGTTCACAATGAAAAATTATTTGTATTAAATTCTGGGATTGGATATGGGACAGTGGTAAAATGAAGTCATATGTGAATTGTATTCCTAAATATATATATATATATATATATGTATTTCTTGTAAGCGANNNNATATATATATGGATTTCTGGTAACGGAAATCCATGTTTGAGTCATTTAGAGAAAATGCATGGCAAACAGCAGAGCCCTTCTGTGTTTCATTTATACAGAAATATAGAAAGTGAGATAATACCAGTGAAGTTTCTTTTACTAAAGGAGTGTTAAGCTGCCAAACACCAAATATTCACTGGACTCATTTCTCAGTTGCTCTTGAATACTTCTGAGTACAGCAATGTCAAAAAAGTGGTTGTTCCATAAGCAGTTGTTTATAATAAATGTTTTTACACATCAAAAATTATTCCAATCTGCAATGAAAAGAATTGATGTTACCTCAGAATTCCTGGATGATTAGATTTGTTTCCTGAAATTCTGAAGGAAAAAACCCCCAGAATTTTACATGGAGAAAATCTAAAGATTAACGTTTTTGAGATTTTATTTTATCTCTTTTTTTTTAAATTCACCTTTCATGAAAGCATTTTGGGGCTACCCAATTTATGTTATGAGACAAGGTGGAGATTTGGGGGTTTTTAGCAGCAAAAAAACTTCTCAACTGATCTGACTGTATGAAAATATGCAGACAGCAATAAAAAGCTATAGATACTTTAGGAAACTTCCCTAATGCATTGTGAGTGGCCAGTAACCTTCTCAAATTATGAACAGATAATTCAACTAGTTTTCCATAAGTTTACAAGGAGGTAATCAGAAATAAGAACTATCATTCCCAGCTGCAGGACCATAAAGCTTTTCCTATTTAGTGCTAAATCCACTGCTAGTTTGCTTAACTATTTTTATATGAAAGTGGTACCCAATTTTGCCTAGTTTGTGGTAAGATTGTTGCTGCCAGATATGGGGCTGCCTGCCATCCTTTAAGGAAAGTTCTAGACCATAGTAATGAGATTTTTACTCAGCTGATCACACAGAATATCTTTCTTTGTGAAATGTAAATTCAAATTCAAACTTGGGAGAAAGCAGCAGGACTTTCCAAGAAGGACATCTTATGTAAGGGAGGGTGTGGAGTCTCCCTCTCTGGAGACATTCAAAACCAATCTGGACCCGTTCCTGTGTGACCTGCTCTAGGTGTCCCAGCCTTGGCAGGGAAGTTGGGCTACAGCATCTCCAGAGGTCTCTTCCAACACCAACAATTCTGTGATTCTGTGACAAAATGAATGCAAAAGTAAGTAGCTTTCGGTGTAATTGGGTGGACTTTATTTCTGACAGGTTTTTCTCCTGTCGAATAACCAGTAGAAAGAATCTTCTAAAAGAGACCCTTTTAATGTGATTTAATACACTTCTTCTCAGTCAGGAGGAAGAGACAAACTTCATAGTAATTAATCTGGTTTAGCGTTTTATGCATTTGGGCCAGACACGATTGGTTTAACCTACGTAAAGATTGCGACCTAAATTGTCTGTGGCTCTTCTGCCAAGAAAGGAAAAAGAAATCATAGTGGGAAATGTAACAGGATAAGGATTCTCAGGAGTCAAGAGGATGTCCAAGCCACAAATACATTCCAGTCGATCACTAACGAGTGAACATGTCTCATGTCTTACTGCCTGCTATAATCACTCATTTGATTTAAACAACATTTGGTTCCAATGTGTGTTTCATTTCCAGAAGGCGGGTAAAACTCTAGCTGAAAATTATATTCAGTGTTGTCTTTGCCATTTTGATTAATTTCTAGGCAGGATGACTGTGGTTTGGGTTGCTTTGCGCACTGGCATGGAGTTTCCACAGTTTGGCTTGCAGTTTACTATGACCAAGTTTTGCGGCAGCTAGATTCTTTGTTAAAACCTGGTTGAAACTAAAAATTTGATTTTCACAGGACATACTGACATTTGGGGATGAGGGGATGGGGAATGGCAAGCTCCAGCTAAAATTGAAAATGGATCATTTTCTGAACTCTGTGTAAAGGGAGGTTCCAGGGGGGTAAAAATTGCTTTGGGAAGAATGAACTGTTGGAGACAGATTCTGAGCAGCAACCTAGGTGGTCCCTGGAAACTGGGGACCATGAGATCATCTAATCTCAGAAAACCAGAGATAGGCTGAAACCTTCACTGAACTGAAAAGGAAGCGGCAAGTCTCTTGACACCAGCAGGGCTTGGTAGAACGACTGAGAAAGTAGAAATTGAAAGCCTCATATCCTTTAAGATTTAAATTTAGTAGTGTGAGGGCTGCCCAGTTTCCTGACTCATATCACAGGATGGCCTTGAACTGCAGATCCTGGACTTTGAGATTGCTAAATATTATACTAGACAAAACCAGGAATGCAACCCACTTTAGTCACCATGGAAGTTCAGAGCAGGGAGATATGTTGTTGCAAACAAAATATTTGTGAAGACCTTGTTTTCAACTCTTAGATATCAGCCAAAACAGGGTCACTCCATTGTTGATGTAAATTGGAGGCTTTCAAGCATATTAAGGACCCTATTCAGTTGGTTTTGCATTACTCTGCATGAGGTATCATTTGAAACTCTTGTATTATAGGAATCAGTCCAGGGAACACACAACATAAATGTACAGTCCTGCCCACAGCTGTAGAAAGAGTGAAATCTTCAAAAATTATGTTTATCTAGAAATCAAGTTCCTTCAGTCCCACAGAAGAAAAACACCACTCCCTTCACCTTTCAAGAAGCATTTCCCTCCTCCGTTTTTCAGATTTAATTAAAAAATGCTATTAAGTTCTATTTTGTTTGCTGATCTCATTTCCAGAGAAATGACCAAGGAAAACTCTGCAGTAAGTAAAAAAAGGAGAGTAGAGTAAAGGAAAATCTCTTACCTTTGACTACTTTCAGTGAAACAACTGAGTCAACTAGTCTAAAACTGAACTTGTTTACTTGCCAGACTGTGAACAGCAGTTGAAATACATGAGTCAGACAGAGTAAGTTCTAATCCCAAGGCAGCACAGAGTTACTTAGATTTTAAGATAGGTCAATACAGAAGTGGATCTACTTCCGTAGAGGAAAGAGGAGAAGGAAAAAGTCAGTTCTTGACAAATAGCAATTCTCCTAGCTCTATGCCTACAGCAGTAAATTGCCTCCACTTCCATTCACTTTTCTTTTTTTACTTATTCCTCTTTCAGCTATGAGATAGTTCCTTGTTCAAGAAATCATAGATTGGCTTAATTTTCAAAGCTGTTGCTTTTCACATTTGGTGGTGATGCAGTGAGCAGTAGTGAACTTCCTCACCATGGATTGACTTGCAATATTTTACCAGCAGTTGACTTTATTTGGGGATATTGTCTATGCCAGCCTGTCAGTAAAGCCGTTCTTAGCCTTTGTACCAAGGTAGCCACGTGCTGTGAATGTGCTCCTCTATCTCCAGCTGCATCCTCTCTTGCAGAGAAGAAACAAGGCAATCACTCAGCTATTCTGATCATATAAGTCAAAAAATGGTCTTCCTGTTGAGAACAATGGGCCTCATTCTTCTCTTCATTATACTGTCCTTTGCTGGGCTGATGCCACTGAGAGGCTGTAACACCACCACAAAACTGGTCCTATACATAGAAACAGTCCTGGAAAATCCTGGAAATAATAAAATACTAAAATGCTTCTTCTCTGTATAAAAGCATGTTTAATTCTTCTTAGTATTGTTTTTTTTGTCATATTTCATCTTGTTGTCTGAACTGCAGAAACATGGAAAAATAGTTGCAAGTCTTGACTTTTTTCCCTAAGATACATTCAGCAAAGTGGATTAACGTGTCACATTTTGAAGCCACATTCACTCTTGAAACACCCATTCCCTTACACTTCCACAATGCTGCTGTGCCCAATCCATCTCTAAATACAGTAATGATATGTCCTTGATTAATTCCTAATCAGATGGAAAATTTGTTAATTCTACCCATACCACATAGTTTAGAGTAAGTATCTAACTTCAGTACTTTCAAGAAGACAATTAGAAACTGCAATGGTATTTAGCTACAGTGCTTCTGAAATTTTAGTGTTGGAGTTTGCGAGGAAAAAATCTCTAAACAACTAGGAAAAAAAAGTATATCTACAGACAAGTATGCATGCAAACACATGCACTTGTATGCATATGCAGATATATATATGCAGGATTTATATTGTGTTCCAACATGGAATGAGAAGAGTCTCCAGTATTTGGCTTAAAAATCCTTCTAACACATGGATCTTATTAAAATGTACCTCGGTCTAACTGTGGCTGAGCAAACAAAAGTAGTTCCACATGGCTGATAAAAAGCCTGATCAAGAATAGGAAAGAAAAATGTTTCTACTTGCCTTGCTGCCTCAGGAAATCTGCAGATCGAAGACTGAATTATTTTGCCTCTACTGCAGTGTATGTAGTCACTGATGTCTGACCATATCTCCATTCTAATGAGAGGGAAAATATCAGATGTATTCAGCCAAACAAAGCACAGTGATTCCACACTGAAACCTAAGGAGAGCAATAGCTATACATGCAAAAGGGAAGGCTTTCTTCCTCTCACATCTTGCGATCTATATCCTTCCCATAACACTGTAAGAGTAAAGAATTTGGACAAAAGTTCTCAATTTTTTGTTTAGAGCAACTTTTGTTTCAGCACCATGGCTTTAAATACTAGAACAGCTACCTATGTTATGCCAAATACAATAAATAACTATATGTTTTATGTGATCATTCTTAAACTTGCATAGCACTTCTAATAAGGCATAGAACTTGTAAAATAATTTCTGTGTCTTGCTGAAACATGAAAGGACAACTGTTTGTAAGCACAAAGTACACTGTACAACAGTCTAAATCTGCACTCTTATCTCCCCATTGGATGCAGTTATGGTTGCACACACAATCTATCTCCTCTGAGATATCAGTACTTCCTGACAAAGTACTGCAGCACTGCAGCTTACTGTGCCATGTAGGAGAGAAAATAGCTGATGCCTAATCTGCTGATACAGAAATACAAATAGCTTCTCACATTATACCACTGCTAATATGTGATCAAATATTTCTAAACTTAGATCGTTATAAATAGGGAGTCATAAGGGAGCCTAATAGAGTTATGTAGTACAAGCAAGCTTGTAAGAGACAGAGCAGGCAGCCTTGTGAAATGGACTTGTGAAAGGTAGAAGATATTAATAGATTTACTCATCTCAAATAGCACTTAACTTCATACAGAAGTAAAATATCATGGCATCAGTGGAGATATTTCTGAAATTAGACAATCCTCAGAAAGATAAAGTTACAGGTATAAACTGATCAAAAAATAATAGAATCATGAATAACAATCACAGCAGCTTTTCAAATCAAGAAACTGGGTCTGGTTTTCTTCTAACTACTGAATAAGGGGTAAAGTAAAAAAATAGCCAAATTGGATAGCTTCTGCAATAGACATATAAAATCTTATCAGGCTTTCCCTGTCTCAAACTTTTCTTATACTTCTAGTTCCTTAGCTTCTTTTCCCCCTGCCTTCATCGCCACTGAGTGTTTTTCATTTCTGCCTTCCTGTCTACCTGGTATCGCTTCCTTCCTCTTTCTCAGGACATTCTCTTTCCTAACATTCAGTGTGCTTATCCTTGATCTAGCATTTACGTCACAATTTAAAAGAGAGATAGGGAGAAACAGTGAGGTGAAAAACAGTATGGAGATAGACTAATGGGGTTTTGATCAGTTGATTGGTTTTGCTGTTGCTTTATCTTCTTCACTGTTCTTTCCCAGAAGCCACAGTCAGGATGGGCTTTAGGGCCACAGCCAGGAAAGAGCCAGGAGGAGACTATGAATGGATCCTTGTAAAGTGTGTCAGGTATTTGCCAAAGGAGAGAGCAGAGGGACTGAAGAGAGGAATTTTAAACAAGGTATAGTTCTATCCTGGAAGTGCTGAAATTCTGTTCATCTAGAATTCCTTACTTAACTGGCAAGCAGAAGATTAGCTTCCTCAGTGCAATTTAATCAGATAAAAAACATCAAAACAAATTCTGGATCCTGCACCTGGAACGAGGCAACCCAGGATGTATGGATAGACTAAGGAATGAGAGGCTGGAAAGCAGCACCATGGCAAGGGACTTGGGGGTCCTGGTTGTTTCAAGTTGAACATGAGCCAGCAGTGCCCTGGCAGCCAGGAGGGCCAACCCTGTCCTGGGGCCATCAGGCACAGCATTGCCAGCCGGGCAAGGGAGGGGATTGTCCCGCTCTGCTCTGCACTGGGGCGGCCTCACCTCGAGTGCTGGGGGCAGTTCTGGATGCCACAATATGAGAAAGGTGTTGAACTGTTAGACAGCGTCCAAAGGAGGGTAACGAGGATGGTGAAGGGTCTGGAGGGGAAGACAGACGATGAGCAGCTGAGGTCACCTGGACTGTTCAGCCTGAGTGAGACTGAGGGAAGACCTCGTATCAGCCTATAGCTTCCTCATGAGGGGAAGTGGAGCAGAAGGCACTGACCTCCTCTCTCCAGTGACCAGTGATAGGACTCAAGGGATGTCATGGAGCTCTGTCAGAGGGGTTTTAGGTTAGATACTAGGAAAAGGTTCTTCACCCAGATGCTGTGCACTGGAACAGGCTCCTCAGGGAAGTGGTCACAGCACCAAGCCTGACAGACCTCAAGAAGCATTTGAACAACGCTCTTGGGCACATGGTGTCATTATTGAGGCCGTCTGGTGCAGAGAAAGGAGTTGGACTTTGATGACCCTTATGGGTCCCTTCCAACTCAGGATATTCTATAAACAAAGGGAAAAATCTGACCCCATAATCCTACAGGAAGAGTGAACATTATCTTCAAGGTGTTTTGTAGGACTAATTAAATGAAAGAGAGAAAATCTCTTATCAATATCTTGTTCCCATAAGGTCTGGTGATACCTGTGGGATCACAATATTTATTTTACATCAACTATTGGATACTTCATTTCCAATAAAGTGACTTCCATATTAATAATTATATGTGAATATGTGTTATTTAGTTACAATTGCCTTGCAGTTGTGTCTCTTAATTAAATTTCAAACTTATAATCTTGAAGCTTTAATGAATGTAATTTATCAAGTTTGATAAACACAGAAAGCTTGAAAAAACCACAGAAACCCCACAATAATTCTATCTGAGAGTACAAGCTAGGTAATGAAACAGGCCCCTTGAAGGAGAAATACCTAAGTTTGAAGAATAGTGTAAATTCGAAATTGGTTTTGCCATGGTTAGAAAAGTTATCAGAACTTCCTGCCCACCAGCAAATATTATTCTGATCTTCTGCCACAGCAGGAGGAATTTTTTCTGCTGGTTGTGCTGAAGAAAATGGGCAGAACACCATGTTTTTATTCTATATTCAGGCTTCAAGGCAGGAGGAATTCAGAGGATGCTGGGTTTTCTCCAAAAGAACTCCATCTTCTATCATCATTGTCATCAGTGTTAACATATATTATTTTGAGGGAAAAAATAGAGAGAATGTGAGCACAACCTAGCCTTCTCTCTTTGAACAAAAGTGGCATCAAAGAAATTCAGGCTCAGTGAAAAAAACATTAATCAGATTCATTACCACCAGGTCCTTGAAGTTCATTGATCCACAGGGTCATTGCACACAACCACAAAAGTTAGACAGTTCAGTCTTTATTTCAGCAGTCAGAGGATACGTGAATTATTGAAGTCTAAAATGTTCTATGACTTTTTTTGACAAATCCTTTCTGATCATTGCAAAGCCAGATTTGCAACACAACCATGCTGTAACCTGTTGGAACCATTGGTGTCCTCAAGGACAATATGGGTTTTTAAAACTGACAAGGTCTTTTTAGAACACAAAAACATACTCTAAGTAGACAATGTACAACGTATCCTATGAAATGCATGACAAACGGTCTGCAGCCCCTTTTCACCACAGAAATAAAAGGAATGCCAATATCAGTAATGAAAAACACTTACTGAACTATAAGTTGCCTGGAAACGGATAAATGTATTTAAACTTTCATACTTTCTTGATGAATCTACAGAGATTATTGGGAGAAGTTAAAAGTAACTTCCATATATGCTTATGCATTGCATTTACATGGCAAGGTTTTGGTCAGCCAGGGGCAGCACTACAGGAGGGGCTTTCTTGGAAAGAGTCTAACAGTTGGCCCCATGTCAGACAGAGCCAGTTCTGGATGACACCAAAGCAGATCCATCACTGGGCAAAATGGAACCCTTCAGCAATGGTGGTAGTACCTCTCTGATAACATATTGAAGACACAGTAAAAAATGTTGTGAGGGACAGAGTGAGAAAAAATGTGAGAGAAGCAACCCTGCAAACCTTAAGGTCAGTGCAGAAGGAGGGCAAGGAGGTGCTCCACGGGCTGGAGCAGAGATTCCTGTGCAGCTTGTGTCAAAGCTGTCTGCAGGGCAAGCTGTCCCGTGGAGGTCCACAGTGGAGCAGATTTGGACCCTGCAGTCCGTCAAGGACTACATGCCACAGTACTGGATATTTCTTGAAGGAAGCTGTCGCTCAAGGAGATTCCATGGTGGAGCACTGTCCAGGCAGGAGATGCAGACTGTTGACAGGACCAGGTCTTCTGCAGCACCTGTGACCCCATGGGTGACCCATGCTGGAGCAGTTTGTTCCTGAACGGCTGCACCCCATGGAAAGGGACCAACACTAGAGCAATTCTTGAAGAATTGCAGCCCTTGGGAAGGACCCACATCGGAGCAGTTCACGAAGGACTGTCTCCTGTGGGAGAGTCCCCATGCTGGAGTAGGGGAACAGCATGAGAAGGAAGGACTGATGAAAGACAAATTGTTACAAACTCCACAATCTGCTATCCACACTGTCCTGTGGCACTTGGGGAAGGGGAGGAAGAGGTAGAAGAGTCAGGAAAAAAGGAATGTTGTTGAGCTGGAAAGAAAGGGGGTGTGGGGAAAGGTGGCTTTAGTTTTGATTTTGTTAATCATCAGTCTAGTCTATTTCTAATTGGAAATTAGTTAAATTAATCTTGCCTGAGTCAAATCTGTTTTCCCATAACAGTAATTGGTGAATGATTGCCCAGCTCTTATCTCAACCTATGAGCTTTATTCATCTTATTTTCTCCCACTGTCCTGCTGAGGAGGGGGAGTGGGGAAAACCCACCACAGTGTATTTTTAGAGATATAAAGAGCAATTAGAATGACAGAACAAAATTAAATAGTTGGCTATATTTACAACAGAAGTATTTTTCTCTCTCCATCTGATTTCAAAATTTGTTTATAAAGATAATATAAAATATTATCAAACATTGCAATCATAGTTATTGATAAGAACCACAAACCAATTTTTTAAATAACATAAGTAGAGTATTTTTATTTAAAGCATTCAGTCCACATCTGAATAGCAACCTAACAGAATACCCTGTAAATCATAGGATTCTCTTGTGACTATTATAGTTGTGTAATAACTTATAGATCAAATTATACAGGACAGCAACTATAAAACATGTCAACCAATACTGACAGTTCTTACAGAATCCCTATTACTTAAATAGGAAGAACCACAGCAATGCCTCTGGTTTGTACATTACAGCTTTTCTGCTATGTTAACAAACTTAGCAGTCAAAAGTGACACTTCATATTTTAGAGCTGCCATATTTGATCACCTTTAACAAATGTTATGTTTTTCATAAAAAGCAGTTACATAAATCAGCTTGATTCTTTGAGTATTTATTGAATGCTCTAAGCTTCATTGAAACCCAGGGATGTAGGACTAGATGGACCTCAGCAGTTCACCTAGGCCACTGACAAGATCATCTGATCCTACATGACCCCTCAGACATACTTTTTTATAATTACTCAGAGAGATGTCCCAGCCATGCAGGTACTCTCTTTCACTTCTTCAGTGTGCAGAGGAAGAGGAGGAAAAGAAACAAAGAGCCCAGGGGTGAAAGCAAAAAGATCAGCCAAGGTTTACCTGTCACTGAGGAATACAAAAATTGTGTACAGGGAAGAGGGAGCAGGAGATGTGAGGCACCTACCTTTAGAAAGAGGAATTAGGTTACAAAAACAAGGCCTTAGTGTTAATGATTTAGGATCTTGTATCAGCTCTGCTTATATGTCAGTGATGCCTCCTTGCAGTCACAACAATGCCAAAACTGGGGCAGAAATGAAAGGATAATGGACAGAACAATTTCTGCAGATTGTAGAAATTAAAGTTAAGGTATTATTTTTAGAGTCTTGACTTAGATGAGTTTCGAAGGGAAATATAAACTCAAGATACTGTATTTGCAGTTTAGTTCAATTTTTTCTGATGTTCATGGATAATTTCTATGAATTCAAATAAAAATATTTCAGGTGCTTCAGGACAATGTCTGCTTGAGATTCATCTGGGTTTTTACAAAGATATTTGAAAGTTTCAATGAATGCCAAAAATTCAGAAATGGTAATCTGGAAGGCAAAGTGCAGCTGCTCTTCGCCCCTCTTGTAAATCTGCATGTGCATCCTCCTCCTTTTATTCCACTTTCAGACACCTTCTGATCTTTCTATAGGATCAATATACTTAGGGAGAGTACAACTCTATGGTGAATTTCATTATGCAAATGTGAAGGGGAGGAAATTGCTCTTAGTAATTTTCTAATGATATATTTAAGTTCTAGAAATTTTCATTCATAATTCAAGAGTACAAATATGTCAGACCACCTGATGTTAAAGCAACTATGCACATCTAATAGCAGTTCTGAGCTTCCACAGAACCCACTATAAGATTAAGATCTATATATAGACCCTAGTTTGCCTGGCAGGATAGAGACCTAAAGGCCATGTGATCAGGTGCTGTATTACTCCAACACAAATGGAAGGGGATTAGATTGCTGCACAGCCTCCCTCATGGAGCTGGATAAAAGATCATGCACTTGATGCTTTTGGGAAAGGCTGAGAAGGCACACTGCTCCTGGCATTCCCTTGAGTCAGGGATGGAAAAGCATTGGCAGACGTTTGAGAAGAGCTCCAAACCTGAGCTGATGATGCTAAAATGCCAGCTGACATAATGCTGACAATGAAGAAACTGCATAATTTCTCTTCTTTCCCATTTCTCCACAATTTTTTTCATACACTTATGCGAGGATGTGAATTTTCAGGAGTAGCTTAATATTGCAAAGTGGGGAGAAGATAAAGGCTCTTAGCATACAAAAGTATATTAAACTCCAGTCTGGAGTGCATCAGTCTGGCAGGGTGCTACTGAAATCAAAGGTCAATTTATGCTTACTGGAGGTCAGTAAACTGTTAGGAGCATACTTGTCCCCGGGCAACAAATGGGCTTTGCAAACAAAACTGATAGGAAAATTGAGAAACTTTGAAAACACTGAGGAGATTTTAGTATTTCAATGGTCCTGAAATCTAACAGGTATTTCCCACTGGGATTTCAGTTTGTCCCCAGGATGCCTTGGCATAGATCACCAACTCAAGAATGAGCACATATATTTCCTCCTCCTGGTGTGGGAGCCATTTGTACAGCTGCTGCTTTGGGAAATGTTCAATAATCCTTCATTCTGAAAAGTCATAACCACTCATGGAAGCCAAGAAATCCTTCTAGGACATGTGCTGCCTCTTTGCTTTGACTTCCATACGTTTGGTATGCACATGCAAGGCACAGAAAAAGCTTTGTAGCGAGTTTGTCGCATTCTGAGAGTGAGAAATCATGGAAGTAACAGGTTGCAGTTTAATGCCTTTTAACTCCCAAGGCAGAGCACTAACAGGACAGATGCATTCAAAAGAATGAAAGCAGATGAATCTGGAACTGAAGTAGGGCCTAACATATGGGAGCATATAAACCTGTCTATAGAAAATAAGGACACATGGAATTTTGCCAGTAGTCAGCTGAAACTGGCTCTGCTCACAGCCTTGAAATGTATATTCTGTCTCCTCTCCAAGCCTTTCTTTCTGTTTGATTGCTCCTGCTTCCAGTCCAGAAGACTCATCAGATTCCAAGAGACTATTCCACTGGGGTTGTTTTGCCCACCTAGTAACAGGATGATCTGTAAACCTTATGAGAACTGTACTTTAACTTGGCAGGCAATCATAGCCCAAATAGAGCTCAGTTTAGAACCCTGAAGTCGGTAGCAAAGCTCCCTGTGCCTGAAGCCCAGGCCTGAAATGCATTTAGAATTCCCGTGCCTGAATGTGGCTCCAGTGGTATACTTGGTCAAGGAAACATACTGTGACTTCAGCCAGGCTCCAGCTGAAGCATGCTGTAGGGATCATGGATAAATGAAAAGCCAGATTTCTGAGTGAGTGTTTTTCCAAGCCAAACAAAGCTGCAGAACTTTCTGGGGTTTTCTTGGCACTTCTAGTGCTTTTGGGAATTCGAATGGTGCCTGTCTGAGGATAATTGACTCCCTCTGTATGCTATTGTGATTCTCAAAAAAAGCAGCATTTTTCTCAATCTTTCCGGGCATAGTCATGTTCTTAATAGCAACTGGACAGAACAGGAAATGGAATGGGATGTCCTACAAGATGTAGATTAATGTCCATAAAAAGAAACCCACACCCCTGGATCACCTCAACAGGTGATGACCCAGTTACTTGAATAATTCATCATAGGATATTATTCTCCTTATTTACTCATGGTACTCCCATTTCCATTTATTTGAGTGGTTTAGCCACAGCAGGAAAGAGGAGGTTTAAATCTCTGGTTTCTGCTGTGCATGTTTTAAGAAAAAAATTAACTGTACTGTACAAGGCAGAAAAACTCTAAGCTACAGAAGCTGACTACGCTGAAAATAAAAGCAGAAGTGGCATCACAGCCGGGAGTTGTTATGAACATAAGTCACTTTATTTTTAAACTTCATGCTTTATAAGGCATGACATGATTCAACTTGTTGATGAAGTGGAATTTTTCACTTGGTTTAATTTTGCCCGTTCAGTAAGTTTGCCACCATTGATGCACTTTTGAAAGGAAAAGCCAGACCATCTCAAGGTAGTTTTCCAACTACTGTTCCAATAAGTATACTTGATTTGCATTTGAACAAGGTGCTGATACTCAAGCAAATCAAGTCTTTTTTTTCTTGGTATCAAGAAGTTAAAAAAAATGTTAGTAATTTTAAGAAACTAAAACTAATATTTTTTTCACTGAATGAGCCTATCCATATTTAGCCTGACCATCTCTCTAAGCAGACCACGTGTTTGGATCCTTTGGCATCCTACAGAATAAGGGTGCAATCACCTTACCAGTAACTTGTGCTAGTTAAATTCAGCTAATAAAATTTTGAAAATAATTCTTATTAACAGTTTTACTGTTGTTTTTGAGACACAAATGTTCCAAATATTTTTTATTTTACAGAATTCCAAACAGAACGTCACCATGAGTGCACACATTTATTATTAGACAGTGAGAATGCCCAAAGCATGCTTGGCTTTTCTGGTTTTACTTTTCATGCAAAAGAAAATGAAGTGAAAACAAGAAAATTAAAACTCCAGTAACTGCACAAGATAAGAAATTTCTTGGGTCCCTAAGGGCATCCAGACCAAACACCATTATTATTACTATTATGGCATTGCAGCAAATTGAGTGCTGGTTAATTGCCTCTTTCCTAACTGATCTTTTTTCCAGCTGGGAGCATGAGGGAGGTGAGAAGAGAATGACTTAAAATTTATAACATCCCCATGACAAAGAATCCCCAAAAGCCAAAGCTTCATAGAGAAGTGAAAACATTGGATCTTCAGAGGCCGTTCAAGCAGAGTATGTATTTCCTTGATGAGCTTGTCACCTAGTCTAGCAGTGAGCGTAAAGAGGTCACATGCAGTTGTTGAGAAATGCCAAGAACACATTAAAAGTGCAGGCGTGTATATGCATGAAATCTTACTAAGGATTGTTATTGCAACCCTCAGTTCTATGGACATTCCAAAAGTTTTCTGTAATATACTCTACGATAAACACGAAAGTTATTGTCTAAAACAAGGGAAAAAACCCCACAATCCACCAGCAAGAAGGAAGTACACATTTATAAATTAGGTACTATACAAACTGCATTTACATTTATATCTAAAAGATAAGGCACAGGATACTGGAGCTAAGGCTCCCCTTAACTGCACTGATAGTAGGTGAGAAGCAGGAAATCAGCTTTAGGATATAGACAGGTAAATGAGTGAATGAAAGACAAAAGTGAACCAAAGCACCTACAAGGAAATAGAAACCTCAGCAGAAGCTGGTTAAAGGCAATAGTGACAGGAAGAGCCAAGGCTGGGCTGCCTTTTCCCAAGGCCAGCATCAGACTCAGCCCCAAGGAATTCACTTTGCCAGGCGGGGCCATTAGAGGAACACTGAGGCCCAGCTTTTGTACTCCTAGTACAACAGATAAATTCTACCCAAGAACTACTGAAGCATGGAATTGCCCTTTAGGTTTCAGCTGCTCTTTCTTAACCAGTGTTAAGTCCTGTGAAAACAAAGTGCCTTTTTTTCCCTTCATCTTTTCAGAAGCTTTTCTGGCTCAACTTATCTAGCACAATGTCTCACCCCAGGTATGTCTCTAATAAGTAAAGCAGGGAGTATAGCCAGCATAGAGTTTGTGTCCCATAATGTGGTTTATACGCAAATAAGACAGTGATGCCAGATTTGGGGTGTCAGCTCAAAGAAGCATGATACTTAAAGGAAACAAGCAGAAGAATGCATCAGGGCTATGGGAAAACACCAAAAAATACTTATCTGATAAAATATGTGTCTCAGATTTAGGTTTAGTATCACTTAGTGTTGTCTCTAAAATATGGACCAGTTATTTTATTTAAAAGTGAACCTCTCATTGCCCACCAAAGGTACCAGCATACCCATAACCTGAGCTATCATCCTCTTATACCAGTCTCACCTTTGCTGATGCACTGGCAAAGAGGGACATGACTTGTTTGCCCTCTCTGCTATGTCTCAGTTTAACAAAGCACTGAGGCACAGTTATTGTGCTGCAAAGCCATGTTACTGAGCACTTTGCCCAGGAGAGGCACCCTGCCTTGTGAAGTCAGTACAGGTGCCAGGAGCAGGATACTGGGAGATCATACCGGTCATCATGGCTCTGATTGCCACATACCTGTATCACCTGGTCTCCAGCCTGCACAGTGACAGAACAGAGGCATGGCTAAGAAAAAGAGAGATTGTTTTCTGCTGAGAGATGAGTGTGAGAGGACGGAGAGGTGATCACATTAGTGTGTCAGTGTGTCAGATGACAAAGTTTCTGTTAAGGCTGATGAAGTCAAAAAAAACCTCTGACAGATCGGAAGGGACTCCTGGAGGTCATCCAGTCCAACCTCCTGCTCAAAGCAGAACTACTTTCAAAGTTAGACCAGGTTACTTAATACACTGACAACAGAGAGGGAGAGACTGCCCAGCCTTTATACTACGAAATAATAGAAATAGCAGGTAACAGTAACACATATTCAGCTAAAATCCATAATTGAATCTTAGGTTCTTATATATTCTTTACTATTTCAAAACTGGCTGGCAAAGTAAGATAATTTCTCACTGTGACACACATCCTCTATAGTTTCATCCTTTTTTTCTGCAACCTTTCTGCTTGCAGTATAGGTCATGAATGAAGCAAGAGGAAGACTGGGACCTGGGCACCTGAGCTCAGACAGGGTTTACCACTGTTCACTGGTAGTCTGCTGCAACTGGAAGCAAGCCTTAGCCAGAACAAAATCCCTCAATTTGGAAAGCATCATAGTGTAATTTTCCCCACTTCCTCCCCAGCCCAGTATTTTAAAACTTTTCCTACCTATAATACAGTGATTTGCTAGCTTGTTCTTCACACACACCACAGTAAGACATGCAGTGTAACAGGGGAATGCAGAGGTCTGGCAACGTAAAAGAGGAAACAGTTTAATTAACAGAAACTGTATCCCCTTCCTTGATTTTTCCTTCACTAAAAATGCTTAATCTCGTTTATGTGACAATTTGCTTCTGCTTTCTTGAACACCAGAACAAAGTGCTGGTAATCAAAACTTTAATAATATAGTTAATTACTCAAAATGAGTAATGAACATTCAGTGGTATTGCTAGTGAAAATCATAAAGGACTGGGTTGAAATTTTATGCTTCCAGCAAAGGTGTGGCATGAACAACACTATACTGGGAGTGACTCTGTGACTCAGATGTACAGATCTTTCCTCAATTCCTCCTTGCTTCTGGCACATACTATTTCACTCCTGAGCTACTTCAGTTGTAAAATATGACCCACCCTGCAATGGCTCATCTACTGTTTATATAACCCTTCAGTGTGCCTGTGTTTTCCAGATATGTTGCAAAGGCAGAGGACAGGAAAGCAAAACCAAGGACTTAATTTGCTTTCCACTGCCTAGAACAATAGCCAGGTAGTTACCTAGATAACGGTTGGGTATACGTTTTTCAGACAAGGATAAAAATGACACACAAATTAAGTAAGGGGTGTGAAGAATAAATCACATTTAACAAGGCAGTTGGAAAAAAGCCTAACAACTGTGAGTTTCAGAGTACAGACAAATAAATATAGGAGAACCATGTTCTCAAAAAGTGAGAAAATATAAAGCTGTTTGAAAAAATACTATATTATTGAGCCTAGAAAGTCCCAAAATATTGTGAATTTTCAGTGCTTTACAGATAAAACATAAGGTTTATTAACCTACAAAATGAAAATGGCACTTAATAGGGATCTCAGAAAAATGCAAGGCTTTCAACCATGTTATAAATAAAGGTCTATCTTAAATTTTTTACCTGATTTTCAAATTCACGATTCTACCTGTAAAAGCAGGAATATGAAAGTCTATAAAGGCCGTTTTCTGTGTCATATTCAGTTGAACCTTTATATCCACCCCATATCCACTTCTCCCACTGCAAATTAATTTGACAGGTTCCTGGCAGGGCTTCAGTAACTTTGCGTTTCTCTGGAATTAGCAAAAATGCTAATTTGGGCAGTTTGCTGCTAGTGCAAGTTTTTTAGCCTGGCTGAAACTCCAGGGCTATTTGAGATAATATCAAATCAAAGAACAAAGGGGCACCTGTCATGAGCCACAAGCGAAGGAAGCAGACAGTGCTCGAGGAATTAAAATGAGATTTCTTTACACCAAATGTCGAAGGCTGTAAGCAGAGTGCTGTAGGAACAACTGGGGTTGCTCTAAATCAGGGTGGAGGGGAGGAGGGAGGAGGGAGGGAAATGCGAGGCGTCTCTTTCAAACAAGGACCGCCGGTGAAAGGGTGGGGATGGCTCTAGATAAGCTTCCTGATCCACTTCCACTGAGACACTCGAAACAATGGGGTGGCAGAGCCATTTGCAGGCACCGGGACACGTACTTCAGACTACACCCCTTCCTCTTGGATGAGGTTACGGCTGCGCTCATCCGGATAGCCCCAAGCCTGAGACCGCCGGCTGGTCGGGGCGGTGTCCGGAGCTGACGGCGGCGTGGGCACAATGCAACACCCCAACCCTCAAATCGCAGCGGTGCGAGAACAATCCAGCAAAATTCCCACCAGCAATGTGACACAAGGAGCCGTCCCCACCCTCTGCTGAGTCTCACAGGTCTGCAGTACCAGCTTGTGGTCCTGCCTGTAGTCTTTTCAGATCAGCCCAAACTGAAGGCTGCTCTAGTCTCCAGATAGTTTTTGTTTGCTTGTTTTTAATATTCATGTCACAGAATTTGGACCCCAGGCAAGACTACAGGGGGAAATAGCTAGTGCTGTATCCTCTGTAGGAGCACCTAGGACATAACACAGGCACAGCCTCATTATACAGTCACCTCGGCACAGCACCAGAGTGGGGTCGGCAGCCACCACAGGATATTTCCACCTAGCTTGAATATTCATGGCAACAACAGATTACTATCGGGGAGGGGGAAGATCCCTTGTATATAACAGGTGTTTATCCTACTTCAAGCTCTGTTTTCCAGGCAAAACTGTCTTGGTTAGGCAGTTTTAACTCTTTCAGGTAGGTAGTAGAAATATTTTCAGCTATGGCTGCTTATTCACATACTCCAAAACCTACATGTGAAACTGCATAAATCTCAAAATAAAAAGAGCAAGAACAGCAAGAACTGCATTAAGAAAAATCTTCTACCAGACAAGACTGATCTGTATCTGATATTTCTAAAGGGGTTTTATACTTGCAGAGAAAGTTATTGCACTTTCTTTCATCTCTTGAAAGTAGAATATTTTGAAATGGAAATGGCAAGGAGAAAAAAAGGTCCAAATATGACTGCCTTTTCTTCCATTATCTCTTCCGTTATGTGCTGCAGTTCCTCCAAAGTGCCATTAATATATGTAGGCTGAATCAAAATCTAGAGCAAAATGTCACAGGTAGCCAAATTTAAGCTATGACCATTTCTCCAAATGTGTGGTATACCAGGGGTTTTCATTAACAGTGAACTACTACACAAATTTGTCAAATAAAATTAAGCTAAATTAAACTAAAATAATTGATTCTGTCATTCTGATTCCACTGGCATCTCTCAGACAAAACAACTGTCACCTCAAAACATGTATACACACACACACACACACACACACACACACACGCACACACACAAAGCTGAAGATTCCTGTAAATTTTTTCATTTCAGCTAATGTTCTCAGGTGAAGGTTCACAAATTCCCATGCAAATGGAGGTATTTTCCTCCTGTAAAACACATGGTTATACTGTGGAAATCTCTTGGCACTGTATATTGTGTGGTGGTTTGCACTGTTTGCATCCCCAGGCTTCAGGAACAGGAAAGATTGATTTAGGGAAGTATCACTATGTTTTTATGCTGTTCTTATGTACCTGCCTGGTCAAGGTCAGGGGAACCCATTGCCATCCTTTTGCCAGGTGACAGCAGAGCTCTAAAGAATCTGTAACTGTTCTCACTGTATATACACCAATTCTTTTAATTTATAATGAGTGTAAAACCTGTGATTCTCACTGCTCCAGAATCCTTTGGGGATCAGCATGATCTTGGTCTTTGTTTTCAGGCCATCACAGTCATCTTCCTACGTCCTTACTCAAAACTAAAGTCTTACATAGAAGATTACATGTTCATATGACCTAACACTTATATCTATGGTAATTTTAGATAATACCAAGCTAGAAAAATAGATAATCCTCATGTGTTGGGACATATGCCAAGGAATTATGCCTAATGTTAAAAGGAAACTTTCCTTTGGGCAAGTTTCAATATAATTTGCCCTTTGCAGGAGTTCTGACACTTTATTCCAAAGCATCAGAAATCAACATTAGAAAAGAAATATTGCAAAAGCCTTATTTTCCAAGGATTAAAAGAAAAGCTTGCCAAATGTCTCAAGAGACTGAAATAGAAGATAAAATTATACTATATAAAATGAGATATAATTTTAAGGCAGGCAATGCAAAGTCAATATCACTCAAAACTGCCAGGCAATCATGATCTTGGAAAGGAGTATTAACTCACCTCAGGCAGACGATTCTAAGGAGATCTTGTAGGAATGTCTGTCCTTTACTGAGGTTAACTGAATGTTAGGGCTGGTATTATTTCTATGAAAAAGGGAAAACGGAGGCATTCTAAGAGTCAAATCAGCCAGGTATTCTACCTTGACAGGCTATGTGGAGGCCCTACGGAAAAAGTCTCTAACATCTGTTGTGAAACAGGTTAGAGATACTCTGCAGATAATGGGTTTATGTGGCAAGCTGCATTTTATTACGAACTATGAAGAAATTCAAATTCCAAGTCATGCAGCCTTGTAATTTGATGTACCCAAATGTAAACTACTCCAAGAAAACAAAAGAATTCTTTAGGGCATTTGGTACATAAATTATATTTGGGAGGTTTAAGACTATTAAACCTACATTTAGGGAAAGGAGTTAACGGAAACGTGGAAGCAATACTTCACTTCTGGACTCAAAAAATCCTTCTTGAAGAAACTTAAGAAAATTCCACTAGCAGTCATAGATGTCAAATGGTCAGTCATATCCATTGGAACAGAAGATCTCTATATTAGCAGGGAAAAAAGAAATTTCAAAGCATGTCCAAAGAACTTCAACAGCAGCCATAAAGGCCTCATAGGGACCCTCTATTTGCCAGTTAGGACTGTGTTGCCAAGGCAGAAGCATAACTTGGAGCCTCGAACCAAAGCAAAATTCCTCTCCGGGAAGCTCTGTACAGCTGGGGAGAATAATTGCCATAACAACACAGGCAACCTAAACATCAAATACGAGAGCTCCTGAACCAGCAGCTTGGACTGGTGTTATGCGTCTATTGATTTTACTCTGTAAACCTATTTCCATATTCTGTAACCTGTTGTTTGACCTTATACTAGTGAAAGAAACCAGCACATCTAACCTTTAGCCATAACTTGCACTAACCATGAAACAACACCCACAGCCTACCCTGTTCTAGGGGGAGAGCAGAAAGACCTAGTTTATGATGCCTCCTCAATTAACCTGACCTCAGATCTGTGCTTCAAATCACATCAAGCAGGGATCTGATCCTGCCCTCAGGGAAGCACTCAAACCACTAGGCTACTGTGGACTAGCTGGGTTGGAAAAGAAACCTCAAGAAATCTCTCCTTAAAACAAAAAAACAATGTCAACAAATATTTGTCAAAACAAACAGCCACAAAAAGTTTCAGCATCAACTCATCAGCATTTTTTGAATGATAAAAAATTGTGGAAATATCCTACCCAGCTCTAGATGCTTTTCCTATCATAGGTACAGACTAAAATGAGACAGAAAGCATTTCTGAGGAAAAGTTATCTACAGACAGATGGCTGAGCTGTGACCCAGATTCTCGCTACACCAGTGGAAACCTGAAATAACCCTACGGAGTACAGAAAGACAAAAACCACTCTGGTACCTCAGCTGCCACAGGACTAGCTGTTCAAGAGTCACAGCTCGAGTTCTCTACATTTCTCTATTACAAACGCATGTTTCTTACAAACTGTGAGGGAATCTTATGCTTCCTACACTATGCACAGCTCACTGGGGAGGGCCAAGGAGGTAAAGATGCCAGTGGCGGTATCCATGCACGTGCCTTGACAGTTAAGTAGTTCTGCCTTCAGACAGCATTTGTATAAAAAAGATCTATTACAAAAAATGTCTTCTACTGAAAAGTCATGGCTAAGTTCAGTATAATCAGACTGTCAGTTTTATAGTCATGCTATCTTAATTTAAGAAAACCAATGATGACAAATCGTTATTCACAAAACTCGATGGTCTTACCAGAGTATTCCAACCTGTGGCCCAGAGCAGAATGAATGGCATTTCAATTGACCTTAAGCCAGAATGCTGTGAAGAATCTCACCACTGGAAAGATGGATTTAACTTCACAATAAAAGGAAATTCTGCATATTTTTCATGTTCTGCTTTTGAGCACTGCTTCTGCTCAGTGCACTGTGAAAAGCATTATCTAAATTGATAATAGATCCTTCTATTATGATAATTTATATCTCTGTGTGGTTTGGCAACCATTGATAACATTCTACATCCTTTGACTAACTGAAAAAGAAAAAAGAAAAAATCAAGAGATGTCCACTGTACTAGTTACCAAATTTAAACTACAAAAACCCACTTGGGCAACAAAACCCTAACTGTTCTTCATCCGCCTGATTCCCTGCCAGTCTGCCCAATGGTCTTTGCAGTTGAAAAAACAAAGGATAGGAAGCACATTTCTGCTGTTGCATCCAAGTTACCTTAACATCTGTTTCTGTGGCTGAGATTGTCCCAGTCCTTAGCAGTTTATCACCTATTATCTACATTTTGTTCCTGCTAGGTCCAGCCAAAAAGCAAGTTTAGATAATGCCAACTAGATCAGACTCCATGTAGAATGTTTCCCGAAGGAAGGATAATCCCCTTTTTTATTCTGTGTTGTGTTAGGCATCTAGGTTAAGGTTCTTTCTGCCTAGAGGTAGCTATGGAACCCCCATATGGAAAACTGCATTTTTGCTCAAGAGGTATAGGAAAGCTGGGTGACGAGAACACTTGTTTCAGTAGGTTATTTTTAAGTTCTTTCACCTCAGGTTGAATAGCAAAATATTCATTGCAGCAAAAGAGACTGGATAGTGACAAAGGGGACTCAAAAATTATCTTGTAAGGACAGCCATAGGAAGACAAAGGCTGACTCTCAGCTCTATAGAGGACCCTATAGAACATACGAATTCTGGACGGTAACTCAGTTTCAAATTCTGATGGCTCAAAGGTCTACACATGAGCTGGTTTCTAAACTTCTGATGTAATCAATAACTTTTGGAGAGAAATTTCAGTCATCCTGAAGCAGACACCTATCCTGGTAAGCTGAAGACCAATTTGGACTTTGCTGTGTGTAACACAATCTGAGATAGCAAGATCACCTGTAGAAAGTCACTGTGTCCTATTCTGTATGTGCAGCCTCTCAGATGACTGCCCTGGTTTCTCTCACCTTGTAGTTAAAGAAGAACTTACACCACTTCCTCCTCCTCGTGCATTTGTAGAGACCAGCATGGTGTGTATGATCAGTGAACACCTACCCAACTAGGTCGGGAAGCAAAATAAGATGCAAGCACCCTAGTTCATGGATCTCGAGGAGGCCTCAGCTGCAGTGAGTCTCAAAGTTGTTAGAATTTTGGGGGAAGTGAGAAACAGGTTAAAACTGAGAATAGTTCAGACTAGATTTTCTGCAGTTTCCATTGCTTGGGAGAGGAGAAAAGGAATGAAGGCAGCTGACCAGAGCATGTAACACAGTCCGCTACGCAACCAGACTCTTCAAGTGCAATGCTCTGAGGTAAAAACCCATCAATATTAGATTTGCCTATACATTTGTGTCCTGATGAGATTTTTGTTATTTGATCATATCTGACGAATTTTACTGTTCCTTGTAAAATCTTTAACCCTTGTATGAGGTATTTTAAATTATAAATACCACATTTCCATGAAAATTATTCAATTTCATTAAATAGTCCCAAAAGTGATTTAATTATTTTGCATATTCCTACAGCATCCTTCAACAATACATGCCAACCCAAAATAAGAAAATTTTCAAGATCAGTATCTATTTATGATCTCTGATTTGCTTCTGATTGTATAACTATTTGCAGCAATCTCTCAAAACAAAGCTCCACTCCCCATTGCATCTTGCACTGTCACACATTATTTCTTTAATGTACGTTGCCAAGTAAATACCTCTTATTTATTAACAGAATGTATGTACCTCTTTTCTCATAAAAATTTGCTAGCTAGGAAAGACACAAGGTAAATAATTTATCTTGCTTTATTGTAAAACTTTTTGGTGTGTGTTTGGATGCATGTTTCATACTGTACACTGTAAAACAATATTCAATGTGTGGTAAATATATACCCTGTTATACACGTACAGAATAGTAAAAAAGTTGATAAATAAGAAATAGAATGACTCTCCTCAGAACATTTCTTAATAAGCCAAAGACAAAGACCTGTTTTATGCTCAGCTCTGCTTCACACTTGCTAGACCTTCAATAGAAAGTACTAAATCTGGACTAATGCCTTTAGACTCCTTTAATTCTCTCTGCAGAGGCAGAGAAGGAAAAAGTCACTGCCACAATAAAGCTCTTGGGGAAGTATCAACTGACATCATTTGGGGAAAGTGTCTTAAGTTTTGGCACTATTAAAACCAAAAATTAAGCCTGGTAACAGTATCAATGATTTCATTCACAGGCTTAACCAAGGTACAGTCCAGTCCAGTTAACACAGAGTCTGCTGCAAAATTACTCACTTTAGCTGTCTGAACATCACTCAGGGAGACATCAAAATGCTTTTAGAAAGCTACCCAGGAGAACACCTGCAATCTGTGGGAAGAAGGAACACCTGTTCCACTCTGATTACTGAGAACGGAAGTCAGCATCTCTCGGTGTGAAACAACCCTTTCTTCAGATCAAAAGCAAAGCAGAAAGACAGTAAGTTATTTGTGTGGAACTAGCATCAGCACAGAGATAGAAGCAGCATGCTTGGAAGCATTTGCACTGAAAAAAACCAAACCCAACCCACTTGAAAACAGCCCTGAAATGGAGGTTCTACAATGATTTCAAAAGAGCCTTTGTAGTATTACAAAGGAAGAAGTAGGCTTCAAGTATAAAATTTGGTTTAACACACAGAAAGTAATTTACTTCTTATTTTTGCTGTCTTCTGAACTCCACCCCCTTTCTTTTTTTCAGTAATTCACATAGTAGAAAAACTCTAGTGCTATTCATGCAGAGTGCAAAATGACACACATTTAAACCAGAAAGGATGGTTCCCTTCCCAAGGGTCTTACTTTAGAGAGTTACCCTTTTCACCTCTAAAATCAAGCTGCTTCTAAAGAGAAATGCTGCAACTCAGGTTAAACAGCACGTGAAGTCCCACAAAAATGTTTATTAGAACTAGCTCATTCAAATCCTCATGGTACCTTACATAATGCATAAGCTCTCACTGTAGATGTTTTCCCTGAAATAAAACTAGCTATTGAAGCTAAAAATACCTGGAGTCATTACAAGGCAGTGTAAGTTTTCAGGGACCTAACTTTTCTTCTCCTCAAACTAATGTGTCTCCAGACAAGTCACTTGCCACCTGGTGACCTTTTTATCACAAGAATTTGTATAAGACTAAATTTAAGTTCCTCACCTATAAAATCATGACAAGTTTTCAGAGATCTCTATTCTCCTTTGTGTTGGGGTGAAAGGCGATTTCTTGCTCAAAGAAAAAATAAGGTCGAAGAATGTTTTACAGTGGAAGACAAGAAATACCAGTAAAATTAAGCACTCTCATTTATTTTCCTTTCTTTTTTAAACCCATCAACTGGAATCTCCTGTACTTGAAGAGGGGGCGAAGCAGATAATGACCATAAATTTATTTAATTGTCTGCACAGGTTGAACTAACCTTTACAAATTGAGAATTATAAACTTCCAAGATTTTAAGAACACTTAACAAAACAAGACAGGAGAAGAATCTATATTTCTGTAAGGGGAACAGTCTAGCTTTTTGCAAGAACTTATAATGGTAGTTTCAAATAGAACTGGTATAGAAATGAGGAGAATTATGTATAATGCGTTTGCCAGGTGAGCAGCAGAGTACCCTGAAACAGAAAAAAAAATTCCAAGTAAGTAGTTTAACAGATAAGCTTTTAATTAAAAAAGTGGTGATTCCAGTTACCTGTGAAAACGAAATACTGTCTTTAACATATGTTATGCAATATGTCAACAGTTGAAATGTGCTCTTTCTTCATCAGTTATTACAGTCAGGATATTTTTAACTGTCCGTAGTACCTGAGTGGCTAATATTTAACTAACTATTTCACTCTGGGAGGTCCCAGATACTTCCAACAAAAGCTAGTAAAGGCAAGCTGGATTTTGCATTTCAGCTTGGCCTTTCCTACATAACATCTAGAAGATCATTTGCAATATTTTCCAATAAGGGTCTATGCATTTTACATACATAAAAAATTATATAAATATATAGCTCTATCCGAATCATTATTTTACCAGCGTAGTTAAACAAAGCAAAACAAACCAAACCAAAACAAAACCAAAACCAAAACCAAACCAAGCCAAACCAAACCAAACCAAACCAAACCAAACCAAACCAAACCAAACCAATCAAAACAAATCAAAACAAATCAAAACAAATCAAAACAAAACAAACAGCCCAGGTGTTAGTACTGTATCTTCAAGGAAGCATTGATGGAACTGATCATCCCTAAAACCAAAGTTGTTCTGCATTGCTAATGCTTGCAAAAATTCTGCCATTTTTAGCTTCCCTTTTGAATATTCAAACTTTGGGGCAGATGTGAAATAAAAAGGCTAGAATTTTTTTAATGTGATTATATTTTAAGGGGTTTTATTCAATCATATAAAGAGATCTTTACTGTTCTGGCTAACTGTATAGTCAACTTACTACTTCTCTATGTTTTTGATGCCTTCAGTAAATTTAGACTTGGGCCCCTCTTTTTTTGAGGCTAGCACAGCAGTGTCTGTGCCCAACATAAACAAAACAGTACTATGTAGAGCTCACGTTCAGTGCCTTCACTTTGTCTCTTTGTATGCAGGTACTTGACCAGTGGCTGAACTGCACATGAGTGAGGTGAAAACTCATCCTTCTGCAGCCCAAAGCAAAGTCTTTACTTTTCTACTCAAGAAATACTGAAGTAGTGAAAATAGCCCTCTGTGTCCTACGAATTGCAAGTCATGATCTTCTCAATAGCACCAGGGAGAACGTTGCTTATTTCGTGGAGGGGCTTTGACAACAGCTGCCTGTGCACTGCACCCTGTGCCCTTGGCAGGTCAGATGATGCCCTCACAGAGCTGTGGAGGGTACAAAAAGTGGAACACTTGCACTGTCTCCAGTCAAGTTGTCCTCTAACTCAGCACCTGCTCCCAGGAGGTGGAGAGTCCTGGTTGACCTGCCCTTGGCTGCAGCCAAACTGTTGGGACAGTACCAGGAGGAGGCAGCTTTCTAGGAAGAATCCCAACTGTGTTGAGCCCTGTTGGGCAGTATCCAAAGGTCCTGGGATGCCTTCAAGGTGGGGTGCTCTAAAGGATATGCTGCCCAGTGCTGACTTTTGCTTGAAGTTGTTCAACATTTGGTTCCTATGGTTCTATATATTTTGCTTTTTGATCTTGAGCCTCCTTTTCTTCCCTTGTAAGAAAGCTGTGTTCTTTCCACAAATCTCATTACAATAGATGTCAGGCTACTGCTTAGCCCTGCTCTTCATACACAGACCTACCACCAAGAGAATCCATGGACTGGGACTTGACATATTTCCAGGGAGTTCATCCAGGTGTACATCAAGTCTACCGTCTTCTCTGAATCATCTTTTCAAAGCGCAGATCCCCACAAATGATTCACAGACAGAAGAGACATAAGAAGAGCTTTTAGCAAACTAGCTTATTAGTTCCATCCCTCCTCTTCCTGAGCATTCAAGTTATCTGCCCAGATGGTTGTTCACTGAGTCACATTCCTCCCTCACCATTGTGTTTATCAACTATTTAGGCTGCAATGGAAAATCCTTTAAGCATGACCTTGTCTCCTGAGGCCCTAATTCAGCAACACAATTAAGTATGCATCAGCACGCAGCCTTATTCCATGAAATGACATTCATTTCTCTGATAACTACCACACACCTAGGAAAAGCAGTTTGATGAAATGGGACCACAGTACCTTCTGTATACACAAGCCTAGCAAAAACAGAGCCATATAAAAGAATATATGGTCATGAAGGTACAATTTGCTGTTGTGGGAAATTAAACAGCTAAGAAGCCACGGATTTATGAATGACTGCCTGTAATTGAATTTTATTCCCTTACTACAGACTTAGGCAGAGATGATTCAGTATCACTTCCAGTGATTACTGTAAGGTCATGGAAAACCAAAGAGTTTTATGAAAAAATAAACCCAAACACAACCTAATCTAAATATTCCAGGAGATTTACTATTTCCAGGTTCAAATTTTTTGATTCAAATGGCAAAAGAGAGAAGGATAAAGCAAAACAATACCAAATCAGCATGGTTTTATCTATCTAAATCCATCTTGCAGCTGTCCCAGAAACACATCATTCAAACTAGGACAATTCTGGTGAAAATGCAGAGAACCAAATAAACTTGCATCACTGAACACAGAATCTTCTTAATTTCTTGCTATCGGCAGTCTGAGACATACAGGGTAGTCCTGAAAAGCACTGACGTGCAGAACATTAGTAAATAATCTACAGAATTAAAAATATATTAAAAAAAATTAAAAATCCCAAAACAACAATAGTATTCCTGGCAGATTAGAGTACTTAGAGATGCAATGATGAAGATGAGAGATGGAGCATTTTACTACTGTAGGATCCAGATTTCTCTTTCACCAAGACAATATTAATATCAGTGTGTTAAAACACCGAGACAAAAAAAGGATGATTAAGCTTTAGTCCTTTTAACTAGAAGAAGAAAAATGTTCGCTGTGTATTTTAATTTTAAATGTAGTTTCTCCTTTACATGGGTTTTTGTCCATATGTAGTGAGGTAACTCAGGCCATCTAAAGATGACAGATTTCTCATCATTTTGTGATGTTTCCAAGCAGGAGCAGACCTCTCATAGCCTCCCAAGGGTAATTCATAAATTTGGTATACAGCAAAAAACCTATAAAAATAAGCAATCTTCTGCTAGTTCTTTCATAAGAAATGCAATTTTCTTAACCAAGAAACCTAAGGACTGTAAGGGGTAGACACTCTTTGACTGTGTGTCTTTAATGTAAGCTGTATGGACATTAGTCCCCTCTCACGTAGTATTTGACTTTTTTATCAAGCATCTGGTGGTTGGTAAAAATGGTTTCTTCAGGAAAAGTGTATTGACAGTACAGGTCATCAGGTGTAGAACGGGAATGGGAGCTAAGTGAAAATGTAGGTACCTGCACAGTGGGGTAAGTTCAATCCCTTTTAATAAAATACCTGTTTTGCAGGCTCTGCTTGCAGAATGGGATAAACAAAGTGAAGCCTGATGAGGCAGTGGATAAAAATTCATCACAAGCTTTTAGTACAATACAGTGACAAGTATAATTAATAGGACTGTTTAATGTCCTGAGTAATGAAAGGAGAAAAAACTAGGATTAGAAGGACAAGTACGGGAACCCAAACCACATTTCTAGTGTCCTTGCTTCTTATCTGCATGAGATTGTGGAAACTTTCTCACTGTTCAAGTTAAAAAACCAACCAAACAAACAGAAAATGCAAATCAAACAATTAAACAACCACTGACATTTTTGTACAGGTGTGACCAATCCTGGTTTCAAGTATGAAGTAAGCCTATATATCACTTGTCTATGTCTCAGCTGGCCGTGCTTTCTAAAAGACTGCAGACTAAAAAGTATGCTGAAAGCTGAGGAAGATATATAGGAGAGCCCCAAAGGCAATGGCTACAGAGGTGAGAAATTCTGTACAACAGTAGTGGGTCAGTAGAGCAAAACAGTTCTTACTAATGTCACTATCTCTGTGATAATCTATTTAGGATTAAATTCAAGATTTCCTAAATTATCCTTAACTTTCATGTAATTTGAAGGTGTCTGAAGGATTAGTCTGAACCTGATATCCCCATAATAAGATAGAATATATTTATTCTGCAGCTGGAGCAGATCTTCCACTTAAATTTCTTCATGGGTGATCTGGCACACATCACCAGTACTCTGTGAACCTATGGAGCAAACACCACTGACAAGGGGGCTGCCTTCAAAACGGCATGTTGCTCCATGTCATCCTAACCTGCTCAGCCAAAGTACTTCAAGTACAGAGCAACTTGCCTTATATAAAGATTTTGACTAGGCTTTTCAAAATGAAGACTGAAAGAAGACTAGACATATTGTAAAAAGGACATTTAATTCCTATAAAGCTAAATAATGAAATATTCTTGAATCTATTCAGCAAACGGCTTGATTAAAGCCAGAAACTCCTAGTTTAATAATGATGAATACAAATCTAAAATTAAATGCAGTCTTTTTTCATGATCGTCACTGTTGAAACAAATTATTTGATCCCTTTGTATTTAGCTCAAATAGCATTAGCCATCTGATATAGAGACCTGAAAATGTCGTCACATTTAGAGGTACACGAGATGAAGTACTCTGCAGTCTCTGCATTTGACGCTGGATTTGACTGGACTCCCTTTCACTGGCTAGAGCTAACCAAGCTCAATATTCACATGATTTGAACTAAAAATATTCTGGAGGATGTAACTATTAAAGTCTTTCTTTAATTTGGCCTGTTAGAGTCCTAAAGGCTAGAAGTAGCCTGTTAGAGTAGGGAAGTCAGACCAGAAGGCCTTTACTTGTTCTAACACTTTACTTGTTCTAACATTTACAAATGATCCACATGAAAAACTGCAAGTGACTGCAGTGACAAGGAAATCAAGAAAGGTAAAAATTTTTCTGGAAGACAGAAAATACAAACCAATGTCACCTTCTGCTTTAGACAGAGGCATCAGCACAATTAGCTCCTCTTCTGTAAGCATCATCTAAATATCCTTGAAAGTGTTGTTCCTACGTATTATTTGCTCTATTTCAATGAGAAGTTAAAGAGGCTTCAAACCCAACACAAGATTTAATTACTGAAAATATTTGGGTATTTTAGGTTTTGTTTCTCTTTTTTTTGGTGGTGTTTTGTTGGTGTTTTTTGGTTGGTTTTGTGGGGGTTTTTTTGTCCTTAAAAAGAAAAAAAAAGAATAAAGGAGCAGAAAGGAACAGTTTCAGGTGAAGCTGAAGCTTTCACAGTTACTCACATATCTTTAATGCAGGGTGTAACAAGGCCTCCAGTACCAACTCTCCAAGTACACTCCCTGCTGTGGCATTCTCACTGCCTCAAAATAGATCAGTGTGCAGTGCAGAGATACTAGTCTTTAATTAGAGACCAGAACAGTTTCAACATATGGGTCCAGATTCTATTCAAAGCAACTGTACTACAAGTGCACAATCCACCTTTTGTTGAGTTCAGCAGAAACATGACCTCCTGCCTTCAGCCTGGATATAATACAACCCTCCCAAAAAACAGTGTAAGTCACAGTGGGGTGAATAATCAAGACTCAGACCATTAACTAAAGTAACTGTTTACTGAAGTTTGTAAAAACCCTTTCCTTCACCCCTTTATAATCAGGCTGCAAGTCTGGAGCGAGGCCCAGAGGTTCGCATTCTGTTCCTATAGGTTTTTCTGGACAGCAGTGCAAGAATTTAAAAAGAAAAAATCTGAAACAATAATGAGGTTTTTGTGTGTGTGCAATCACTATAAACAAAGTTCATTTACAACGAAAGAAAAAAAAAGGCATCTGCATAACATTAGGATGAAGTATTGTGGTATAAGCCTGAAATATCATTGGACTTTGGTTGTAGTGAGGTCAAGGATGGACCTGCCAGGAAGAGAGAAGCTCTCCCTGCTGCAAGATGCCCCTAAGGTCCAGGCTCTGGGTTTGGACCTACATCCCACCGCTTCCTCCTTCCACCCTACCTCCTCTCACCAGACTCCCACCTCAAATTAAAGTCTTTAAGGAAAAGAAAACCAAATTGCCTTTGCTTTGGTTTTCTCTACCAAAGCCAAGTTGCAGGGTGGATGTTTTATTTTATGTCTGGCAGACCCATCAATTGACCTAACGGCCTTGGCCAGGACATGGTGAACTGACACACAGTGTGATGCTCCAAAAAGGCAGCAGGCAAGAGCACACAGTGACCGCCTGCCCAACAGTTGTGATTAAGGCGTTTGGGAATGTAGCACATACCAAAGTTTTATTTGAAAAAGACATGACAAACTCACTAAAAAAGATTTGTGTGTTTATTTCCAATTTGACAAGTAAAGGTAAAGCAGCTTACAGCTTTGAAAATTCCTGACAGTCTCCACAGAGCAACTGTGAAGACATTAAAAGCTCCTTTAAACTGGGATGATAGCAGTAAATGAAGGTCTTTTCTTTGCTAGTTGTGGTTGCTAAAGAGATGGTTCTCTGAGAACAGTAAGTATCCGTCCAGATTAATGAGGTATTTTAGGGTGTCATTATTACACGGCAGGAAATAAAGTGTACTGAACACTGCATGAAGAGAAAAAGCTTTTCTCCTGAACAGCAAATGCAGTATCCAAATCTATAAGGAATGCTACAACTAGTGGTCTAAACAGAAATTTCACAGAAAATAAGATTTAATGGGCTACTCCATTATTCATATTTCTACTAACAAGTACTGGCTTTGCCTTCCAGACATCCTACCAAAACCTGGTAAGTTGTTAATGGCACAGTGTATGAGCTATTGTTCCAGTTCTGGCCCAGATCAGCAGGAGGGGGGGTGGTCAAGACATTCTGTTATTCAATATCATTTTATGTCATAGCCAGAGGAAGGGGAAAAAGACTCCTTGTAACTTCAAAGAAGGGGCATGGTTTCCACTTGGGAATAGGAGTGGTGGACGGAGCCATCAGAGAAGGTGCCACCAGCTGTGGCCATGTTCTGTCATGTCTGGTCAGGCTCAGTGACCATTTCTCATGTAAATCACCCTCCTTTTTTTGTACACTTTTGTTATCAATATTGCTGCTGTTACTGTTTGTTTTCTTACCTCGTTGCTGTTTCCAGTAAATTGTTCTTATCTCAAGCCGTAATTTACACCTTTCTCTGTCTCTGATTCTCAAGTCTAGACCCGGAAGGGGAAGGACAAAGAAGGGGAAGCAAGTGAGTGGTGTGTGGTTTTGGAGAATGGGAAGGGGGGATCACTAAATTGGGGAGTGCCATTGCTAAACTGTGACACCTGTCCCACGAAAAACCTTCTTAAATAGATCAGTGTATATAAAAGGTTTCCATGATAAAATGCAGCCTTCACAAATTGTCCTACATTCAATCTTACTTTAGGATAATAAAGCATGTCCTTTTAATCTCTCTTTTCTTCTTATATCTGCTGTATTACTTTAACATACTTTTCAGAGAATGCTTACCATAACAACAACAACAACAACAACAACAGCAACAACAACAAATGAAGAATGCCCAATCTTCTACACAGCAGAAAACCAATTCAATTCAAGCCTGATAAAAATTTATCTATGCAACAAATGAGTTTATGATGCTGATTGTGCTTTCACAAGACAAAATCCTTCGCCTCGAGAACAGTCTTTTCCCCCTATTGAAAAGCCAAGATTAGAAAACACCTATTACATGAGAGAATTAAGTGAGAAGAGCAGCCTACTATAAAAGTGAGACAAAAAGATAAACAGCCATAGCAATTTTTCAAGGGGAATTTTGTTAGTAACTTAAGAGATGATGACTTCAACATCAGCTTAAAATGATTCACTGTATCTATACCAATCTTTTCTTATTATAAGAGCCTCCATGCAATTAAAACAAGGCCATGCTTCTAGAAAACCTTGTAAGGTAAAAAAGGCAGAAGATTTTCCTTGCTTGTGATGATTACCCAGTGAATACACTCAAAGCATCTGAAATGAGAGCCTGCATTTTTCAGCTGTGTTTGTGTTTGTTCAGATACTCATCTGTTCCCTTGTGGTGAAAACACAAAATGTACAGTAATATGTAATGTCATCCTTTAGCCACAACAGTTGTGGCTCATGCCCAAGTAAAGTGTTTCCTTTTGCAGAAGAGACAGCATTCATTTTCTGTACCCCAGCTAGTTATTAAATGAATGGTCATCAGGTTTAAGCATCAATTTATCAAGCCTGCTTATCCAAAAGGCACTGCAGGCCACACAGTGCAGCTGCCCACGCTGTGATCTGTCAGTACTGGATCACTCAGCCCGGGACATTTCCATCACTTCTATACATGGGGCACTGAGACGCCATTTGTCACTTGGAGCATTCGTGACTACACAGTAGTTGGACTAGGAAGAAGACTTGATCAAATTTGACTTGACAAGATCAGGATGAGACTTTGGCTGAAATGTTCACCCTTGTACTGAAAAGTGACTTCCCATGGGATATCCTGAAGGGAGTTTCTGTTTATTTTTTTTTAAAATATATAATCCTTAACCTCAAGTGAGCTTAGCTCTGGCTAATTTGACAAACTAAAAGCAACTCTGATATCAGATACTCTCAACAAGTTTGCTCAGAAAGTGAAAAATACTACTAGTTCTTTATAGGGCATATGGAAACATAAAACACAGGTCAGAAGGTGACATGGACATATAAGTGCTGGTGATGCTGGGAGAGCCACTGCAGCACGCACTGCAGAGTGCCTTGGAATCACAGAATCAGAATGGTTACAGTTGGAAAGGACCTTAAAGATCCTCTAGGTCCAATCCCCCTACCATTGGCAGGGACATCTTCCTCAAAATCCCATTGAACCTGGTCTTGAACACCTCTAGGGATGGTGTATCCAGAACTTCTCTGGAGAAACTGTTCCACTCTCTGAGTAAAGAATTTCTTTCTAACATCTTCATTAGTCAAGGCACCAATGGACAAGAAACTACTTTAAAGGTGAGCACTTCAAGTAACAGACGTAGCTTTTTGGGTGCCATGTGGCCAACAGTATTTTACCCACTTGGTTGGATGAGTGCTTTGCAGCGCAGCCAGGTGGCATTTATGCCTTGCATGACTGTTACCTGTTGCAGTCTACCTGACAATTAAGCTGTGGAGTCCATAGCAAGAAGGGAACAAAATGTAGCACAGAGCAGTAGCTCCCATATTTTTGCTAGTATCACAAATTTAGTAATTCACTCTTGAAGCTCAGGTTTCCAGCTGCTGGAAGTTTTCTGTGTCAAAGTTCAAATTTTACTGAATATAAGCAATGAAGCAATTTAACTGGAAGGGCTGTATTTGATTTAATAATGTGAGATACTCTCTTCGCAGTGCAGAATGCTACTAGATCTTTAATCTAATGAAAGGTTTTTTTTCCATTATAGTGAAATAATGGAAATCTTAGGAGCATATAATCCGCTTTCAAAGAACCCTTCAAGTCTTTATAAGTTTCTCTCAACTGCACCACTTATGGTTCACCCATCATCAGTTTGTTCCTGCTGTGAGTGTTTACCATTTCTATAACTGAGCTGCCATGCACGCCTGCGTACATCTATATATGCACATACACACACCTGCCTCCTCAGATTTTATTAATGCAGCTGTGCACGAGCACATAAAGAGCTATGTCAGGCACATTCGGGAGCACTGTCAAACACACTGGCTAATGGAGAGCACAGCATATGGTGTGTTAATTGTCTCATACTGGAGCTGAGATGAGCAAGTGATTAGGAAACACATTTAAGCTGACAGTAATGTATCAGTTCTGGTATCCCAAAATATGTGGCTCCTTAGCTGGGAAACACAGATACCCTAGAAATGGAAAAGATGCTGAAGCTGTCCTTATCTGGAGGCAGCTCAGACATGCAGAACTTCAGTGTAATCACACATAGACCTTAAACTCTTCTTTAACTTTTAAGTGACCCAGAAATTTCTGGTCACTTTCTAGAATTTGAAAAGTAAATGTGCTAGATTAAAAATAGCAGTAATAGCTAAGGAAATACATGGGAAATGGGGTGTAGCTTCTCTCACTAACTAATCCATGTTATTCCTCAAACGGTTTTCCTCTTTACCTCCACTACTACGCTTCTCACCAAGCCCAGAGAGGAACAGATCAGTACTAATGACAATGTAACCTCTACAATCTCCCCAGTTATCTTTCAGTTCTCATTGGATTCATGTACAGAGAACAGCAGTATATAGCTAAATCCTCCATGACAGTCAAAAAGAGGCCTTTCAGCCACCAAAGGAAAAGGTAAATCTAACAGCATCCCATTCAGAATCTCTGTACTTCTAATTCAGACATAACGAGAGTGGGGGTGAATCAACAATAAAAACAATTTGGAAGCAATAGCTCAGCATGTCGGGACACTTTGTCTGGCTATGCCACTTGGTGTAAATAAGGAGTTTAGCAGCTCTCATTCCAAGAACTGAAACACTATGACCAATTATTAAAACAAGTGTTTTGCATAGACATTTCAAATAATGGATGTGCTTTTTGTAATTGCTTTGCCTAGTCAGTGGAATGCTGTCATCACTTTTGGCCGCTGGTGCATAAATTTACAAACATCATGCAAATGCAGTATTTGTAATAAAACTGACTAATGAACTTTAAAGGCCAATTATTTCTACATGTCTGCTGGCTCACAGTAATCATGCATCATTCAGATTTACACTTACATACTTGCCGTAGTGCAATTTTAATCACTTGTTAATGTATGGTTTATAATAAGCATCACGAGCAAGCAAGATGGAAAATGGGTTTCTCAGAGTTCGAAGGTCTGATGCTTCCAAGATTGGGGTAGAAAGCAAAATAGGAACTGGAAGCTCTTTCAAAAAAACCCATACCACAATTCAAATTATAGATAGCTCCCAAAATTCAAGTGCCAAGGTCTAGCAACAATACAATCTCCTGCAGGAGTCCAGTCTGTGCCTGTGCCCCAGTCCCCAGGGCAAGCTGCCTGAGGGGCTCCTCCTGTGGGGGGGCTGTGCAAGATCTATATCTGTGCAAGGATGCAGACTGTTTAGCTGATTTCACAAATAGACAGACCACAGACTGTTGTGAGGGGATTTATGACAAATTCACAGGGCCCTTGGTTTTTACAAACATTGGTTTTTCAATATCTGAACCTGGCATCTTTTTATTTTAATTTTTTTTTTTCTGATGCAGATCCCACAAAGACATTTCAGGCAGGTAGGTTGACTCTGCTGGCCCATTTCCACAGCCAGCTATTCTTTTTATGTATTGACTTTTCTTGCTTCTCTTTGTGCTTCCTCAACCAAATCAGCGTTATCCTAGTTGTTGTGATAAAAGAGGGTTATGATAATTAAATATATGAAGCAATTATCATCAGGAGCTAAAGGCTTTCTGCTGACCAGAAAAAGATGGCTGAGATTCAAAGTCAGTTCCCTATTCTCCCTGGTCTCAGACTGGGGGAAATCTGCTGGCCAGACTGGAATTACTCTCAATGATTTACCACCAGCAGAGGAGTGGAGTGAACCCCCTGGGGGCTGCTTCTGACTCTGTCACTGACCTTGGATTAATCCCTTGACTTCTCTACACTTCATCTTACCTATTGCAAGGCTTATCTACTGTCTAGAGTACAGATTTAGAAGTTTAATTAAGCTCTGCAAAAATGTTTAAATCCCTTAATACGAGGCTGTTCTTCTTTTTTTTCTTTCTTTTTAATGTCCCCTGCACTGAAAATAACAAGTAAAAGATGCAAATTAAGACCTATAAGAAAGCTGTTGCGCTGCTCACTTCACTCAGCATTCACTATCTTTCTGCCAAAAATGGGAGTGCAGACCCACTCCTGCTGAGGATGCTGTTTCTGCAGTGGTTGGGGTGGCAGTGAGAGCTTGTCACCTAGCTGATGCTGCTGCATGTAGTGACACTGAAGCCCCTAGGAAATTCTTCAGGAGAACAGTTTGTTAATGTCACCATTAAAAACTCTCATTAGAAAAATCACTGCTAAGAGTAAATGCCTTCTGTCTTTATACCCCTCTTCCTGTCTCCTCAGAGCCTGGTATTTCCACTGGGAGCCAAGGAAGTGCAAGAATCTGTCATATTGTCATAATAGAAAGAATTAGAAGAAGCTGCTAGCTCTTGGAGCATTTCTCTTTTTTTTTTTTTCTCTTTTACCTCATAAAGAAAATGATAAAATTTCACCTTAGGAAAGAGAGGAAGTTAGGAATTCGAGGGTGGAAAGATATGAGGATAAATGTCAAAGGTTCATTAGAAACCAATGCTAGAAGAATAAGCTAGAAAAGAATTCAGGTGGAAAAGCAACTGAGCCTTTTCAGAAAGCCCTGGGCAAGTGGAAAAACCCTGCCTCAGTAATACACATAAGATCAAGGGACACTTCATTAAATCAGTTTTTATGTGATTCACTGGAAATCAAACTGTGCCAGTCCTTGCACAGGCAATTGCATTGGTGCAACAAGGATAGTTTTAGGGAGGCGAGGGTGGAGGAACATTGCAGATACGCAAATCTGCTCAGGGTAGCAAGGCCAGACTGGGTCCTCTAAACCCAATGCCTGCTTCTGAAACCTTTCTTCTTCCAGCCCACTAGGCAATTTCTCTGTTCGCAAAACTCATTCCTCTCCAATTTTATTCAATATCAATGCAAAGCCACTCAAGGAGTCTGAGTGACACTTCAAATTAAAATACCAGCAGTGCCTTGACAACCGACAGCCCTGTGTTTCCTTACATCTAATCACAGCAGAACTGTCTTACAGTATGCTGCTCATAGCTTCACCATCCCCAGAAAATGCTGATGGAGCAGGCCTCAGGCAAGTGAGAGGTTCGAGCAAGTAAGAACAGGAAACTTTTGAGAACTTTATTCCCTGTGACCTTATTTTCTATTGATCTCTCCAAGCCAGTTTTCAATTCTTTCTGGGCATAAATTCAGTTTTTGAAGGGTAAGACTGTTCCTGCTACTGCAGGAATGGTCTCTCCAGATTGCCAGCTTCTCTGACTCTCCCTGGAAAGGTTAAACATCACTGCTTTAATCCTTTCAAGGTCTTCATCCAAACACTACATAACAGTGGAATCAACAAAGTCCAAAATAAAACACAATGCATAAACAAACAGCTATCTTTCCCAAGGGGCAGGTGATTTCCTTCCTCACCAGATCTTCCTGTTTCTAGTAGTTACTTCCCACTTTTTTTCTAGGCTCAGTTTTATTAAGATAAACATCAGCTCACATATTTAACTGCTCCCTTCCCTCAGATCTTTTCTCCCTGAGCTTTCTCCAGATGAACAGCAGGGTCTTAAAGTCACCCGACCTTGTGTTTGTGTGTTAATCTACTTAGACATGGTCTACATCTACATTTAAAGAGACTTCAGAGAAGGCATGTTGATGCTAAAAAAAGGCAGCACACTCCTCCATTATAGGTCCTGCATCTGGCTAACAGGTGATGCCATGCTCTGACCTGCTGGAAGTGGTTCCTGTGTTAGTGATGTTGTGGTGAGTCCTCTTGTTGGAATTGCCAGAAGGCTTGTCCTCAAAAAAGCACCCACGAGGACATCCAGTTACTACAGATATGTTTTAAGACCACAAACAACCCTTGAGACATGCGATATTCAGCAAAAGAAATTGCAAGACTCAAAAATAAGTGTCCTCTCTAGCTTACTGGAGAAGAGCTCCTTCTCTCCAGTCTTTGCTCCATCCATCAGTTTCTGGTGGTTCCCAAAGTTGCATAAATTACCCAGTCCCTTCCTGGCCCATAGGAATGGGTTCTCTCTGTCACCCCTGCAGTGAAGACATTGCTCCCTGTTCTTAGGCACTTCCTGTTGCACTGCTGGCAGGTCAAAGGACAGGGACATTCCCCATTGCTGCAGACTTTTCCCTGCTGACCAGGTTTGGATGCCTTTGGTTAACCCAGTCCCCACTGCAGAGGTTTCACCTTCCCCAGAACAAGCATCCAGGACACAGAAGGAAGGCAGTTTCTTGCTTGCTGCCCAGCCACAGCCCTATAGCTGAACCAACATACAGTTATGAATGCAGGCAGGAAAAAATAAATGCTTCCATCCATCTGTAAACCACAATTACAATTTAATTTACTAAGGAAATAAGCTGAGGAAAAAGCAGTTCCTAATGCTTTGGAAGTAAGCAGTCCTGTAGCAGGGGAGGCTGATGGTTGCACAACATCGGTCTGCTCCACAGCAGCTCCCTGGGGAACACAACAGCACAGTGATGTTCCCAGATTCAGTGCTCAAAACAACACTATTATTTCTCCTCTTTTTACTGTCTTATCCAAAGGCATGACTTGGAGGATCCCTTGGTTGTGCAGGCAGAAGCAGTACCAATAGCAAGTGAATGATATTTACAATCCTCCCAGCTCTAACGGGGATTTCAGTGTCTCTCTTCACCTCCAGGGAATCCAGATTCTGGGACAATAAATCCCATAAACCCTGTCCTGAAGAATCAACCTGGGCAAACCAAATAGCCAGAAGAACTAACCAGAGAACAAACAAGTAAATCTTCTGTATAACCAGTGTATAAAATGCTCTAACAAAGAGTGCTGCCTTATTACTCTTATTGAGCTCAGCTTTATACAAACGGAATAATTTTTCTTTTCTTTCTTTCTTTTTTTTTTTTTTTTAATATTCTTTTATTTCTAATGTTTGCACTGGTTATATACTGTTTATGATCTAAGCTCTCTCTGTTACATATCTGGACCTCAATTCTCATTCCTTACATAATGTCCGACTTTCCACCAGGGATCCATTATGGTTTGGAGTAATCCTTCTCCCAACACACAGTTATACCACAGCCTCCCAGTGGCGATAACAAGCCAAGGCAGCACACAGACTACTTCCACTAACCACTGTTTGTGCCACTCATAAACTACAGTAGCACTAACCTTTTCTCCCTTACTATTTGAAAATACATCCTTTTCCTCAGTGCTATCAACAGAACTGAACATAAATTTAAGAAGTGCCAACAGCATGCCATCAGCTGCTGCTTTTTAGCAGAAATGACAGTGATGCGTCTGACGTCACATTTTCTTTTACTTGAGGAAACAGTTTTTAAGTAATTTTTGGCATTCAGAAACAATATAAAGACAGGAAAGAACAAAATAAGTGGTTAATGTTTGCTTCTTACTAAAGCAGCCATTTTCCTGTTGACCTGTGAGGAGACTTAATTTGCTATTTTGCTCAGTGGTTTTCTTTTAAAAGGTTCACTCATTTAAGTTTCTGAATAAAAGTATTTAACAAACCCAAACCCACATCTTTGTTCTCAGGAAGGTACCATAGAGCATGTCAGCTTCCCAAGGGTGTGAACAGCTCCTCTGTCTTGTGACTGTTAACACCTTGGTCTTACACTTGGACGTTAATTCATGGGAGCAGCTAGAAGTAAGTGTAAAATTTTATTTACCTTTCCTTTTAAAAAAGTAATACCCAGAGCCACAGTAACATACATTTCAACAGAAACCCTTATAGGCCATTCATTTTCCTCTTAAATAGCAGCTTCCCAGTTCTTTCTTGCACAAGTGTTTGTTTAATCAAAAGAGTTTATATCAATCTTGCAATGAAAAGAAATATGTTTGGGTACTATAAAAGCTACAGAGGGATTCAAGAAGTATTTGTGCCAGTCTTGCACAGAACTTGGAGCATATCAACAAGGTACTCTTTGGACTGAGCCACAGTGTTCTGCCCAGATCTACCACTTCGGACTTTAATGACTTCTAGGGAGAAAGGAAGAATAAGGAAACAGCCCTTGCAGTTTTCCCAAAACGTGAAATCTCAAAATTTGCTGCTGTTTACTTAGTACGACTGGTAGAACAATGCTTTTCACATGCAGCCTCCATAGGGTGTGCTGGCAGCACATCAGTGATACCTACATACAGCTGAACTGAGTAGAAGAACAACTCCATATCTGTCGCAAACTTGTAATTTTATTTTTTCTTTTTTAATGTCCTGGTTTAGACTGGACCAAAGCCCACTTCTGCACACTTTTTCCTCAAGGGAGTAATTCCCATGTTGGCAAATATTTCAATTTTCTGGGATGCAGAAGCCTAACTTCAAATTTCCCTTTGGATTTGGTGAATTTGTTCTTATATATTTCAGAAAATGCTCTTTGCACTGGCTAACCATATTCAGGAGTCTCACTCCCCAAGATTTCACCCAGAAATACTATCCCAGAACTAGCACATGACTCCTGATTTGCATCACTATTGCTATGTTCTTGACGAGAGTTTCAATGTCAGTGAATTATTTATTAAGAAAATTGGTTTAAAAACAGTTTCTGGCAAATGTACAGGTCCGGTCATACATATTCAGCCATGAATGAATAACCCTGTTCAAGATTATCCAAGCTCAGGGAAACCTCTTTTTCCACACAGGGACATACCAGTGCAGCACAGTCCCCTTCCCAACCGGCAAGCTTATTTTAGGTCTTCTCAGTTGGCCAGGCTGCCCCTGGACTCTGCAGTTTCCTTACCTAAACCCTAAACCTCTGCTTCTTACCCCCATTTCAATGGCTCTTGTTAGGAGAGCACTTTTGCTTTAACTTCTTGCTTTTTGGAGGCTCAGCTGTGATCTGTTCTTTGACAAGCCCTCCAGACTTTGTAGAGATAGCAGCTCCGCGTTGATTTTTGGATAGACTACTGGTACTTATTGTAATAGAGACAAGCTCCAAATTTTGCAGTGAGATCTCTTGGATATTTTGGATTTCTTCTTGTGTATACAATTTTTAAAGAAGAGATCAGAAAATGGAGGCTTTAGGAAATTTTATTCAACATTGCATTAAAATCTATGTATAAAGCAAGTCTGTGCAGCAGGCAGGAAATTCCTCCTTGCAGATCATGTTTCCCTCACTCAGAATTGCTCCACAGAAGCCAACAAGGGAGCTCCAGCTACGCCTGCCCATGCTTCAGGTAAGCAAGGAGTGGGCCAGCAGGTAGGCACCTGGAGAGGGCAGGACGGAGCTGGTGGCCTCAGGAATCCTGCGCTGGCGGCGGCTGCGCCCTCCAGGGTGGGGTCTGCCCACCGACCCCATCCCATCTCACACATCCTCGCTCTTCCTACAGCAGTTTCTGGCTAAAAAGCAACTGCACAAAGTTGCAGCTGGACTTTTTACAGTGTTAAGAGAAAAAGGAAGAAAGGGGTCAGCTATTGATTTTCACATGATCCTGACCATTTAAGAGAAGGAGTGGTAGGATCTCTGATTCTCTCCCCTCTTTTTAAAGTTCAGTCTTTAAATTACTGCTCTAGTAAGTTTGTTTTGCTTCTCTTCTCAAGGTGAGATACCGCAGTAAATTTCCACTCCAAAAGGCTTATAGTACATGAAGTACAGTGGTGTACTGTGCAGACCTCTGCTGAGCATAGCCAACTCACAGCAATAAACTCTTTTGCCTTGGCAAATTCTGCATCTTTATAGGAGAAATACTGTCAGGACAAAGTAAAGGCATGGGATTTAAAGAAAAAATGGAGAGTGAGAAAGCGTGTTGAATGCTAGCAAAATACTTGCAGTGCGAATTGTTAAAAGTTAGCTAATTTAAATATATTTATTTTCTGTATGAGAGCAAATATCACAGCGTTTAAGATCAATACTGAGTGAAATGAGGCACTAGTCCTGGTGCTCTGGTATGGCACTTTGCTTGTGTCCCACTCCAATCACAAAACTGAGATGTCTTAGACTTAGCTTTTGTGTTTAGTCATGACCTAGCTGGAGCTCCATGGGCTTCCCTGTTAACTGATGTCATATCCTTCTCTGGCTGGCTTTGCAGGAGTGACTGGGGAAGGGAAGGGAAGGGAAGGGAAGGGAAGGGAAAAAAAGAAATCAAACATAAACATTTGAAATTATCAGATACCTGATAGTTATACAAAGGAAGAAGCATTTCCGAGACTGTCCATTTTAATGTGTCCCAATGTTTTGTTGGGTTGCTTAATTTTCTAAAGTTTATTTTTAACCTTCTGTTCATATTCACGCTTGGATGCTGCAAAAACAATGAAATCTTAGGCAATTACTCAAAAATCTACCAAAAATATAATAACAATCCAAACTAACAATGGCTAATAAAAATTAAGTCAGATTCAACTGCCCAAATTCAGTTTGATTATGCCAGTGTAATATTTTGCTTTTAAACTAACACAGCTAAATAATATTTAGCTCAGTACTTTTGAAAGTCTTTTGTGATACCCTCTTAAAATGGAAAATCAATGGAAAAAATGAATTAATGAAAATATTAATTAAAAAAATTGTATGTGAGGTAGTGGTAGAGGCTTAATTTATTACAAAAAGAAAAACACAAAGGCCCTGAACCTGTTGTCCTACTGGCTAGGACATCCACGTGTACAAGGACCAATTAAAGTTATTTCATCAATATGCAAATATAGGAATCAGCTCAGGCAGGTCAGAGGCTGGAGGGATAAGATCCCGAAGCCTTGTGCATAGGGTATTCCCATTTGTTGTCTGAAAGCTGAGTGACACACTTCAGCCTTCATGGACAAAAAAAAAACAAACTGTTTTGCCTCTAGTTCACCATTTTCTGAAAACATAGTTTGTTTTGCACAATCATATTGACAAACAAACAGCCAGACCCGTTTGCAGAGGACCAGGACCTCTCTAGTGTGGAGTAGATTCTTCCACTAATAATATCTCTGAGGGGAAAAAGAGATCTCATACACAATGTACAGATGAGATTGTGTTTCCCTGTCTCTCTAGCACTTGTAATCAAGCTTCCAGTCCTTCCTGTTCTGAAGAGAGCAATTTGATGCAGCTGTGCTGTTGGAACGCGGTGATGTAAATCTGAGCTTGCCTGGCTACTTTGGCCTTTAGCTATAACTGAACTGCACTTTGCTTCTCCAGACCAATGTTGGCTTTTATGTGAGCAATTCTGATGAAGGCTCAGTTCCTAGGCTTTTCCTAGATTACTAGGCTATTCATAAGAGAAAACTCCCCAAATTTGCTGTTCCTGTTCTCCTTTCCTCACACAGCAGGAGCCTGCTCCTCTGAAACCAAGATTAATAGGGAAAGTTTAATGTGGATGCCAAAACAAAAATATTATTGTCAAATATTTGCTATTTAAAAGATATGTAGCAGACTGCACATGGCATAAAGCATTAACCTTGATTCTTATTACAAATTCATTGAAGGAAACTAAACGTTTAGCTGTGCATAGGAACAGAACTGTATTTACACGTCAGTCTGGCTCTGTTAGGCACCTATGGGATATCAGTGGCCTTAGCCAGAGCTAACAAGAGGTGAGGGAACAAGCACCCTCCTTTAGAGTGCAGCATGTGTCAGAGGACTTCCAGAGAACCCTTTCACTCCTCCTTCCCTGTGCCAATAACTCATACCATACAGAACTGAAGAAGGCGATTACTTAGTGTCAGAGAAAACGGGTAACTTCAAATAAGACTGAGGGGAGAAGCCCGAGACCTGACTCGTGTTTTCTGGCTCCTGAAAACTATCTCTCCTGCCTGCAGCACAGCTTCTGATTTGATTTGTCATCCAAAGTAAAATTCCTCTCAGAAGGTGGGCAAACAGTTTTAAAAATCATCCTGGGTGTATTTAGGGTTTTCAAGTCTCTAGGTATGGTTTCACTGCTAGGAGTTTCTTTAAAGCTTTTAGGCCAACATTCAGATTGATAACATTAAAACACAGCTATACCCGATTTATATTTCTAAGAGTTCTCTCTCTTGTACTCCCAGCTAAAGCATAAACTTCACAAAAATGCTGTGTTCAGTAATTCAATAAACTTTAAATTGTTTTCCTGTTCTCAGTGCTGAAATTCCTCACTCCAGCCGTGTCCCTGACACTCACTGGGTCAGTATGGGTTAGGTCCTTCAGGACCTTGCAGAGCTCAGGCAGAGGACCCATGGCACTGCTCCGTCACATTTCAGCACCTGATCTGCTTGGTGCTTGAGGCTGAGAAGCTGAGAAAGCCACTCCTCACTCAGATTTCCAAGGGACAGGCTCCATTCAGAGGTCTGACCAAGTGTTTTAGAAGACAGTTCCCTGCCAGTGCCTGGGGAAATGGTTCCCAACTGGTACGGCATGGGCTACAGTTGCTTTTCTTTCAAATGGGTGGATCCTCCAGCTTTGGAATGGCTGGATCTTTTGGCTGGAGCAGGAGAGGAAATTCACCTTCCTTTTTCTTGCTTTAATTTTCTGCAGTTTTTATTAATTTATTTTTATGTGAGAGTCATTGTGCAATGTTGAGCAATACCTTCCTAGCTATGTCACTGTTCTTGCCAGTTGACATTATTAAGGCTGCTGCTAATTTCTTCCCTCTGGCTTGCATTCCTGTCTCTTTGTGAGGTGAGGTGGGGTTGGAGGCTTTCCCCAAGGAGCAGAGGCTGGTGCAGTGCAGAGCGTAGGGAGCCAGCTCCACACTGGAGTATTTCAGTGGGGACTATTCAAATCAAGCAGCTGCTCCATCAGCCAGCTACTCGCCTCTTGAACATCTCCACTGGAGCCAAAAATAAACTTGTGGATCAATTCAGTTCCCATTGAGTTTGATGGAATGTTTCCCATTGATTTCTAATGAGATCTGGATGACAAGCATTTCTGCAGAGAGCCTATGGGGAGGAGAAACTAACATGTGGTTTCTCCTTTTCACATAGTGTTATTACCCCAAATCTTGCAAATAAGTGAGTATTTGGCCTGGGTAGCAAAGGAGACCCACTGGTCCATAGGCTTTAACACTGACAGTGTCGGCTCCCCAGCCCTGCCAGTGTAGCTATTCAGTATTATAACATTCAAAATAATTATACCTTTGAAATACTTCATTTGAAGTTGAAATGACTTTCTTTCATGAACTGTTTCTAATTATTGTACTTCAAGTGACAAATTAAATGTCATTTGAAGCAATTATACCAAATACTCAAAAAAATTATACATAGGTATGTCAATTAATATAATTAAGTCAAAAGTTACATTTCACAGCTGATTCAGCTTTTCCATTACAGTCTTGAAATTACTCATGAGTTGAAAGCAACATTTGAACAAATCTGTAGCAAACCAGAACACTAAAGAACCTATTTATTTTTATACATTTATTAGACAAATTGGGAAAAGCATGAGTGGTCCTACATGAATAGGAAGGAATAATATAGTGTTCTTTTTCAGAAGCTGGGGTTTTTTTTACCATTTAACTTCAATAATTTTGTTTGTCAAAGCTCCATAAAGGAACTCGTTGTTCCTGAGCCTCCACTGTTTCTTCATGGAAAAAGCAAACAAACATATTCTAAAGGGATTTATGTGTTAGCTTTAGTTTCACAATGGATATAATGTAGAGATTCAAGTGAGGCAACAGCATGGCAACTTGCTCCTTTCTAAACAGCCCCTAAAACACTGCTACCCTTTCTTGAACCACTTGGTTAATGAGAAGCTGGGGTCAGTAGTCTTCTCTTCCTTAGAAAGAAAAACAGATCATGAAGCCTGACATTTTTGATGTGCAACGCTCCCCACCTCTGGACACAGGCAGCCCAAGAGAGTAAACTTTCTTTGCTAATTGCTCCAAGAGTTCTCAGTATGCTTCAATGTGCTTCTCTAACGTGTATTTACACTTCTCTAGCTTGTTTTCTTGCCTGTCACAGAAACTGCCTGGTCCATCTGGTTAAGCATTTACCCAAATTTGCTATATTGTGGTGTTTTGGTTCACATCACCTGTAAAAGTTACATGATCTTTATTGAATGCAAGAGGGCTGATCAGTCTAGTCTTCAGCAGCTAACAGGCCCCAAACCATTTTTGCACAGCTGTGTTCATTCATGCTGCTCAGAGAGCAGCCAGTGCCGCCAAGGGGACACGTGTGCCTGAGAAGGGGTGCAGGGTGCACGAGAAAAGCCATGACACTGCACAGAGAGCATGAGCTGCCAGCAGGCAAATGCAAGGCAGCACTTTGCAAAAAACAAGCACCCAGGGAACAACACTGTGATCACTGGCTACAGCACAGCTCCCCAAAAACAACACTAAAGGACTTGGCTTGCACAAGTAATTTTCTTCCAGTATTTTTTTTTAAAGCATTGTCAATTGACATGATTAAACCAACAACAGTGACATGAAGTATAATCATGTGACCTTTTCGAAAATCTTGTGATTTCTAAGTTTTCTTAAATTATAATAATGTATCTGTGGTCCAAAAAGCATATCTATCTCTGAGAAAAAGTGCTACACATTGACAAAATTAAGGGAGAGAACACGAGCCATAGATTGAATCTAGAGTTCTTGAAAGGTGCTGAAATTACAGCACAAGAGACAGGTGGTACTCATTAATTCACAGATCAAATTCCATGTGTTTTGTCTCCTCTCCTTGCTGGTTAGTTTTCATGATCGAAAAAAAGAAGAACTCTTACAAGGAATGTATATTTTGCTCTTTCTTTCATATGAAAATTGACCTATGGTTTGGAACCCAGTGTGGGATGCAGGTGCTGAGATACCATAATAATGAAGGCCATGGTGAAAATGCCCCTACAGATAAATACTCACGATGGGTAACTGAGAGACAAAATGAATGTTTCAGAAAACCAGCAGTGCAAGAAGCTGTGAAAGACCAGGGACTAATTACCATGTTGAGAGCCAGAGTTTCACATTGCCACAGTGGTGATGTGAATCGTTTAAAAAATAAATGTACATTGCTAAATGTATATGTCAAAAAAGATCCATCTAGATGTAAAATGAGAGATCTATGCCATTTTAAATGATAATGAAGAAATGTGCATACATTTGATTTTTCTGGAAAGCTGTCTGTACTTGCAGATGATTTTGAACTGTACAAAGAAGGGAGGATAAAAGACCCTTTTCCAAACAATCTGTCCAACGAATAATGATAAAACTTAGTGATTTCAGTATAAGCTAAAGCCTGGGCAGATGAGGGACTCACACTGAAAAAAGGGAAATATGACACCTATGTTTATTTTATTAAAATTCTAAATGCAACTAAATATGAAAAAGAGAACATAGAGCCACATTATAATTGCAGGAAAAAAAATAAAGCATTAGGAAAATATGTCTAAAAACACAAAGTATTGAAATTTAAATTAGCATACTTTCATTAATAGACAACTAGGATAAAGATTCTATAATTAATCTCTTGAGACTAATGAAATGCTCTATTTCTTGGATACTTATTTCTATTTGTCATTTTTCACTCCTGTTCAAAATTAAAAAGACCCCAAACAAACAAACAAAAAACCCCCAAAATTCTTAACTCTGAGCACCACAAAAATAGATTAAAAAGTATTTACTCAATAAAAATAAGGAAGTATTACCAGGCAGATATTTAAAAGGTATGGGCATGCAGTCATGTTTAGGGCAACATGCAGTCGCCCTTAATACCTTGCACCAGTCCTGTAGAAAGTTGCTTTGCTTCAGTCAGACAGAAAATATTTTGAAGGGGCTTTGGGGATTTTGTGAATTTAGGGCCTGATAATCCCCAAGTGCAGACAAGTAATGAAATCAGCAACAGAAAAGCGTTGGCATTCATGATACTGCACTCATCACTTGACAGTCTAGGGAGACTTCAAATGCTACTCTGTGTAAAATGAGAAGTCCTTTTATAAGCATGCCATTGTTTCTGTTCTGACTGAATGGCAAATGGTGTACCTGGAGTTTACAGGTATAATTTCTGGGGATTTTTTAATTGCTAGTACACTGATTTGGTTGATAGAAACTTGAGGTAATAGCTCGTCTCTGACAAACTGCAGCCAGAAAGCTGGGGCGTGGCTTTGCTAAGTTACATGCTCAGTTTCTCTAATGGCAGACAGAATAAAAATAAACACAGAAAAGGTAAATAGACACATCAGCCTTCCCACATCACTTTCCCCCCCATAACTTAAGTGTACTAGAACATCTTTTAGCATCCACAGTCTTTTCCATCCACTTGCCAGTCATTATCATGAGATTTTCATTAGCCTGACTCCCTGATATTAAAGTAATCAAGGGGGTCTGGGCAACATGTTCTGCATGTAATGTGAAGTTCTTCACATATGTGATACCACAAAGGTCTGGTAAGCCAGTCTGAAGGCAGCTGGGCCAAACAACCTAACTCTCTTCAGTTTTCCTCTTGGTAGGCAAAGCATTCACATTTAAATAGCTCTCAGTTTTATTTTATTCAATGAGGTCCTAACACTCCACCATGTTCCCTGCAAATTGCTCTGTGAGGGCAAAAGCAGCCTTGTGATTGGTGAAACTTGGCAGATCAGGAGTAAAGCACTTTACTTGTCCCTGATATTTCTCACTAATTTTACTTCCCGTGTGTTGTACACATAAGAGTACCTAAATCAAATATTTGTGAATTAAATTATAATGGTGACTGAAATTAGATAGAACGTCTGACAATATTTGTCCATTTACAAACAGATTGTCTTTCTCCTAATATTTATTGAGGCTTTTTATCAAGTCAGAACCTAGTTCTTCCTTACTTTTAAAAGCTCAATGGACTGTGTTTTGATTCCCTGTCTTCTGACTGGATTTAATGATACCTGCTAATTATACGTTACTTTATAAACATTTAATTAAGCCTGGAAATTGTCGTACATGACAGGACATATTTCCTTATCCCTATCTGGGAGATAGGTATCAGAAGTGTAGATAGGACAAGCAACTTACCCGTGAAATAAAGGAACAAAATTCTCATTGCCAAACATATCTTTCATGCTAAATTTAATTCACAGTCATGCCTAAAGGAAATGTGTAAAATACTGAAAAATAAATCTCAGGAAATTATTTCACAAATAATACTTTTAGTTGTGTAAAACTTTTTATCGGATAAATCAAGTGGCCCATGCAAAATAATATACCATTATCTTAATAGAGTCCTTAAAAAAAAGCATGACTATCATATTTTATGAATATGCTCTACAAGTTCATTAGCCATGAAAGAAGAGTTTAGCCATCTCTCCCTCAGATCTTGTGTTTATATCTTATTTATAATACATATCAAACATATACGACACATGTGGACATCAGAAACCCAAGGGTGCTCAGTTGGAGCCTTTTGGTGGGTGCATGCTTGAGTTTAAGTGTCAACATGCTCCTAAAATTCTTCCTCCTGGTGCTGCTTGTGAGGTGCACACACATTTATTCTTAAAAAAATTATTCAGGGTATGCTAACCAAATCTCTGTCTAGCTGGTACATCTGTCAAAGTACAAGAAGATTTTTCCAGTGTCCTCGTTGCTCTTCTCCAGGTTTACTGTGTTGGTAAATGTTATTCTACTTTAGGTCCATAATTGCCTGGCCAATACTACCTTTGCAAGGAATTTCAATGACTGAGATATAGAGAGTGGGGTATAATGAAATTCTGATGACCATTACCCATGAATATAGTAAAGATTACTTAGACAAAGCACAAGCAACAGTATTAACAGTCTTTTCTTGTACCTTTTTTAAATGTTAAGTGCCTTTTCATCATTATGTTAAACCAAACTGATTTAATATGAGCAAATTTCGTAATAGAAGAAACAAAAATGTATGAAAATGTGAAAGTCTTATCTCCTGTCAGCCTTAAAGAATAATCAATTATCTGAGTTGCTCTGAAATTCTGATTTACTCCAGTTCTCTGCATCCCAATGGATTTTTCAAATATTGATTTGAATATGACTGCACACAATTAAAACAAATTATTTCCCAAGAGTCTATGAAGCTATTTACCATTTTGCCTCAATAGCTAGCTTCCAATAATTTACCAGTTCAGAGCCTTGCAATTCTTTCATTTGTTAAATACATTGAAACAATTACTTTTTGTTTCCCTTGTCAGCTGTGACTATAATACATATTTCTTTCTTCCTTGATATTGTGCATTTGTTCTGTTCTGTGTTAAATGGCAACTGCCATTTCTTATTAAAATCTTTTTCTTCTTTGGCCTTTAAACCTACTTCCTCACACAGATTCAACAAGTTTCCAGTCTTCTTTAATTATAAAGACAATCTAGAAAACACTGAGAGTGATTTGAAGTGAATATAGGCATAAAGGGAGTAAAATGGCGGCATAAAGAAAGTAAGAAAACAAGTATAAGTTCAACACAGAACAATTCCTGAGTACTTGACCCAAACCAACTCACTGTTTAAGAACTTTAAAATAGGTATCAATCTTATGAAAGATGAGATGGAACTCAAACCATGTTTAGATGGCAATTGAATCAAATGGAAGAAAGCTTAAAGCTTTGATTTGGAGAGGACTGGGGATAAACATGCATGGGGAATAAAAACGTAGGTTCCTACATACAGACTTGGAGTGGGAAAGGGAGGAAGCAGGAGACTACAGCAGTGATAACTGAGAGGAAGAATAATTGGGAAAACTAAGATGTTTAGGCAGAAATGTCAGGAGCATGAAAGCTAACAGAAAGAACTACAAGCTTTAGAGCATCTGTAAAGCAATGATATACATGACACCAGGACATGGTGACACAGCACACTAGAACTGTTACAGGAAAGCATGGCTTGCTTAACAAATACAGATAGAAGAAATGGGATGAAATGTCACATCATCTAATTAAGATTATATATAGTCATTATGAAGCTCAAGAGGATACAAGAAGAGGATTTGCTGAAAATCCTTCAGTAAAGACAAATGCTTAAAAAAGCAGAGTTATCGAGCTAAATGTCCACCTAATCAAAAATCTCTTTTTTTAAAGCATATTAAGGATTGTAGCTGGAAGAAATGGAAAGCTGTGTCAACACTGGTTAATAGGAAAGGAAGTATAGAAGGAGACAAAACATCCTTCAAACTCTTAGGAAAAAAGAGATAAAGTCTCTTTAAAGTTGTAATATCTTATCAGGGTCCAAGTTACACCTGGAAAAATGGGGAGGAATCTCCTCCTTAGGCAGAAGAAATAATGGAGGTACTGGCCAGTAGGGCAAGCAGGACTTGCAATTGCCCCAGGGTATGTTGGGCTGCATTCCCATTTGATATGTCTCCAGATAGAAATAAGCTACATTCTTCTTGCTTATGTGTGCTTGCGGTGCATGGTTCTCAAATTATATTGAAAAGAAAATGTATTGAACTTCAATGCCTGTCTCTGAATAGTTTGCATTTCAAAAGCATCTGTAGATATCAAAGGTAAATAATGCAACAGATAACAGTAATTCAATAGCCTCATTAAAGTAATTGCTGTGTTTAAACTGGAAAACTTTTGAGGTATTTTTATACTCTATGATCTCCACTGAGAAAGGAAGTTTATATGTGTATATGTATGTGGGTATCTATAATTTCAGTTCAAGAATTTTATTCAGGGAAAAGCATGCCTGGAGAATGGGACTGTTTGAAATGACTAGGTCCTAACTCTAAAACTATGCTGTCACCTATAAGGTTCACCTCTCAGTAGTGTCTGCAGGGACTCTGCCGAATTCTCCTCCACATAGCTACAAAAGCCTAGACACAGGCTCATGATGAGATGATTGGTCAGGAATGTGAAATGAGGACAAACATTTTTGCTGAAACTTTTCATGCAGAAATAAAATAAATATGCTTAGGAAAATCAAGTGTTGGAAGACAGAAAATTAATGATAGATAGAAAAACCCAAACCTACAGGACTTGCAGGTAGGGCTTCTTAATGCAGTAATGTGAAAATTAGTAAACCATATGAGATCAGGCTATTGCTGAATAATGGTGAATTGTCCCAAAATAAACAAATAAGAGAGAGTAATCATAAAAGCAGACTTATAAAGTTACATTAGCTACTCATTGGTTATCTGAATGTTTTATAAAGCATCACCTAAAAAGTAGAAACAAATACAATGAAGGGCAAGTGTAAAATGGGGATAATAAGTGAAATTACAAAAAAAAAAAAAACAACAAAAAGCACCAAAACAAAACAGAAAGAAGAAAAGAAGAAGGCACAAAATTGCCTTAAGAGTAAAATTGTACTGGAAATAAGAGAAGAGCAAAAACAAAGTAACTATCCAGTTCTACATGGAAAATGATAAAACTGAGTGATGCAGAGGAAGCTACAGCACTCTACTCCTTATGAGCATTATTTAAAAATAATAATAGCAGAAATTAAAAATCAGGTTAAGTCTTAATTAGATAAATAATATACTCACTGTCATTTCAAAAGAGAGGAGTCCAGTCAAGAGTTCAAAAAGAAAAGATGAAATCCTTGCTTTCCACTCCATAGCTTGTGGCAAAATTCTTGACCACAAAACATTCCATCTGTGGTAATTTTGAACATAAATAAAACTGTGACCAATGAGAACAAATTATTGTGTTGCCAAAGCACACTGCTTCCTCAATATTGATTCTGTGGGCTAGAGATGATAAAAATTAAGATATTTTTGATAAGATAGTTGTGTTAAACTCAGCAGGCCCTAATGTGTCACTGGAGAGCACTTCAGCATGGCCTTGGCGCAGTCTCTGAGACAGTGACCTTTTCAAGGAGAGGATAAGGTAGGGAGAGTCCCAGAAGCCTGGAAAAAGGCAAGCAATTTACCTGTCCTTAAAAATGTGATCGTGGCAAACCTCAGAAATTACAGACTGGTGTAATTTAAAACTTCTGAGAATTTTTTAGAAAAAGTGTTGGAAACTGTGGGAAGGTTGACCTAGAAGGCAGCAAAGTGACTAAAGCAGCCAATAGTGATGTAGCAGAAGTGGACCATACAAGTAGAATTTTTTTTAAATTTAGTATGTTAACTGGCCTAGCTGGCATGATGGAAGGCACAGGTTGGATACATTTCAATTTAAAAAGACTTCATTTTGTCTTATGCTTCATCCCCATATACAAGATAAAGAATTATGTTTTACACTTAATCTCTATCAGGTGCATTTATAATTTACCATAAAATAGCTTGGGTTGGTGTGTGTGTGTGCACAGGGGAGGTCACTGGATAATCTGTTTTACACAAGTCCTAGCTGATGCTGTCAACTGGATTTTGGGAAAAAAGAATTCACATTAATTCACAAAATTTAAGTATGACACACAAAAAAAGCATCAGGTAAAAGGACAGAAGCTTTCAGAAGACAAAAAAAAAAGGGAAATTGCCTCAGCAAATAACAATTTGAAATTAAGACCATTACAAAGAATGCGTACTTACAACTTTGTACTGTTAGCAATATAGCAGCATAGATACTTGTAATAGCTCACAAAAGAAACAGAAATCAACACAATGTCATGGTAAAAAAAAGGTGAATCTTCTGAATACGTTAAGAATGTTGAATGTCAGGTATGAGGGAGCTGTTCTATTTGGTGCAGCCAGTGATGCCAGTGATGCAGCTGCTTAAACACCACATCCAGCACTGGACTTTCACAAATGCTGGCAAATGCAGAATGGAGATATCTGAAAGAACAGCAGCAAACAAAAGCTCAGAAAACACGCAAAGAAAGGCTGGTGGGAGAGGGAGTTGAGTCTCTAGAAAAGCCTGATGAGCAGCCTGGAAGGAAGGACTTCAGCCATAAAGGGGGCTGGCACAGGGATAGAAATCCCTTGTTTTACATGGCCCTATGGAGAGACTAAGGAGGTATGTTCAGCAGAGAAGACAAAGGAAGTGTACAGGGGGAAAAACATCCATTCTTAGTAATTTGTCTTTCTGAGAAGCTCTGGTAACCAAGTGTTCTATAGACTCTTCACCACTGGATATGGATGTCTGTTGAAAATTGTTTGTGTTTTCTTGTCCTCCTGTGTTGATCTGCCTCAATGTGGCAAACTAGGTATTTTCTGTTTTGTTTGGGGTTTTTTTAGATATAGATACCTAATCATAGACATGATTTGAAGCACACTGCACCCCAAGGCCTTCAGTCTTTTACAACTTCAGCTGGGAACCTGAAACAAGGTCTCAGCTGTTCCCTTCTCTTCGTGCCTCTGATTCTCATCTCCTGCACCTCAGCAGGAGATGGCAGGGGTGATGTTTCGGGGTCCTCAGCTTGGAAGGAGCCTTTCATCCTGAAACTCTATGATTCCTGTTACAAGTCGGCTTTGAAATCAGACTAACAAGAACTGTGCAATTCCCTCAGTGAATGACTGAGCATGTCCCACAGTGCACATCCACCTTTTTGCTACCTTGTGTGTTTGTGTGCATGGGGACATCAACATGTGTTATTCAATTTTGCCCCCACAATAAGGGGCAAAATATCGAGTTATCAAAGTTTCCTCAGGATGCTTTCTCTTCATGCTATGACTCTCCTTAGTCTTTGTGATCTTGTGCTTTTTCCTATGAAAGAAAAAACACACTGCCTATTTGAAACTACAGTGCTGAGCACCACAGTGTCAGCGGTCCGTGAAAGTCTGGATGTCCTTGAGTTGCAGTTAGTGACACCTTATCTGCTGCCTATTTACATTTACACATTCATGAGTACATGGGTTATGGCTGCAAACTTGTGCCAATACTTCTGTAAGTTACTTGGTTAATGCTTTGTACTTTTGCAGAAGCACTTGCCTTCAGTCTTATTATCATTAAGCTTTTACATTAAGCGTGTGCGCGCGTGTGTGTATTTGTCTAGTTTTTCTGCCTTGCTGTTATTTCGGTTTATTAATAATTCAGGCTTTTCAAACTGCCTTGTACTGGATAAACCCCTCCTCCTTTATTTGACGATAATAAATTAAGCTATTTAAAGAATGACTCATTACAAGTATATATCCTGTTGGTGCCACCACCCTCCTACACACAGTAATTATTGAAGTTTGCAATGTGACACACAGTCAGCACTTTCAGAGCAGGGTATCAGTGCTGGTGGCTGCAGTGCCTGAATACCTTACTGGCAGTGGTTACCCGTGGCAACTAAAATGATCTATTTGTGGTGATAATGGCTTGTTGTTCTGTTTGATAGTTTTGCCATATTCTTTCCTGTTTCAATTGCAACAGAAATCTATAGATTTAAAAATTCATTTTGAAAAACGGAACAGCGAACAAAATTTCACTCTTGGTGTTTGTGCAAATATGAAATAATGGAAATGTAACATCATCTCATTGAAGATTTTATCACTGTAACAGACCCCCTTGGGTCTAAAGTAATGAAATTAAATAATTCTACCTTGTCTGTATGTGTATTGTTTTATTGTTTGCTAGTAAACACTTACCCTGGAGGTTTTGGCAAGTGTAAGAAAGTGGGAGAGCACATCATGATTCCTACTTATGGTGTGTCCATTATTTGCAGATCTTTATGATTTTTTATTGTTATTAATAGCATTTTAAGCAAACTGTCCCAAAGGTAGGGAGGATAATCACTTGCTTCTAATCTGTTAATACAAACTTATTTGTATATAACACACAATTTGATTTGTAAGCTAATGAACATTTTCCCTGCTACAAGCAGTTGATAATTGGCAAGTATTTTAAATTGGCAATACTGAACAGAAAATATTTTGGATTGTTCAGTCAAACTCAGTGCAACCATGATGTCTTTTGGCAGCTTTTTTATACTATAGCACACTTAATACCAGAATATCTCTCTCTCAGCTGTTAGATATCCAATAATGGAAAAGAAAGTAGAAATACCAGAATAGTCTTCCTTTTACATCACTAGTTAACAGCAAGAGCATGACAGCTGGGCAGGACACTGCCTTTTGGACAGGAGCACCACAGTGTCCCTCCATCTCTGGGCAGCTGTACCAGCTGGTGCTGACCGTGCCTGGGAAAAACCCCCATCTTCTCTTCTCTGAAGGTCTCTTAGAACTGCAGAGACATTTCACCCCCTTCAGCACCTTCCCTCTGTAAAAGATTCTTACAAATCATATCGAAGATCTAAAGCCACTTTTCTCAGTGCAGCAGCAGTCAGAGATTTTAGGCATATCTGCCTTTGTTTGGAAACTGTGCTGCCATCCCATTACCTGTTGATCCAGCCTGAGGTCACTTCTGACTTCCTTCCAAGAGAAAAAAAATTCCCTTTGCATCCAACCTATGCACCACCCATCCCTATATCTCGGGAATCAAGTGGGATTGCTTATAGAGTCAGATAAAAACTTTGCTGCTTGTTTAGGATGTGCAGGTGTGAATGTATGACTCATTTAGCCTATTGAGGGTCATAGAGCCTAGAGGGAAACTTAAGGATTTTTCTTGTCCATTTTACTGACAGTATCTCTTTTGAATCAAGGATATAAATCTTGATGCCCTTAAACTGCTATGTTTTAGGTAAGAAAATGGGACTTAATCCAACACTGATCTAAATAAGGTCCTCAAAATTTGGCCCTATGGCAGAGAAGCTGTTTTCTGTTGATTGCAGTTAGGATTGTGGGTTATAATTAGATAGCATTATTTTCTAGCTAGGGTCACCAAAATTTCCAATATTTCAAAGACCCACAGTCCTAAGAAATTTAATTCATCCTTTCACAAGACAGCAATGTAAAATTCAAGAAGGCTACATACTATTATCCCTGAAATAAAAAACATTCTCAGTGTTATTTTTAGTTGGGTGTCCCAGAGAAACCAGGTGTTCCCAGGGAGATAGGAAGCACACGAAGCATCTTCAAGATGCCTGGGTAAAATGCTTTGTGGTGAAAGTCTGGGTTTCCTTTTTTTGGGGAAGGGAACAAAGGGTGATGTTTCACCATGGTATACCTATATTCATGCAATTTCAAGACTAGCCTTTTCTCACACATAAAATCACATCTTTTTCTGAAATTTTTTTTTAAGGCTTTAAGTCTTTGGTGTTGTAGGAAACTGGAAAATCAGTTTCTCTGTTGTTTCCACCTTAATAAATAAAATGTAAGGAGTCCGAACTTAGTTGCAGAGAATCCTGTGTTATCAAAACTCACAGAAAACACCACTATTCTGATTTACAACCATTTTATACCAATCTTCTTCTCTCTTTGCACTAGCATGATCAATAGCCTAAAGTGTACAAGAAAAGCCTTATTATACCAGGCTCTATTCTATCCATTTTACACCCAGTGCAATGGTAATTTGATTATGCTGAGGCTGAGATCAATCTAATCTCTGCTGCAGAACACAGATCATCAATTTTGATTTCACTGACCAAGCATCTTCTCTACTGGGAAGCTTTATGAATGATGGACCACATCAATGAACGCTTACTCTGAGAATTGCTCCATATGTTGTAGCACAGGGATGATTCACCTCATTCATTCAAGGACTGCTTGAGTGAAGGGAAAGATTGGTAAGATGGTTGGTCATATATCAGAGTGATTTTGTATATTGTAATTTGCAGACTCACTGGGTGTGGTATTTCTGTGTACTGGGTATCCCAGTGAAGCAGGATGTGGTCACTAATGTCAGATCTTTGGGGGAAACTGGAAGCACTGTACAGACTCTGGGGAATGCAGATTTTAGTGTCACCCTTATAAGGTGAGATTCTTAAGAAAGAAGATTTCTAAAGAAAGCAGCTTCGCAGAAAAAGCCCAGTGAGCCCTGGTCATCAGCAAATGGTGCAGGAATCAGCAGGGTGACTTTGCAGCAAGGGCAGCCATCTACATCCTGGTCTGCATCAGGGTAGAGAAAAATGTAGCCAGCAGCTCCAGAGCAGTGATCCTGCCATGCTGTTTGTTACATGTGAGACCACATTTGGATATTTTGTCCTTTTTGCATCTCCTCAAGAAGAGGGTTGCCATACTGTGTCAATTTCAGTGACAGACCATCAAGTTGGAACACAGAATACAAGGAACAGCTGAGGGGATGGGGTTTGTTTAGCCTTAAGAAGACATGGCCAAGGGGGATCCTTTTGCTCTCTGCAACAATCTGTAAGTATCATGTAGAAAGGACAGAGCCAGAGGTGCAGACTGGAAAGAGGAGAGGCAGCAGTTACAAGCTAGGAAACAGGAAACTCCAACACGATAGAAGGGACAATTAAGATGACAGTAGTCAAATATTGGAGCAGGTCACCCAGAGAGGCTGTGGGAACTCTATCCTTGGAGGTAATCACACCTGAGGTATATGGGGCCCTAAGAACCCTGCTGTGCTGAACTTGGTAGGAACAAGAGATAGGAGTGGGGATCCCCCCAGGGTCCCTCCCTCCCAGCCTATGCCGTTCTGTGATTGTCACATATATTGTGTTTTGCTGCAGTGATAATGTGTTCTTTTTGCATCATAAAAATTAATCACAGCTCAGGGCCTTTCACAAGGCTGTGTAACACTGTCTCCCATGCTGACTCCGTTATACTTTCCATCCTTTCAGCTATTTCCATATCTTAGTCCACATCTGCACCAGGTAACTAAGCAGTTGCAGGCCATGCTCTGTCCCTGAGCCCAGCTGCTGTACTCGGCAGCCACACTCTAAGATCTCTTAGCCTCCAGAACTGGCTGATGCCACCTCTACTTCCCTTTGTCAGCTTTGGCCTGTGCTGGCTCCTGAGTCATGCCTGGGAGTTGTTTGGCTGAGTGCAAGTTGGCCTCTGCCAAAACTGTGCAAGGATCAAGATAACAGTAGTAGAAATGACCATTTCCCAGCACCTGTGTCATAAATAGTGTCATTGTTTAAAAACTTGACTTCTCTAGGTTGGTGTGCAAAGGAGGATGAGATCTTAATTTTACTGCTTGAAAGAGAGACACATCTACTGTAAACAATGCTCAGAAAACAAAGAAGCTCACCCACCACACAAAACTGACATGGCCATCCCTGGTAACCAGTTGTGTGTGTCTGGTCTTGTTTTTTTCAAACAAACAGATGCACATTGGTAAGAGAGTCTCTGTAAATATTGTCGTTTCAGATTTTTTCTTTATCTTGCTTCCCCTTTTATTATTACTTGCTTCCTGATTTATTCTACCTATAGAACACTGCTTGAATCAGGAACACAGTATCGTTAACAACCAAGTTATATGATTATTCAGGTTGCTCAAAATACACAGAAAGTGACCTACAGAGAGACACCTGTAGATTAAATGAGATATACATAAGGTTATTGCAATGTTTCTTATACACACAGTTGACGCTGCATTGCACAAAAGTGAATTCTAGGGAAAAAAAAATGGAAAATTGTTACTCTGACACCACTATGTTTTCACATTGCTGGTAAACTGACAGAGATGGTAAAGAAGGAAATATAGCAAAGCTCATCAAGTTTTGGGAGACATTATTAAATTAAGCTGCAACTTGAGCAATAATTAATTAAAGGAATGAGGAAGATATAGGGTGGAGATCTCAAAACAACTCAGCATCAGCCTGACTTTGTTCCAATTGAAGTCAAATTGACTTGCTCCCAGTGACGTCAATGGGAGCAGAGCTAGATCAGTACTGAGTATTTCTGACAACCCAGTCTCTAAAATGTGCTGACCCAAATTGTCAGGAATCATTTGTGGTTTCAGGTGTCCAGCATAAGGCTCCATAATAAGGTCCATCTTCTGGGACAGGTGTTCAACCTGGAGATTACCAGGTTCAGTATAAGTATCATAGCCCAAAGTCACAAATCAAATTTGAACAGTTAAACCTTAGCAAACTATTTGCTATGGTATTGCCCAGTATCTGAGATAAACTGAAGTTACATTTGTGTTCAATTAAAGGAACAAAAGTGCTTTGATTTTCAATAGCCTTCAACAACGTATTTTGTTTCAATTCTTTCATTTTTTCAGGGAATATTACAATTTCTGCAGAAATTGCTTTTTCTTTTGAAGTAATTTTTCTTAGAAAAACTCCCAAGCAACTCCATTAATTAGACATGCTCAATCTCACCAAGGAATATCAACATGTGTTGCAAGTTCTCTTGAAGTCCACATGGAGAGTAAGTTATTTTTAAAGCAAGTAAATGTTTTGCTCCTTTCGTTAAAGTGACATTCGACATATACCAGATATAGCTGCCAACTTCAGGGGCTGATATGATTCCTTCCCTGCATGTTATCCAGTCATAGCAGATCTCCTCTTCCCAGTTTTTTCAGATTTACTCTTTCAGTTTTCAGCTAATCTTTGCACTTCATTTTCAGTCATTGTAAATGGGCTAATCCAACCCTGGCCTCTTACATGTCAAATATCTTGGGTTTTGTTCTCATTTGGAACCTACGCTCTAGCACAGTGTCCCACTGATTCCCCTGGCAGTCACAGGAATAGACACATCAATGAAGCAAGGTGCACAGCACAATACTTCAAGGAGGATCTGGACAAAACTGTAAACACCAGCACTTACATCCCTTGAGAAGGTACAGAAAAACGTCTGCTTTAGTCCATCTCCAGACTCCTGTTCCAAAGAAAGATCCATGCAAAACTTAAACCCTCATGCCATGACCATGAAATAATGATTACATTAAACAGTGGATGTGCACTCTACACTGTCCTCCCATGTGAGATACAAGTGTCAAATGAGGAATTGCATTTGCAGTGGGGGAGATTCCATTGTCCTTCTGACAATCTAGCAAGCAAACATGGAAGGTTTTGTCCCATCTAATGAATTTGTTAACCTTGATGTTAGGTGTATTTCAACTTTGTTCTTACTTGGATAAGAAAACAAGATACTGATATGACAATATGTTTCCTAGCCCTGTGACACTTCTAAATGAAAGTCAAACAATGCGTATTATAGGTGCAAGATTGATAAGATTCTCTCTGGATATTTTTGTGGCTCTTATAGGGCCCCACAAAAAGGTTTTTGATCTTTCCGAAATGCAGCTTTATCTACAAAGCATGTAGCAGCTCAAACAGCAGAGGGTGCTTTGTAAGCAAATACAAAACACTTGATCTAAAATTATTGCTGTAGATAGATCTTGCAGCTGTGTGGATGCTTTACTACCAGTTCTATTCATGAAGTGGCAGATTCAATGGCTCACTGCTTATTAGAATTGTTTCAGACACTCTAATAAATCTCCTGTGAAAACCACCCTCAAAATTCTACATGCAAGGGACAAAATTCTACATGTGCAGGATAGCTCCATGTTTTTAAATAAGGTGAACAATATGATATGAAATAATGCATTATTCATAGATGCATACTGTTCTAAGAGCTTAATAAAGAATTTGATTAATAGTCCAGGCATGTGTCCTGCATATTTATACCCTGGTATGCATACAAATGTAATGTATAGCATTGGATACTTGTAATATCCTCTTGTCTTTTATGCTTTTTAAGCACTTACGATGCAGAGCAGTTAAGTTAAATTGCAAAACAAAGCCAAGCACAGCAAATTGTTATCAATTTGCAAAGTGGGTGGTTGGTCATCCTTCACAGGAGCTCTATTTCAAAGAATCATAGACTCCATATCCTGAGTTGGAAGGGACCCTCGAGGATCACTGAAGTGCAACTCCTGGCCTTGCACAGGAGGGCCCCAAGAATCGCATCACGTGCCCAAGAGTGTTGATTTGGGATCTGCCAAAAAAATGAAAAGCACTTTCCCCTCCTTAACATTGCATAGTCTGTTTCCATTGCATTTCACTTCCAACAAGGGAAAGGGAAGTTCAGAGCTGAGCAATGAAAAGAATGGCAATGTTTTCAGTCATGGAGGCAAGCAGCTGGGAAAAGAAAGACAGTAAGGGAATCATCAGAGCTTCAGTGATAACATTTATTAAAAATTTGCAATTTTGAATTTTGTAATTTTGGAAATACGATGACTTTCACCAGCTGATGATCTCATCCAGAGAGCTTTGGAAGGAAAGGTGGAAGAAAGTCGTATTTGGTCCCATCTATTTCACCTCGTTATAGTGACAGAAGTGAGGGATGGTAAATTAAGAGGTAGAATGAAAAGAAAAACAGAAGACATCAAAGACATGAAGAAGTCTGTTTCAGATGTATCACTACAGAGCTAAATCACACAAGTATAAAATATTGGAATAGGAAAGAGGAACAAAGGTGTGGCAGCGGAACTGCTATTTGGCAGAGCCCTTAGAAGACATCAACAGTCACATTCACTCAGGATATCATTGGGGGAAAATCAATTACTGAGTTAGAAAGCGCTCCACAGAGTACAGAGAAATGCCAAGATATGAGTTCTCTCACATATAAACTTTTTAAACTAAAGACCTCACTCATAATTTTGCATTTTGATTTCTTTTACACTTTGGCTTGCAAGACCCTTTCTTGAAAGCTCCTTTATCCCTTCTTCAATTTCTGCAACTGGATTTTCACTGAGATGCAGCTTCTGTGTACACGTGCCATGACTACATCAATACCCCTTAGTTCTAGGACAAGTTCAGGGCTAGAGTGGACCATGTGGATCATCATTTGTTTGACTTCTGTCAGGAATACATCCTCAGCACTGCAGGCCTGAATTTTCAACTGCATCATATCTTTTCAAAAGTGATAATAAAGGCCTTCAACCCCCTCACTTCAGTTATTCCATTGGCTACTTTTCTTCATGAATAAAATTTTGCTGTAATTTTGTAGTCTGAACTTGCCATTTTTTTCTCAGTCATCCATTGCCAGAAAACCCTTCCAGTTAGGTCCTCATAAGACACAATGAAGCAACTTCTTAAAATATGTATTTTAGAATAAGGGAGGCAAGAGATATAACTCTTCCATTGTAGACATCTTTCCTATATATATAAAAAAAAATTTATAGCTCTTTTCGATTCTTTCTGGTTAAGCATGAGTTTTGAGAAATTGATGAGTCACTGGTTCCAGTATTGTACCAATACCATTTCCTTGCTATTTTTATTTCCTGGTAATAAGGTATCTTCTGCATTGGACTCCAGAGGATGTGAGTAATGGGAAAGGAGAAGCAGTAGAAAGTGGTTGCTGTTATAAACAGAAAGAGAAGTCAATACATAGATTTGTCCCGTCAGTAGACAGGGCTACAAGGTGTTACACAGCACAGCCACATTAGAGATGAACACTGAGTACAAAAACTTGGGAAAGTTTCCAATTGGAAGAGCAAATCCAGACCAAAATGAGAGGGAGGATCAAGCATTGAGCCTAAACTGTGGTGGCGGTGGTGGAAGGGCATAATCATAGATAGATACCATGAGTAAAAAAAGAGACATTATGGCCGGAGAGTTGAAACTCTATGATCCTTAAGGTCTCTTAAGGTCCCTTCCAACCAGTCCATTCTGTGATTCTGTATGATCCTACTATTACAGTAAAAGGTGATTACAGCTCCCAAAAATACTGTGAGTGAGGAGGAGGAGGAAAGACAAGGAAAAGAAGAGTTAGGGAATGAGTGATGACATGAATGGTAAAGGGAGGGGGGAAGCAGTGGGAGACAAAGACAGAGGAAGAAGCTTATTATGGCAGGAGTCACCAGATGGCATTGTTACACGTAGTCTTAATGGTTATTTTCCTTGGCATGTAAGCAAGTTTTTGTTTCAGGAAAAATACCTAGTGTTTTAACTCATAAATATCTACAGAGGAGTCATAACAAGCAACTGAGCAAGAGACACTGTTAGAGATGGAAACTCTGAAGGAACTAGACAAGAAGGTTTGATTTTAAAGTAAAAACAAATTAACATTACTAGCTTGTCATGCTGACTTTGTTGATCCATGACTGATGTGTAGACAAAAGAACTGAGTGAGAACTACAAGGAAATCCAACTTTTATTTTTATTATTTTGAAAGCAATGAGATAATCTCTAAAGCCCTGACAGTTCCTATCCTTCAGTAGAAAAGCAATCTGATAACATCAGGAAGGATGTAAGGTTTGAAGACAAGAATCAAGTAAATGGAGGAAAGGAGTATGAAGTGGAAAAATAGAAACATTGGAAAAGAACAGGGAAAACATTAGATACAATCAATGGGTAGTGAAGCATATCTGCAAGTCAAGGCAGTCGATAGAACAGCAAATACAGAACAATGAAAATGGCCCAAAATAACATGTAGAAATGATATGTAGCCAAAATGATGTAGGTACAGCATTAGACTTGATTTTTTTCAGTCTGTTCTAAAAATGCTAGCATATTTAAATTACACAAACTGCACTAGAAATGACGACTTATGGAGTAGATCACTGCTGGGGCTGGGAAAGACTTTGGAGTAGAGGCTGGAAGAATATCTGCAACACACACTACTTTTGGTGTTGCTGGATGGCAACAACTGGCTTCTATAATACAACAACCTAAAACTATTACATTTAATAACATTTCTGTCTGGTGTTCAAGACTAATTCAATGCTTCTTCATTTCCCAGTTCTTGGGCAATAGTCCAGTGTTAGATTTGAATTCTCTAAATAAAAAAACCCAGAACAAACAAATGGCTTTTAAATGACTGCCCTCTTGCCAGAGAGCAAAATCCCTAAAGAAGTCCAAGAGATGGTCTCTGAGGTACACTGCTTACTATTCAAAAGGAAGCTGGGGAGAGAAGATGTAAACAAGTGCATTCCCACTCTTCTCTGGCTGGAACATGCACTGCATGTTCATTCCTGCTTCCCATGGCCTGACCTTTATAACTCAAATGACAAAACAAAAGTCTAGGAGTTCTTCATAGTCTTGAGTACTCATGGAGCTTCCCAGAGAAGTTTGTCTGTCACAACCTAATGCTCTCTTGCAGAAAGGATACTTCAAACCCATTTACATTCTTCTACAATAAAAATAAATTCCACTTAATTGCATGTGGTAGTAAAAAATCCATCTAGGTGAAATTCTGGACTCCCTATAATCAGACCTCTGACCTCCTTTTTCCTCAGTGGGCAGCCTCTGCTCTGAGCCCAAGGTGCAGCACAGAATTGTCCCAGGTGAAAAAAAAGCAAATAAAGTGGGAACCAAAAAGGTGATTCCAAGCAAGGCTAAGTTAGCTAAGCTCCACAGGTAGCTGGGTGGCAGCTTTCCAGGGTGATGTCCTGAAGCAGACTCTGCAGTATGTGTACAGCTAGTTCCAGGAAAGAGGCTTGTGTTCCCTCAGCAGCACTTGCTCTCCCACCATAGCCTCACTGATAGGAGTCTTTCAGCCCCCTAAGGCTCAAATCACTCTTACCTTAAAGATTTCAACCTTAAAAACACTGAACAGCAGCGGGAAAAAAAATAGCAAGTAGCTGGTAGTTGAAAATAGGATTAAAAATAAGGAAGAAAAGGTATATCAGAGAGAGTTCGGGGTATTGGAGATAACGAGCCTTTGGAAGATGAAAACAAGCTTGATCAGGAGAGAAGGACCATGCAGATTTCCCATGACTGCTCTTAGGTGACATGGGCTCCCTTTGCTGTGGTCCTACAGTGTTCTGCCTCTCAACTTCTCCTGTTAAAAGGAGGACTCTTCTATGTTCAGCTAGATCTTACAACCACCGCTGTACTCTTTCCTGTCCTCAGTCCTCTTCCAGTCATTGCATAAACAACTTTTTAGGAACATACTCAACCATTAGGAAATCCCAGACCCAACCCAGACTAATCTTATCTGGCTTCAGAGACAGCTATTCAGCTGTGCCTAGACCTCCGTCCCACTCTGCCCTGGGAGCCCTTCCAGAACTACCTGCTCTTTGAAGGGCCACATTTTTAAATAGCATTAGCTATTTTCAGCTAATCAGGGCCTGCTCTACTTAAAAGCATATTACACCTGCTGGTATTTAAAGTAAATTTAAAAAAGGAAACAAAGCACTAATGCATGCCTCTGCCCATCTGTTCTCACATCCACATGGACTCATGGACCATTTAGTTTCTCTTTCTAATGAAACAAGTAAGAAGTTCTCTTGTTAACACAGAAGACTAAAAAGAACCATATCATACTTGGAGGATCTTTTTCAATGGAAAATATTGTAACACTGTAATAAACTGGTCCTTCAGCAAAATTTTTGAACAACAGTTTATATTTCTCTACTAGCACTTTTCTAGGTCTGGATTCCATGTCTTCACATTTTTGCTCTCTTTGGTTTAGCTGATCCCAGTTACATAATTGTTCTCTTAAGTCAGTAAACTTAAAGGTCCGTATAACATAACATCAAAACCAGGATTATATCGTGTGAAGGGGCAACATAACCAACTAATGTGCTTTGTGTCTGACCAGTTTCCCCCCACAGTCAATCTAACTGTTCTGTGACTTGCATCTCATTGATACAAGCCAGAAGAGTGTCGTCTGTGCCACCACTCAGATTTAATGCTTTAGATGTCATTGGTTCCCAAGAAAGGAAAGTTTTTCAGTTTACTGGAAACTGAGCAAACATGGTATGTAAAAAATACAAGGGGAAAAACAAGGAACAATGGTTGCTAGGAAATTCACTGGAGTCAACACGTATGATCATGTTCTTTCAACCCTCAAAAATGTACTTGAATCAAGTACTGGATCACTTCCAAACTAAAGTAATAGTAGCAACTTAGTACAGGTATACACCTTCTATACATTGTAGAGACCACTTCCACTATGTATGGCCCACGATGTTCAAGTACAAAAAAAGATTTTGTTTCCAAAAATAAAATTGCCAACTGTATATTTTTAAAGCATAACAATGAAAACTCCCAAAAAGTCCCCAAGGAGCACAAAAAACTCTCAAATACTCTAGGCAAATAACACAAATTCAAAAATTTGCAAATGAGAATGCTCTGTATGCATTTTAGAATCTTGGCCCGAAAGGAGAAGTATCAGGCTATGGATAATTTCCAGTTTTTCAAAAGGATCAATCCCATACCACTTGCATTTTCACAGATGAACGTATACGTTGACTTATGAAAAGGAAGTACCCATTGTTTTAAATAACACGTTGTTATTTAATGTTGTAGCCTGCGAAGCCACAGTGATTGGGCCCGCAAGCCCAGAATCAAAAGAGGTATGCTGGTGGGATGGCCCACAGGCCGAGACACCCCTCTAAAGTGATGGTGAGTTCCCAAGAGACCTTGCCCTGATTATGCTAATGTATGGATTTCCCCCGCTTGGGATAGGTTTGTTATTCTCCACCCCTTTTATCCCTGGTTTGTACTTAAATGGAAATTTCTTTTTGACTGTAACCCCCACTGGCTCCTACCTCTTCATCTCGCCTCTTCTGTATCCCCATTGGCTCCCTTACCCTTACTCTGCCCCTCAGCCCTCAACCCATTGGCCCTGATGCTCTGCCCGCCCTCTGAGCCCCATATATAAACCTTGTACCCTGCCTTCCATTTTGTGTTCCATCCCTGGACCCCTTCATGCCTGGCCCCCTAATAAATCCTGTTGCTGGAACCAGAAGACCCTTCTCACCTCCTTGCCACCGGCCGTTGTTCCTGTTTGTGTGTGTGAGTGCGCCCCGCTCCAACGGGAGTGCGTGTGCCTGCGCCTTCGCCTGGCCCCTCCGTGCTGAAGCGGCTTCCCCCCCGCTGGGAACCCTTCTGGAAGGCTGCAGCAACTCACCACCGCTCCACACCATGGCAACTTAACTTATGCTATTCACTTCAAGTAATTTGCAAATTTTGTCTCAGTTCTCTTTAATTTTGGCACATCTTTCAGTCATTTTAGTGTTCACGAGAATTTGTCAATGTGTTTCAAAGTTTTTCAGTTTTAAGAAATGAAGCAGATTAGAGGGGCTACATTTATGAAATTACAGTTCTAGACATACTAATACAACTTACTCATTTGCCACTGAAACTTAAGAGATAGCCACGAGCAAACATGAGCATAGGAAAATGAAACTTCAAAGACAGAAAGCAGTTCTTGAACAGACAGAATTCAAACACCATCATTGCTACTCACTTTTTAAAGTAAAAATACCAGAACCATTTTTCACATGTAAAGTACTATTCATTCATCTTGCAGCATAGATACAACACAGTCACATTATGCTCTCCAAATCGATGCTGTTAATCCAGTTTAACATCACACTTGCTATGTTCCATGAACTGAAGAGTTTGCCTGTGACTTTGTTCACAGAAGGTCACATTCCAAATCCACTCAATTTTGCATGTATTAAGGACAAACTCCTAGCAAATGAAATTCTGTTTTAGCCTCTTACATGAGGGGACAGAATAATGGTTTTTCCACAAAGGGGACAGAGTTTTGGTTGAGCATGATTTTCAAGGGCTTGACTTAAAGCTGAGACCTATCATCTGATGGTAGGTCTATTTTGTTATTTGTTTTGGTGTGCAACCTAATATTTGCTTAGGCTAATGATTTGAAAATCTATAATGCATTGTCTGTCTGTGAAATTTTTAATGAGTCAACCTCTGATCACAGCTCTTGTTTTTGTTCTCCCTTATCAGGAGAGAGATGGAGTCCATGGAGGGAGATGATGACAATAAGCTCTCTAGAACATACCAAGTTGGGTGATTCAGCAGAGTGTCTCCACACACCGTAATTAAAAGGCAGGCAGACACACATTTTCAATAATGTGAAGGAAAGTGTTTTCTAATTGCTGTGTTTTTTCCAACTGAAGTACACTTGTTTAACCTATAGTGCAATCCATCCCTTCCTACCATTATGTGTCATCAGTGACTCTGAAGGTTTATTCAAATTCTGTGCTATACTTCCCTGAACATTTAATGCAAGGAAGATATAAAGTGTTGTACTCACATTTTGCAAAATTGTCTCAGGCAGTCTGTACAGGTACTTTCAATTTCTTTACTGAAAATTCAGAAAGAATGGACAAGTCCATTTGAAATCAGGGCTGAGGACATTTAATGATTATAGATGAAAATCATGCATGTGGAGTATATGCATCTATTTACACCTCTCTCTGTAGGCGGAGCGGTTTGTTCTCACATATCCTTGCAATGATACATTTACATACAGAGCCTACTCACAGTCCATATCAACTCTGAAGCATTTGGCACCATGTTGCATTCTATTTAGTGTTAACACTTATGTTAAGAAAGGATATACCAGGAATACAGAACAGCAGTGTAAAAGCGCTGCTTTCTTTAAGTTTCTCTCCTTTTCTAGCTTGCTGTCACCATATTATTCTGTGCAACACATCACTAATCCATATTAATTCTAACTTTTCTTTCTATACAGCTTAAGTTTTGGGGTTTTTTTTTAGCTCCCTTGCTTTTATTTTGATGATTCCAAATGATCCAGTTGCTGTTTAGTCTTGGGAGATGTCATTACTGTATGAAGAGGATTTTTTTTCACTAGTATGTATACAGATGGATACATTTAGGTTTTGGCTCATTCTATTGTTCCAGAGGAACACTTTTCATGACCTTTGCTGAAGCAATTATATTGGCTAAATTAACTGAAGTACCCTTCTACTGATGCTGATTCAGAGGATCTTGAATTTTCAACTACTTTTCAGCAAAGACCTAGGACACATTTGCTAGATTGAGATTAGGACCTGAAATTAAATCAAAAAATAGCAATCAGCACAAAGATAAGTATACAATTTCAATGATTTTTTACCTCACAAGTATAAAATAAACATCCCTTTTAAACAAAGGGATTCTTTTAGGTGTAACTAAAAACATGTAGAATAACCATATATAGTCAAAAAAGGAAAAGGGTGAAGAGTTACCCAGGGAGGAGGAGAATTCAATACTGGCATTTTAACCAGTTTTGAACATGCATTGATAGCACTTAGGTTTCAACAACAGCCCAACAGAGACTCCTCTCCTATTTTTTTTTTTTAATACTTAGTGTTAAAAATTATTTTACTGATGAAATAATGATGGAGCTTAAAGCCTTAAAAAACATTATTCCCATTCTTAAATATTTTTTCTATGATCAGTGTTGACTGAATGAAGCCTGAGGTTGTAGAGGAGCTTGCACGGAAGAAAATTTTGCTGCAGCTTATTTTGTTCCTAACTAATGAGGGGTGTAAAGGAGCTTGTTTGTATGATGACTCCATTTAGTGATGTTCAGGCTCAGGCTTTTACTGAAAGAGCCCCAGGCTCTGGAGCTGTAACAGGTAGATTAGGTGAACAAACCTCTGCTAGGTTTCTGGTGCCTACTTAGTTTACAGTCAGCAAAAAATATTAAAGATCATCCGGGAAGGTCATGCAAACAGCCTTGGGCCATATCTACAGTGAGGGTTTATTCTTTTATCAGTCACTGGTAATGTCCCATGGAGCTGCTGCACCAACACCCTCCTCAGGCTCGGCAGGCAGCACTGGGCTGTGAGCGAAGGTGGCTCACACTGGCTGCGGGCAGAAAGGGCAAATCACTGCTTGTATGGGTCTGTCTGGGTCCCTGTGCCCACAGACAGGCAAATAACAACCCCCCAGTACAAACACAGATACACAAATGGGATCACTCTTCCTGTTGACACAGATCTGCCTCTTGAGTCCCAATCTTCTCTGCACACCTCTAAAGCACTGAGAGTGTCTAATGCCGAAAGCAGGCTTGGTCCTGCTCCTAATGAAATCATTAGTAATGTTGCCACTAACACTGATAGGTACAGGACCGGGCCTGTAGCTCACATGTATCACATTTCCTGAAATATTAGTTAGACCATGACTTGCAGAGTGCCACATGGTGTCCCTGCCAATCCCTGTCCCTTCAGGAGCTGTTTTTGTGGAAGAGAAATCATCTTGGCACTCCTGATCTGCTTCAGCTTACCAAAGGTTAAGGGACTTCACAGACGTTAATTGAATGAAGTCTATAAATAAGTATAATTTCCTGCAATTGGAGTTGAAAAGGTGGCTTGGAAAGGATTTTACTTTTGTTTTGAAATTATACTTGCTTTCTTCCTGGCTTCCTTAAGAAGTTCACAGCACAAAAGCTGAAGTTTTCATTGTCTTTTTAGATCATGGTATTTGACAGCTCTTGGCCTTCTTTTACGTGCGGGGAAGGCTCTCTTGACTGGCTCACAGAAAGAGCATTAGCTCCAACAATTTAACAGCTAAAACCTCAACATACCCACTTCCTTCCTTTCTCCAAACTACTGAAATAAAATAGAGGTGAACAAGGGCACCAAAAGGTGAAGAAGTAAGAAATCTGACTGTTACCCTTTTCATTCCCAGACGCATTTGAAAGTACACCTCCCTTAACAGCCTTTTCTTCTATGCCATGTGAGCAAGTTGGGTGGAGTAAACATGTCTGTGCAGTGATAAACCAAAGAGAGCCATGTATCATTTCGTCCTGAGGGAAGAAGCATCTGGTGCATCACAGATTTGTCAAGAATTAGGTTGGAAGTCACAGTGCTATGTTTTTTAATCTTGTTTGACTTAAAACTGTGTTTTGTAATCAGTGTAATAGAAAGGCACCGCTGAGACACAGGGATTAGCTGTAAAGAAAAACAATAGTACACACAGTGCTTTGATGTGTTTCTATTTGAATTATAAAGTGGCACTTCAGCTCAGAGAGCTGCATACAAAATCTCAGCTTAGCAATCACACTGTCCAGCACATGAACTTGCAAAGCACTGTCAAAGTCAGACAGAAACAAACTCTGAGCAATTTAGAAGTGCAGTAAAGGATTCAGTGTGCAAAAAATCACAAGAAACACGGATCGTAATGACTGGCTACAGCTATCATTGATGCCAAGCCAGTGAGTGGAAAGGAGCATTTAGTAATGAAAATGAAATGTTTAATATAAGATATTCAAGGAAAGAATGCCTATTCTTTAATTAGAGAGAGTAAAAGGGGATATGGGCAAATATTACATTTGACTTTAGTCTTCGTTTTTGTGTGACTTTTTTTGAATCCTGGCTTATGAACACAGGCAGAATGATCATGGAGACCTTCTGTCTGTGAAACATAAACTGGGATTTATCACCCTAGAGGAACTGCCACTGTAGAAATGCCTGTTTCAACATTGTTAAAAGCTGAACATATTTGGCAGCAGAGTAAAGCATTAGGAATTCTTTAAAACCCATCTTTTGATCCAAACTTGTATTGTAAATAAGACAGCAACAGCTGCAAAGGATTCTCATTTTCCACCATGAACTTGGTAGGCAGAGACTTTTCTTTCCATAAGTACATTTAAAACTTGCTGAGCTGATTCCATAAAACTTATACGCATTTGTAAGACCGAATAAAAGCAAAATGTATGCTTATTATTGTTATTATTTTAGTGGATCTGCTCCTACACATATTACACTAGCAAATCCTTCTTTATTAATAAAAGTTTTGCAAGAATTTAAGCTACAGAATCAAACTGGGTGTACACTGAATGGCTCCTTTCTGCTGACAATCAAGTAACACACAATCAGAATTCTATGGAAAACAAAATGTTTAATTTGGAGTTTTTCAAATTAAGTTTTAAGACGTGAACTCGGCCTAAAACCTGCCTCTCATGCCACATAAGCGCTCAGACAGCAGATGGTCTGAAAAAAAGGGCTCATGGAAAGCTGTTTTAGGCTGCATCAGAGAGAAAGATGCAGAAGTTTGACTTAAGTGGAAAACCCAAGACCATACTTGCTGAGGTAGGAGCCAGCGATAAGTTCAGCTGTGGCCAGTTCTGTTTCTATCCATGCTCAGTCACATCCCTTTCCCCAAGTGCTAAGCAACTCAATACCTAGCTCAGGAGTCAGCCTACAGTGATATATTACCTAAACAAACTCTTTTGTCTCCCAAGGGATTGCTCTTTCCTTCTACCAGAGGCAGAGACTTCATTTTTCCTCAGAAGCTTATTCTTCAACTAAACAGAGTTCCTTTGCTTACAGAAGGAACTGAAATCTGCACGTTTGCTTACCAGGGAAGAACACTCAACACCCACCTGCAGACTGCCATGGTGTGGGTGCATAGCAGACGCCTCTCTCCTTGTCACTTTGATACTCCACTGGGCCTGGATCCATTAAAGACAATTGAGTAAAGTTACTTTCTAGTGTGAAGACATGAACTTAGTTCTTATTACAAAAATATGAAATTGTTCTTTGAGCAAGGAGTACAACCCAGGCTGCCTCCACCTTCTAAGGAACCCAGGCTATTGACCATGCACATGGGAAAGCTGACTCCACTGAACACGAGAAGATAATTGTTTTTTTCTCACCTAAGCTGAGTTGCAGCTTTTCTTATTCAGGATCTGGCAAAAATCAAGTTACTTCATGGTCCACTGAAACCTCTAGGAACTGACCATTTCACACATTAAACTTGTCTCTTTTCCTTTCCACAAGCCAACAGTTTTGCTTATAACTCATCTTTTTAATGATCAGGAACATCAAATTGGCTCATAAAACACGAGGTTTTGGGTGGAATGCCTGCAGGAGTTCTCCTGGCAAGGCTGAGTGCTTCCCATGCCCAGTAATGAAGACAGTCAGGTACAATAATAGGCTGAAACTGTAAAGGAAATGTGATTGCTGTTAAGAAAGTTTTACCCTACTCCTGGTACCAGTCAGAGGCAAAATAGACTGTTGTTGTTTCTGCAGAAATTCAAAGACTGAAAATACAGGGACAATGCTGGGTGTCAGCAGAGAATTGAGGGAAACTGTGAATCTAGAAACATATACATGGAGGACTTTTATGTTCTTCTTTTATGAGACTCAGAGAAAAAAGCAATTAACAAATATTTGGTATATTTAAGACAAAAAAACCCAGATGTCTTCTTTTTGATCTGTCACAAAAACTTTGCCCTTCTTAAAACTGCTGATAAACACATACCTAAATCTAATTCTGACTTCTGTAATTTTACCTTGAACTCTTACACAGTAAAGCAAATTTTCACCTGTTATATCACTATTTTGTAGCACACATACTTTGCTAGTTGTATCTAGAGCAACATTAAGGTAGCTGGTGGATGGCTTGTTCATTAGTAGAAAGGTATTATGTGTGTGTGTGTGTATATATATATATATATATGTATATATATATGTTGTTTCAGGACCAGTCTGAGCATGTGAAGAGCTATGTGGATCAAATGGGTCTCTAAGATGCAGATCTTGATAAACAAGTTCCAGGGAACATAAAAAATCTTTTTATCAAGAGCAAAGGCTGGACGTGGTGCATCACCTGTTCTGGTTGCTATCCATGAACAGAGCTGAGGAATATGCTTAAAAAGACTGGTGGATCCAGTCAGAGAAACTAGTATTATTTTTCCAACAATGTTGTTGACAGACTGCCATTCGAGAGCACTGTGTGTATGTTGGGATAATGAGTGACGCAGAGTCCCCAGGCAGGTGCAAAGGAGAGCCCCTTTATTGCAAAAACCCGGCCTTTTTAAGCAGTTACCCGGTTATCTGCTTACATAGTTTTAAGGCACAACAAACTTCATTTAACCAACCACCATACACCACGATGTGAGCATGAGATGGTCACAGAGCACGTTTTTCTACCCTTAATTCAGCTGTGTCTCTTTCTCACAGTCCTTTTCTACTTACTCTAAGTAACAGGCCTGAGCCATGATTTTACAAAGGCAACAAGGCCTTCATGCAACATATGTAGATGAACAAAGAAGTAAACACAAGGACTATCCTATAATCTACTTAAATGGGAGATTCCACACCATCTATCCTTTGCCCTTTCTGATTCTCAGATGGAGATCAGAGAGGTCACCCTTCACACTTCAAGGTAAATTCAACAAGGTTATGTCAGTTTTCACCTGATGGGGATTTGGCTCACTGAATATGAGACTAATGGCTTCAGAAAAAACTGCAGCCTTGGCAGAGATAGTGAACTCTGTTTCATGTTAGTTATGTATACCTCACACACTTAGCTCTAACTTACTGTAAATAGAATGAAGAGTGCTTTGTTGCTGAATAATTTATTACACAGTAAATATGGCCCAAGGCAATAGAGTTTTCTAGTGCCACAAAGGCCTTATATATTTCCTGCTGTTACAATTATGCAAAGGAAATACTGACAGACTGAATTATGAAATATAGATTATCCATTCAGCAACAGTTCAAATATGTATGTGAGGGTACTGAGCAAAGACAGGGGATTTCAAGCACCATGTGTAGTCTTATGGTAGATACAGTATCTGTTTAAGCACCTCCTTGCTGTGCAGCAAAGCTCTAGAACATGAAGAGGCTCTCAGTTACCCAACAAACTGGCATGACTGACACTCCTGACTCATATACCCTTTAAAGCCACATTTTCTTCTCTTTTTTTGTTTCCTAGTTTCACTTTATCCTTCTTTTCATGCTTAATGAGACATAAAAATACCTTCACTGAACATCTTTCATCCAAGCAGCTCAAAGAATACCACATTAAGGCTTACAACACCTCTGTGAGGAAGGCAAGAGGTACCCAGAGATTTTTTTCACATCTTAGAAGGTGTATGCATCTCTGAAGCAGAGGATAGGAACTTCTGAAAAGCAATCAAGAAGTACCACAAGATTATTCTTAAACAGCATAATACGCTGATCTGGAAAGGTGCTGCACAACAGGTCAAGAAAAATACTCAGTATTTGTGCTTAAATAAGATGTACTTAAATTTATTGAAGTTACAAGTTCTTAAAATGAGAGGTGATTAAAAGTTTCACTTCTACACCTTGAAGAACCAAATATTTTAGGAAATCGGGATCAATAGATTCTTCAGTCCCAGTGAAATCTGAAGAAAATATCAGACAACATGGATGGGTTTTCAGCTATGGACAATTTTTCAGAATACTTTGCAATTTTGCAATGAATTTCATCAGAGTTCAAAACGCATTATAAAAGTTATGAAGTGCATTAGTTCTGTGTTAATACACAGAAACAGATGTTGTGATTTCCAAAGGCTGACAAAAAAAAGCCTGGCACAAACAGGAACACCTTGCTGGCTTCCTGGCCCCCACTTCTAACACTGGGTTATACTTTCTCTCATCTACTTTATAGAGAGAATTATGCACTCCCTTTTGAATCTATGCAAAGATATGCATTAATCTTAATGCTGGAAGCTCTGGTCTAGGATTTATTCTTTATTTTTTAAAAAATCATCAGGCCTGGGACAAAGATTTGGAAAATTATAAACATGTAGATTCAAAATATTTTGATTATTCAGGAATGATTTTTTTTGTGTGTGTTTATGTTTCTGTGCTTTTGAAGTGGAAGGCTTTCAGAAAACCCACATCTTTGGTAGGAAGTTTGGTAGCTTTTCCAGATCCTCCCTAACTATCCCTGTCCCCGTGGAATTATTAAACTTTCCTATGGTATGTTTGAGTGATATATCATACTATCTATGGAGATGATGCATCCTAAGATTTATGTTATTTTAGAAGATGGAAAAGAAATGGTTTGACAGTCAATGATATGCCGACATGCTAATACAAAAGGTACTTGTGCTGAGTGACATTCACTATCTGAATGTCAGATCAAATGCTCTTTGTTCTATACATGGCATATACACAGCCTTAGTCATGAAGTCATGGAACTTCACCCTTGGTATAACACCGTACAAAAAGACAACAGGCTGAAAAAGCAATTCCAGCTTTTATAATGAGGGTAGGTTGGATTTAGTTTAAATGAATCAGAAGTGCACTGCGGTCACTGGGAGGAGAGAGTGAGAACAGGCATTCTTGGCACCTGTGAAAAATAGCAAAACAAGTGTGGTTCGACTAAATTGCAGATTTAGGGAAGGGGGCTTGATTTGCCCATACAGCCTCTCTGCTCTTCCTTGTTCTTAAGCATTATGATTGAGTATTTAATTATATTGATCATGTACAATTTTTTTTTTAAATTCTGCAGAATCACTGCCTCATTTAGTGGGTGGTACTCAGTAAACAAGGCAGCTGTTCAATATTCTTTTTTATCCACTTCATTCACTGTGTGTGGTCTCATGCCTTATTTACTTCACACAATCCCAAATCAGCCCTGGGTCTGGAATTATTCACCAAATAGTGTGTGATTATGCAATTAAAGACTGTATCAAAACACACAAAAGGGTAGAATTAGGATCTCACACAGTTGAATTTAAGTTACTTGAATTCACTAAATTTTGTGTGCTTGATTTTTCCACCTTAGTAATCTTCTTTATGCATTTTTGTTTTTATTTTTGCTAATCTTCTGAGGAAATATCTGCGGTGGACCTTTGTAAACCTCAGTTACTAGAACTGCAAAATTGTGGCTTAAGTTGTGAATGGCTTGCTGTGTTGAGCTAAAAAGTCTTAATTCTCAGCATATCCCCATAAGAGTCTCAGGATTTTCTCCTCTGGGTCATTGCTTGATGCAGCAGCATCATTCTTTCCTACGCCATTTTCCTAATGGAGCCTTCTGAGAAACAACCTCACCTTTACTGAAGGAGTCAAAAAGGCTCATTGTAGATCTTACCTAATATAACACTGTGCCTTACACAAGGAAACCCACACAGGTCTGGAGAGAAATGACACATCTTGTTCAACAACCCCATGCCACTTGGGGGTACCTCAGGTATGATGGCATCCCTGAGCACGAACAATGGCTGTGCTTGTGGCTTACCAGTGTCACTCTTTCTTCCTGGCTCGGCAAACAAAGGGTATAAACGGACCCTCTATAATACCAGAGATAAAAGAACTATGCTGTCACCTACTTCATTTCCACTGTGGTTTTCACACATTTTCACCCTATTCCCATGTACAAGGGATTTTACTGTTAGCCAGGCTGTTTTTGCATGCTGCTTTTTTTCCCCCTTATTTAATCCAAGTCTAATTATACCCAAGTATGTCTAATTATATCTCCTAATAGCAGGCTAAATAATTTCCAACCCTTCTTGGCTTTTACCCTGTTCAAATATTTAAAACCAGGGCCAGAATCTCCTCTCATTTCTGCTGGGCTATGTCAGCGAGCAAAATTTAGCTTAGACCAAATGAGACACAGACTCACAGTAGGTGCAGTGTGGTGTGACAGGACGGGAGCAGCTCATACTCCAGGATAATCCTAGGATACAATCACTTTGGTAATTGGGGCCTAAATGGGTTCAATTTGGCAATTTTCCATAACCCAAATTTCTGAGGCTTTGTGGGGTCTGGGAGAGAGGAGGTGGAAGTAAGCAGGAGGATTAACTTATCAAAGAGTAAACTGATTATTTTGAATTTCAAGTGCAGAGGCTTTGGTAAATGAATGCACAGAGGGCTCCAAGCCCACACTTAGAAGCACTGAGTTGTGGGCTTTACAAAGGGCTAACTGTTAATTAATTATTGTCACATATGTTGTGTGGATTGTTTAACCACAATTATTTTACACTAGGGTATAGCTAGAAATGTCACCCTTGTTCTTGCTTTACATGACCTGGTGCAAGACACAGATCAACATTCATCTAACTTGAGTAAAGTAGCCTGTGTGTTGGCTGCTGCTCACATTTTTTTCCTCTTTATATTGGCTGTCTTCCTAAACCTATTGCAAAATTCAGTGTCCTGCACTTACAACCACTGCCTCCTCTTCCTCCAGTTCCACCTCAAGCTACGAAAAAAGAAAGGCGGCTGGATTTTCTGCCGCTTTACATATTTAACAACTATGTAAATTTACTCCAAAACTGCCCACCCAAGGCCAGACCTCTCCAGTGGCCTGGAATTGATCACATAGAAGGAATCCTAAGTAATCTCATTGACCGGTATCCAAAATCAAATATTCCATATCAAAACTGAAAAGATAAAGTAACATCAAAGGTGCCTTTCTGTTTATTAGGAGCTGAAGTCCTCATTTTGAAGTAAAAACAGCAGAATACCTGAAGTTCTTGTTTCCTAACATTGCAGGGAACAGTTATACCTTAAAATTATTAGGAAATTACATATTTTGAACAGGATGTTTAAGAAAAAAACCTAATAAATAAAAAGATAATTTTAGTCAGCATTCAAAGATTTCTGGATCTATTATAGGAGCTCCTTCGGATATTTAATAAAGATTGGTCTTAAAGCATGAATATAACAGATTTTTGAACAACATACTATGAAAATACATGAAAAGTACAGCATTTCCACTTTTGTCTTTGACTCAGACTGAAATGCCTGAGAACATACAGGCAAATTACTACGTGTGTAGGTTTAAATTAATTTTCAAACACAGCTTTTTAAGAACCGTAGACTTCATATCTTTCCTTTTTAAGTACTTTTGTAAGAGGGCTTTGTGAGAGGAGTATCAAACCCAAGCCTGAGGGCTGGGTCCAGTTTGCCAAAGCAAAGGCAAATCCTATTCCCTGATTGCCCCTTTCCAATCAGTGCTTAGTAAGGATCTTAACAAACACAAAACTGTCACCTGTAGCTGAAACTGACCCTGAAATAGAAATGCAAGAAACAGGGCAAAATATCACAATATGTTTCTTCTGCTCCTCCCCTCTTAGCCTAGATCCATCTCCGGTGTCACCAGAAGAACTAGCATTCTTTTATATTAATTTGATTGTTTGACAAATCCATTTCTAGTGTCCAGATGAAGGTATGTGGATTGCACTGACCAGAAGGGTGCACACCCAACTGCTCTGAATCACTAACACAGCCAAAATTCACTGAGATTTTCTCTCTCAGCTGCCAACAAGGGCTTGCTGCAAACAATGGATGTGGAAGAACTAGGACCTGAATTACTTTTTCCTGACATTAATTATTTCAGTCTTCAAAATATATAATAATATAATATAATAAAATGTAAATGTCTTCTACATATATATATGTACATATATGCATATATATGTACATATATATATATATATATATATACACATTTGTGTTCCTAAATGACAGGAACTTGGAATTGACTGTGCTTTCACAGAGAAGTCTACAAATAGCTTCTTTTTTTTCAAATTAGTTATTCAAAACTCACTGTTTTCCAGGGGAGTGAAGTTGCAGATCTGCCATTAGCAAACATTCTTTGAAAAGGATTTTTTTTCACCCTTTTATCCAAATTTCTGAAAACAATTCACTTGAAAAATATGGTAGCCCAGTGTTTTGGGTTTGGGTGACAAGTTTTTGTAGCAGTGAGGCTACAGGTTGGCTTCTGAGAAGCTGCCAGAAGCTTCCTTCATGTCTGATAGAGCCAATGCCAGATGGCTCCAGGACAGACCCACTGCATACCGAGGTCAAGCTCATCATTGTTGGTGGTTGCACCTCTGGGATAGCATAGCTAGAAAAAGGAATAAAAACCAACCAGACATCAGCCACAGAGAGAGAGAGGATGGAGAATTCATGAAAGCAACAACCCTGCAGACCCCAAAGTCAGTTCAGAAAGAGGGACAGGAGGTACTTCATATACTGGACCAGAGATTCCCCTGCAGCCCCTGGTGCAGCCCGTGGAGAAGCAGCTGTGCCCCTGCAGCCCACAGGGGTCCATGCAGTACCAGAGATCCACCTGCAGCTCCTGGAGGATTCCATGTTGGAGCAGGGCATGGGCTTGTGGAGTCCTCCCCCTCCCAGAGAAGGAAGAAGTGGCAGAGACAATGTGTGATGAACTGACAGCAACCCTCACTCCCTGTCCCACAGTACCTCTTGGGGGAGGAGGGAAATAAGATCAGGAGTAAAGCTGCAACTATGAAGAAGGACGGGGTGGGGGGTGCCGCCCTGAATTTTGCAGTCTTTCTATGTTTTCATTCTTGTAGTAGAATTTCCCAGGCACTTTACTGTAAGCATCAGGCATGTTTACCTACCAATATCTATTATTATCATTCCTTTTGTTAGGTGGAGAATTATGATAGACTTTTGATCTGACCAGTGTCATGGAGAGGTGGTAACCCCATCCTCCAATCCATGGTTATCTCTAAAAAGATATATAACTGACAAAATAAAGGGCTGGGCCGGTCTTCTTCCTCCTTCTTCCTTCTTCTTGCCCTACCTTGGCCCTTCTTGCTCTCTCTCTTTTGGCCCAGGCCTTATCCTGACAGAACGGTGTCTGCGTGGTCCTTTCGTGTCTGAATACGACAGGGGGGAAAGTGTTTTAAGGTTTGGTTTTAATTCTCATTATCCTACTCTGACGTCACTAGCAACAAATTAAGCTAATTTCCCCACGTGGGGTCTGTTTTTCCCATTAAGGTAACTGGTGAGTGATCTCGCCCTGTCCTTACTTACAGCTTGAATCTGTGCTTCTCTGTGCATACTAACTTTCATCCAGCATTATGGAGACCTTATCTGGGAATTTCAATGGAATCCCATGATTCCCATGCACTACTTATCATGCATCTAAACATACAGTTTTCACGTTTGGAGTGATTCTTTCCTTGAAAGTTTGCTCATGGTTCTGCAGTAATTCCAAACTCTGCAAAGACTAAAACAGATGCTTTATTCTTTGAGTGAAAGCTCTGCAGGTCTGCAGACTAAGTTAGAGACAGTTGATGAGCTCCTGATACAACCAGTAGATTTATATATGGATCATGATAAATCTTCCAACAATATAATACTATGTTCCAAAACTTTGGGATCTGCATTAACTTTGCACTATTTTATTTTCAAAAAGACTTCTTGTATNTGCCCTGTCCTTACTTACAGCTTGCATCTGTGCTTCTCTGTGCATACTAACTTTCATCCAGCATTATGGAGACCTTATCTGGGAATTTCAATGGAATCCCATGATTCCCATGCACTACTTATCATGCATCTAAACATACAGTTTTCACGTTTGGAGTGATTCTTTCCTTGAAAGTTTGCTCATGGTTCTGCAGTAATTCCAAACCCTGCAAAGACTAAAACAGATGCTTTATTCTTTGAGTGAAAGCTCTGCAGGTCTGCAGACTAAGTTAGAGACAGTTGATGAGCTCCTGATACAACCAGTAGATTTATATATGGATCATGATAAATCTTCCAACAATATAATACTATGTTCCAAAACTTTGGGATCTGCATTAACTTTGCACTATTTTATTTTCAAAAAGACTTCTTGTATTCATTCTGCTCATAATTTTTACCGTTGGCATGGTAACTGCCTAAAAATGTGCTAGAGGCATTACAGCTCCAAGCTTTTCTTGTAGCCTATGATGCTTAATCAAAAAGTTTGCAATACATCCCAGTACTGTAAGTGGTGAAGCTAAAAATATTGCTCTCTTCAGAGCAAAAACAACTGCAACATGCCTTCAGAAAGAGTTTGTGCTTACAATGAAATGGAAAAACACCAACACTTACCCCTTTATCCACTTCGGTACTTCAGCAGCATGCAGCAGTCCTGGAAGTCTTGAATGTCTGGTAATTGAGTAAATTTTCCCCTTACAGCACTCTATTCTTTTTAAGATTGAGCTAAGTATGAAGGTTGAGAGAGTTTGCTCTCTTTAATATGTGACAAAGATCCTATTTAAAGCCATGACAGTGCAAATGTGTTCACATGGCAGGATTATTCAGAAAAGTGAATAGTAGCACTGAACTCATGGAGGTGACTTACAGTAGTGGCAACCTCCATGTTCGGCTGGCTACAGAACTTATATATCATTCTTAACTGACTTAACTGAGGGGTATTGTAAATATTCAATATTTATTAGAAGACACAGATGCAAACTCAAAGAAGGAAGATGGGGACAGTGAAACCATCACAACGTGATGCAGAAATATGTAATGCCAATGGAGAGCCTACCTGCACACTACCTGCTATCTTACAGCTAAGTCTGCACCTGTCTAAAACACGGATCTGGAACTAGGGCTATCATAACATCCAGTTGTGTCAACATGGAACATTCCTTGCTAGAGTAAGATTCTTCAGTTAAAAAGATGCACAAAGCAGTTCTAGACTTTGCCTCAACATACAGGGCAAGCATCTCCTTGTAGGGGCAAATGATGGCCCTCAGATGGCTTGTTTATGCTGGAGATGTGTGTGAGAATGTAGCCTATAGGGAATACATTCCTTTTTGGTACAATTACATCTGGGTTTGTAAAACCAGGGGTCGCACTACAGGTTCTTTCTAGGAAATTATGATAATCCAAGCCAGTGGAGCTTGAACTCGCACTCATGCACTCAGTGTGAGGCCAGATGAACTCTGACACTTAAGCAAACATGGGCTCTTAGAAGGTGTGTGCGTGAATTCTAGGGCAGTGTCCCAGCTGCCTGTCTAACACACACCAAAGGGAACACAGCTATTTGCAGAGTCTGATATCTCTCCTAAGACGCTGGTGCTTTCATTCTCCCTTCTTTTTCTGAGGATTTTCAAACAAGGATATTATGTCTACTCCCGTGTAAGAGCCTTGATTAGCTGTGCACTGATGACAGGAGTGGTAACGGTGGTGCAATTGATGCTGATTCTGAAATTGTTTAAATTTGATGGAAAATCCTATGCTGCAAAGCTTTACAGTCTTAATATCTGGAAGTTTCAATATTTTGATGGAAGTCAGAGGTGTTTAGCGCTTCTGAGGACCAGGTTTCTCAGTGACTTGGGTAATTTGCATTTGAAAACCTTGCTTTGAAAGGTCTGGCCACAACACTCTCTGTTGTACTCTAATGAGACTAGGAAAGGCTTTTTGACTGTCATGCACAGCTCTAATGAGTGTATGTGTAAGCCTGTAATTTGTTTTTTTTCTGGTCTCAAGCAAAAAACTTAATTGCAACATAGGAAGGTAATTTTTATGGTCCCAGCTTTTTGGGTGCAGTTACAGTTTCCTTCTCTGTACATCACCAACTTTTTGCAATACCCTTGATAAGACAGGTGTAGAAGTTCCATCTTCCACAAGCTGAAGTAAAGGTACATGCTTGAGAGCTATGGTCTTGTGGAATATAAGCACATAAGCACTCAAATCCTCCAGAGTGTGGAGGTTTGCTTTTCTTGAGGAAACACCATGTGCTTGTTTGCAAGAGAAACCTTTATTCAAACATATAAAAGGTAATGATTGCACTGGTGCAAGTTCAGTCTGTTCATACAGGATTGTAGGAATAGGCTCTTAAATAGCAGCCTATTCAAATTTTTTAAAATCTAGGTTTCTTTTAGGAACAACTTTTAGGTATTACTAGGTATTACATTTTCACAAGAAGGCATAATTCCGCCCTTCATTAAAGCTTTAAAGCTGCTGTAAAATATTTTTTATTATTTCATACTTTCTTTTTATTGTTAAATCTATCTAAAAACTATCACACTAGTTTTGTAGGAATAAGGGCTAATGTAACCATGATGCAGTTACCTGTCCATCAGTCTTACTATCATTCAATCTGCCTAACTTCACAAATACATTTTGGATCTCTTGAAAAGTTTCAGAGAAATAGAAATTTCATAGTTAACATATTTCTAGAAGTGTTTTGAAAATACGGAACTGTGTAGGACAGAGCGGTGATGTTAGCTATTCCCAATGGGAGTAAGAATGAAATATGAACTCCCTCCTGACTACTCAACAGCGCATCCCCAAAACAAATCAGAGGTGTCACAACCATTGCAAATGCTTCACTGTGAGATCGTGCCTTAGTTGATGCTAGAGAATCTATTTATCAGTTAGTGCCTCACTGGCATGGTTTCACTGAGCTGTAGCAAGGGCTGAAATTTTAGTGGAACTCATTTGAGAAGTTTTCCTCTATTTCCTGTTTACTGTTTGAAAATATTCCATAATTTTGTGATGATGCAAATTTTGGGTCCATTTTCATTGTATACAACTTCGTCTATTACACATTTCTGTCCCGTGAATGTGATAGACCTTGTTTAAGGAATTAGGGGTCTCCTGTAATGCATGTGTTACGAAAACCTCAACTTTTTTCAGTACTCAGGCAGGTTGTGACCCAGTCCTAGGGAAACACAGGCACCACTCCAGTTTTGAGACCCATCCAGGGCAAAGGTACGGCTGAACTGGCACTCTGGGAATTCTGTTGATGATCCTGTGATTACCAGGCCTCGTAACATCATTTGGTGGAAACTGTAAAAAAGGCACTTAAAAAACCTTTTACAATTAGGTCTTCTGTGTCGGTTTTGGGGGGTGTTCTGGTGGGGTGCTATGACCTACTGAAACCGATTCCAGCAGAAAGTCTCTCGGCAGCCACTGCATCCACACACACGCACCAGACAGCTTCTTGACAGACCGACGGCAAAAAGGCAGGAAGGGTCCTTGTGTGGAATTCCACAGCACAGGTTTATTTGAGCCTCGTGGATGAAGGCAGCCAGGGACACAAGACATCGAGGGATGGAGGGTCCAAGGTTATATATGGGGGCAGAGAAAGCATCAGGAACCAATGGTCTGAGGGCACAGGGGTGGTACATAGGCAGGACTGGGGTAGGGGAGTCAATGGGGTAACTCTGAGGGAGTGGCAAGGAACAAGAGCCATGGGAGAGTGGGGAAGGGAGAATCTTCTAGGGAAAGAACAGAAAAGGTATAAGGGGGTGGGGAGGCCAACTGGGGAACCAGAACTGGGATATATTTGCATAATAAAACAGCATCCTGCGAAAGGTCTTTTTAGTTCACCCTAACCTGGGGAGGATGTCTATCGCTAGGGATGGTCCCACCAATGGACTCCCTTTGTCCCTTGTGCTATGGGCCCATTGCCCCCCCCATTTCTGAAATACAAGAGAATATCTGTGGAGACATTTTCATAATGTTGAGCTTCTGCTCTTACTGGGAGAAACAACCTTTCAGTTTGGAGAGAAGAGGGGACTAGATGGGATTTCTGGTTTTTTCAAATCTTGTCTGATTCACTTCAGAACCCCAAGCGTACAATTAGGTACTTCTAACTCTTAAGATAGAGGAAGTATCTCTTTAATTACTGGCCAAATCTTACCAGGAAACTACTAAAATTATTTCAAGCCAATTTTAGAAATACTAATTAGAGAAAATTAAGGATAAACCTAGAAGTGGTAATTTAGTGTTTTTATATATTAGAGCACTTTTAGACATTTTACCATTCCTTACTCTGTGTGACAACTGTTTCACAAAAATGACACATACTTTACTGTTGAATTGCTCTTAAAGCAGAGGAAATTCCCAGCAGCTGCATGTTGAACAAAGAGGTTGAATTCAAGGTGGTCATTCCTATGACTCAAACGAAATGAGACGGTGGCTCCCATGACAAGAAGAAAGGCAGTGATCCTACTTCCCTGGGACTCTTGAGTGACCACCTTATCCTGAATAATTATAATCCTGAATAATTATAGTCTTGGGATGACAATTCTTTAAAATCACTGCCTTTCATTTGCATACACTTACAGTAACACAAAAAAGCCAGGTTTTTCTAAAGATTAAACTATTATGCTTTAATACAAATTTTCCCTTTAAAATGTAATTTTACATATATAATATTTAGGATACTTTATCAAGGAGATTGCAGGGGTTATTGCAACTTCTTCTTTATTTTGCAACTCTTCGGTGGCAATATTCAACTTAATTTATTTGATTCAACAGTTAAGACTTTCTGTTAAATGCTACCTGTGCTGCATTAGCCAAGAAAACCTCTCTTCCTTCTATGGCTCTGGTTCCTGCAAGAGAACCTGACATACAAACAGCCTCAGACCTTGAAGACACATAACCATGTCTGTCCTTAACAACATCAATGTGAAGTTACATATGTTAGCAAAATATGTGGATATAGGCCAGGGTAACATCGAGGGACGTTTGCCAGGTCCTAATTGAGCAATAAGGCAGGGTGTAGACTCTGATCCCATGCTTTGGTATGTTGCTAGGCAAAGGGCAAAAGCTCTGTACTATCACTCAACAAGGTGTGCTGTCATTGCACAATAACTCCGTCCTGTGCACTGGGATCATTATAGAGTGCTATTTTCAGTGTGTAGAAGACTATTTATGTATATTTTATTCTGCTGACATGCAGAGGAAATAGCTGCTTGGTAAATGTCATGTTATAGTAAGTGTATGGCCTATTTTTAGCTAGACAATAATGTGAAAGGTGCCATTCTTTACAGGCCACTGTGGGAGTGCATGGTCTTGCATACAAAGGCAGGATGGAAGACTTTAAAAAGCCAATGCCTTGCTCCTGCTGTGAGCTGAGGGCATGGAGAATCCTCCTTATGCTTGAGAGTGAGGAAAGAGGAGTGCCTTGCTACCTCTGAGACTGAAAGATATACCTATAGCAAAAAATTCCCAATATATTTTGTGAGGAAATCCAGGTTATGTAAAAAGATAATACTGCTCCTTGGAAACAATTTCTGATAGGAAGCAACATGAAATTGTTTTCAGCTTCACAGTTATCTTGTTTGTTTTGCTAATCCTCACAAAGATTAATGAAGGAATGATGAGACAACAGCAAACTGTAAGCACAGGAAGCGACTATTGCCTAAAGCATCTGGATATGATTATGTAAACATGATGTAATAAGAAAGCTGAGAGACTTAACTTTCAAAATCTCCTTTATTCCCTTCTAAAAAAAACACCCTTTCAGAATATTTACCTTATTCCCCAGGTAGCCTTTGAGTTGTTAAAGCACTGTAATTTTCACTGCAAGTTCCTTGCTACTATTGATCAATCTACCCTAGATTTGATCTTTTATCCAAACTTTTCCTGGCATGTATTCCGGTATATGACCGTTAATAATTTGAGAGAGATGTGTCATTAAATTTGAAGGGGACGTTTTGTGTCTAACTGCTATAGGTACTATTATCCTTCTACCCACTGGTAAATACAATAAATATTTTGAACTTTTAGTGCATGGTATAGTTTCTTTGTCACTGATGACCTCTTCTTTAAGGGCATGAAGCTGAACACTCCTCACAATGAGCCAGGCTAGTCATATCTGCAGGTAACTTTGCTAGTCACTAAAATACCCAAGAGATAAACCTTTTAAGAATACTGTTTTATCATCTATAAATGTTAGCAATTTTAATAATAACTCTACTAGTTTTTAGCTTTTTTTTCTCCCTTAGCAATTCTATTTTGTACAGGGTGCTAGCTGTGCAGGTTAATTGTTTTTAGCCCTTTTGTTCAAAGTAAAGACTTCAGTTTTATTAACAAATTACCTTAAATCTGTACTTTGTATAGAATTTATACTAAACTCATTTTGACCTCTTTGTCGTTATCTCCTCAGAGATAATCATGCAAGAGACATTGAGAAAAACACTTCAGCAACTTAAGCGCTTTATTAAAGCAAGAGAAACATGCACCTTTACTGTCATTTTATACCTATCTGATAATGTAGAATGAAAGGAGAGTCCAGAAGGTAGAAGAGGGAATGGTTCCTGCCTGGCGCTTCTACAACATCCCCTGTAATGTGCAGAAAATCCTGCTTAGCCTCAGTAGCTCTTGGCAGAACATGGTCACTGCAGAGGCCTCTTCAGTGAACTTAGGTCTCATATTTTAGTAGTACTAGGGTAGGCCAGGTAGGTTTGTTTCATGGGGCCACCAAAAATACTTCTCTAGTGGTAGGAAAAAAGAGAATTCTCTCTTTTGCTTTTTTTGCTGTTTAAGCACAGGGCTTAAAGAGCCACAAATGACACATGAGGCCAAACACAGAGTCTGTTGTCTTTTTTTTTTTTCTTCTCCTTGTCCAAAGCAGCATTTAAACTGAAATTTTCCAAAAGGAAACACATAAAATGAGGCTGAGACATTCCTGGCAGGGGTACTTTCAATTCAGTTTGTTGGAGTCTGATAAGGTTATAAACAACAAAAAACAACATTCCCCTTGACTAACACAGTCAACCTCAATATCAGATAGTCAGCTAACTTTGTTCATAATTGCAATAAGGAACTACTGATGGCCAGACTATTACATTTTTGCCCATAATATTAAGTTATAATAGATAATTACAGGTATCAAGATGGGCAGCTGTTTGTTTGAATGAATATTGCCCTTTCATTTTTTTTAAATTTGGGTAAGATACCAAAAATGTTAAAAATGAGAAGTCATTTGTTATATAAAGCAGCAGCTGAGCAGTAGGTGGAGGAATGGTTGCTTGTTCCTACTCCTAAGAAAACACACATGCAGCTTCATTTTTAAAATTAATTTTATTTTGATGGCAAAAAAGGGGATCTCTAATGACACAGAGTTTCAACTGGTAAATCTTCTTTGCAGTTTTTCTCTTTAATCTCTGAGAGCTGATGTAGTTCATTCCAGTTGCCCAAAGCATCAGCTTTATTCTCTTGAAAGAACTTGCTCTCATTTTAGTTTTCCTTTAATGTTTTGAGCCCTTACCAGAAATGGTAATCTTCTTAAGGTGTTGGCAGGAGCCACAGAATGCACCAAAACTAAAGCTCATATCTAACAAAGTATCCCATTATCAGTACCACCCAAGTGACTCAGGTTTGTCACAGACACAGTATACTCCTTTACATGATTTTCTAAAATTAGAAAGGAAGGAAAATCTGGGAGGTTGACTAGTCTGGTTAGAAAAAGGTTATGAAGATCACTCTACCCAAATAACAATAGTCTTTTAGTTGTTTTGAAATACATTCAGGTCTATTTAATATCACAGCTAGCCAGTATATCAGGGTTATTTGATTTAGTGCAGACATTCTGGTTCTGGGTCCCACACCTTATGCTGAGGAACTTCTCTTGGTAATTTATAACCAGCTTTTTCCCAAACTCCCCTCTTTCTGCAAGCTGGCCCTGGATCCCATGGAGATAGAAACCACAGGGGAGCTGCAAGACGCTACTGCATCTCTTGGTTATAAACTTGCCCTCTGATCACGACTCTGCAAGCTGAAGCCTTGACTTACTACAACACACTGTCCAGGCTGGGCCATGGAAAACTCTAGCTGTCACCCCACAATGGGATGGAGAGAGCAGAGCATCCCCCAGGAACTTGTCTGGGGACAGCTGGTCTGTCCTGCACTGCTGATTTCTCTCTGTGAAAGCCCAGAATGAGGATGGCTCCTGGAAACTCTGAAGCATTTCAATTGTTTCAGCACAGGTTGGGAGTTGCCATTGTAGCACCTACTGGAAAAACAGTGGCTTGCATCACAAGAGTGGGATGAGACATAGTGATACTTGAGCTAAGTCACCGCTGCTTCCCAACACAGTTCAAGGTGTTGACTGGTCCTGGAGTAGCTGGCATCCCACTTAGGGAAAGATCACTTCTTTCACCATCTCATACAGTAGTGATTATAATCTGCCAGATGAATCTTTCCTTTCCTGGAGCTGAAATCTCTGTGACTGACAGAAGATCATATTTGGAGGCTCCACTCTTCTGAAATTGGCTTATTCTGGAAGTCTGCCAGTGTCACAGCCTGACAAAGCAGAGGTATCCGAATTACACTTGGCTATTCAGTCAGTCTTGTGAACTGTTGCATCACTGCTGCAGGATGTTACAAGCTTTTAAGTTTAAGCGACAGGTCTTTACTTTAGTCTTAGTATTATTTTCAATAATTTCCACATACCTAAGACTGGGAAAAAATACTCACTTCTCAAGTCTATTGCACTTCTAAAATGTAAAACTTCTCTGTTCAATAACCATTTGTCCATCTTAGCTGAGGAAGCCAGGAAAAAACCAACATGAAATCCCAGGAAGAAACAGACTGGAGACCCACATAGAAAGATTAGATGACAACAGTTATTCATTCATGCCTTGTGAGACAAATAAAACAACTTCACATTCACCTCCTCCCCACACCTGCACCCTTTTCTAAGGTTAACAGAAAGGATTCCTTCAGTACACAAGTTATTTTAAGATCTTGAACAACTTAGAGATCTAACATCTTTTTCCATGTGTATAAATAACCCCACCTGTTGCAGTATCATATATATGTGATCATTAAAATAGATACAAGTAAAAAATAGTAGTATATATTTCAGTCTAAAAGTGATTCTAGGAACAAAGCAGACACGACACGCAGGCTTTTTTTCCTCTTTCAAAAAGACAAAGGGGATTCTCCAGTCTGAGGTAGATTTTCCAGAGTCAAAACCTATCATACCCTCATCAACATTTTAAAAGTTACTGGAAATTGAAAATAATAGAAATTTTCCTTGGCCAAGCTGTTGAAGTTCATAGACAATGTTGTGTCACTGCACATAGTAAGGGTTGCCAAAGCGGTGCCAGGGGTGCATCAAATCTGTTTCAGCTTCACAAATTCATGTGTCTCCTTTCTAGTGTTGCAACTGAAACAATCACAATTCTCCAGGAGTTAACGAACTGCTTCTCCCCCATTTTTCAATAGAGATCTGAGACACAAACTAAGAAAGCTCCAAGTTATTTTGTGACAAAGTCAGCACAAAACACAAGAAAACTTTTCAGTCTGTTCCTAACTACAGAGGATACCGTAGATAAGAAAGAGATCTGAGATCTAATTTGCACGATCTAAGCTTCGTGCAAATTGTTCCCAGTGAACTAAAAATCCATGGTTCAAAGGTGGTTATTTTTAAAGTTATATTTTGGCTTCTTTGTTTGGCGGTCATATGACATTTTCAGCACCTAGAAATCCTTTGCTTATGACAGTGTCTGAATGAAATGTTGTTACTGACGTAACAATTATCTCCTCACCCCATAGCTTTCAAGTTATGACTTAATGTTGAGAAAACTGTGGGCTAAGTGAGTGAATAACTTCAGTACCTTCAAAGGATGTGGTTAGAATAGTCTGCAGGGGTGGGAAGAGAGTTTTCCTTTGCAGTTGGTAGGGCAGCAACAACAGAGTGTCTTTCAATTGCTTCTGTATTGCAGCTCAGGGCTTTTAGCCCCTGTCTGCTGCACCCACACACGATCTGGTGCAGTCACTTAAAAAGCATATAGCAACCTCTCAGCTCAAGGAGTCCTTTCAAAGCAAGCTTCAGTCACCCAGGGGACCAGCAATCTGTAGAGGCTGCTTTATCTATCCCTGAGATGGAGTCTCGCATTGGCTCTGCTGCATTGGGACCACCCTATGCCCATGGTGAAATAGGATTTGCTTTTCATTAACTCTGTTACTATAAAAAAATTCCTGTAGGATATTCTGTAGTTAGAGCACTGAATCATTTCTGAAACTTCCTATTCAAATATTTGTTTTATATGGCAATGGTATTAGTAATGTGCAAGTTTTATGCACTGCTATTTCCTCCCACACCCATTGAAAACTAACAAGAGCCAGCCTGTCAAAATAAGCATGTGAATTATAGATCAGCTATAACATGCTTCAAATAGCCAGTGTTCCAGCCTAGGTGATACTATATAACTCTGCTTTCCCTCTGCTTGCAAAACTGCACAGTCTACAATTCACCAAAGAAAGCCTAAACTGAAGTCTGGAATTATCCCATCTCATTGGAGATACTTAAATCAAGTGCTTAACAACAGATAATTTTCACCAATATTGACAGAAAGAGACAGAAAACTTCCTTTTAGCTCACCTAGTATTTAACTTATCCTAAGGAGGGCCATTGCTGGCTACTGACGGAGCCCAAGGTGACTCTGATTTCCACTTAGGTGCTTCAGTTAAAACTTCATTTTCAAGAAGAAAAGGAGACAAGACTACCATTGAACCTCCAAAAAGCTTGCAGGAAGGCTGAGCTCACTCTTTCTAGTTTGGCCTTTCTTTCACAGACTGCATCACCTTGGAGGTGGGCTCTGGCATTACTCTGGTGCCAGCTGCTCCCACTACCGAACGCCTAATACGTATATTGTCCTGTAGGCAATATTCAAAATGATGAGGAAATGGGTGTAAGTAATGTGCCTGCACTGTTTGCTCATATGGGGTAATAAAAAGGAAAACTGACTCTGAGGAGCTGCATAGGGGCCTTGTGCTACAGAACAACTGGTTAATAAAATGGCAGAGGAAATCCAACATTGATAAATACAAAGCAGTTCACAAGAGGGAAAGTAACCTGAACTGCATGACCCAACAATGGGCTCTGATCATGGAGGGGATACAGAAACATTGGAGTCATTAATGCAGCCATAGGCACAGACTGTCACATTCAGCATAGCAATTAGTAGTGATGAGAAATGCAACTCAGTATCAACAACTATTAGAAAGAAATACAGAACAAACAACGTGTCACTATAAATCCATACAGTTGCTTTATCCTGAATATTGAGTAGGATTCCAGTTTCCCCTCCCGAAGGGTATCACAGAACCAGAAAAGGAACAGTGAAATGAGATCTTTTATAAAAGGAATTATTAAATAGACTGAAATTTTTCAGCTGGGAAAAGCAATGGGATATAATACAGAGCCTATAAAATCATGAACGACAGGGAGGAAGTAAGTACAGAATTAGTTTGCTATTTCTTCTAACACAGTAACAAGGGGGTATCAAACAAAATTAGGAGGTTTGAATGACACAAGTTCAAACAAAGAGTTACTTCTTCATATATACAATTAAGTTATAGAATGCCTGGCCACAGGATGCTGCCGTTTCTAAGAGCACGAGGGCTCAAAAGCAAATCAGAAGAATTTGCTGTCGAGAAATCCACTGATGGCTATCAAATAGAAAAGCACTGCTGCTGGTTCAGCAAGCAAGTGGGCTGCAAGTCATTCAGAGAGGAGCTGGAGAGACCACTCTGAGGCTGTCCCATTATGTGCTTGCACTGTTCTTGTCCTCTGCCATGGACATTTGCTGTTGCCCTGTGTGTGAGAGAAGACACTGTGTGAGATGGACCACTGGTCTGACTTAGTAAGGTAGTTTTATGGTTTTAGTGTACCTTACAAAACTCCTACATTTGAAGAGAAGAAAAGCTCATTTTAAGTAAGATCATATATCTTTTTGTCTGGTCAATGTCATCGCTTAAGTAAATGGAGGGTAAAAAAATGCTCACGGAAATCCAAACAGGAAGCACTTTGCAAACAAAGAGGAACAGGCTGGTGCCTGCAGAGCTGCTACTCTTCATGCTCCATGGGACCTGAAGGAGACCTCTGCTCAGAGCACAGATGCAGAAGGACAATGAAATGATCTTGGTTTTTTTTCTTATCCAGATAGGGGCAGATCTGATGCTTACCGTTTGATGACTGTGACACACCTGGGCAGCAGCAGCACAGAACTGCCAGAATGATGACAGTAACTCTCTCTGGCTAATGGTCTGATGATACCCAGGCCAGCACTCAAGGAAAACTCTCTGATTTTAGTCCTCTCACAGACTTCAGTTTTCAGTGCCAGCAGCATGGTTACACTGATAACGTAGCATGAAGCAAGGCTTTGTTCCAAAGAACACAGAATTGGTTCATCTAACCAGCCCTACCTCTGGGTGTAGGGTGACCTTCACGATTAGCCTTTTAAAAGCCTTTCACTATATATGGCACTTTCTGTCTTGGCAAGATAAATCTGAAGGGGGAGCAAAGGGATGTCTCATGATGCAAGTACTAAGGCATTCTTGGATTTTCAAGAAAAATACACAAAACAACTTCCTGACTCAAAGAGAGCTGTATCTGGCATGGGAAACTTCTACACTAGACCTCATCCTGACAGGGAAGTATTAATCACAAAATTTAGAGTTTGTTTAGGTGGAAGTCATAATGACTTTGTTGCAAATGACCTTGTTTTCTGTGCTTTTAAAATGCAATTTACGTTTCACACGCAAGCAGGATAAAGTCCTAACCAGTAAAATTTATATCATTGCCCTGAAAGATCCTGTTCTACAAAGCTAAAAAAAATTAAGAGATGTATCAGCCAGCCTGGAGGAGAAAATTTAAACCAACAAAAATGTGAATAATAATTTACAGCAACTCAGAAAAATTTCATTAGATCTTCAAAAAGCCACAATTGAGAAAGATGCACACTGGCTAAAACCAACATTCATCTGAGGAAGGACTGGAAGGAAGTTAATATTTTGCCAATACTTCTGTAGACAAAGTAGGGCAACCAGGTAATTATAGGCCTGTCAGTTTGAAGTCTATTCCAGGCAGAGTGATGGAGTTGCTGATAGGAAAGTCAATTAATAAAGTATTAAAACAGTGCAATTTAATTAATGGCAATCAACACAGATTAATGGAAGAAAGATTTTATCAAATTAATGTGCTATTTTTATAAGACTACAAATTTGGTGGATAAAAGCAATTGTGGTAGTCTTTTATACTTTGACTTTGGATGCATTTGCCATACAGTACTACACGTGATTCTGATGGAAATTAGAACTAACATAATGAAATGTCCTAGACAACCAACTTGTTTTAAAGCTGGTTATCATGGGATCCAACAGTCTAACCTAAAGTGGGGCTTAGAGAGTGGGTTCTGCTTATCAGCCCAGTGTTAATTAACAATCATTCCAGCAACACAGAAGGAAGAAGTGCCTTTGCTAATACTACTTCGCAAGGAACCAAAATTTGGAAGTGGGCAGCAGGCACTCCATGCCTTTTTGGCATTGCTTGAGGAGCAGGTGCAAAAGAAATACCAGGTGTTTCCACGTCACCCAACATAAAGGATCTATTTAAGAACAAGTATCTCAGGCCTTGCTTCACATAAGAGTTCTTTGGGAAGCTGAGACTGAAGAATGAAGTGTGGGTCCCGAGAGACCCCCACACGAGCCCCAGAGCCCTCTGAAATCGTGTTGCCAAGAAGGCCAGTGCAATCCTTTTCTATGTGCAGAGATGCTATCCATCAAAGGGCAGTAACGGGCTTCTGTTACTTCTGCATTTGACATCGGTAAAGGTATTGGAGTAATGTCGGTCCTGATATCAGCAGCTCAGGAGGGATGTTGGCAAATTGGAGGTAGTTCAGAGAAGAACCACAAGAATATGATTAAAAAATTGGCAGTAAAATGGAATGACTCCACAGGGTAAGTCTATTTAGATTTAGTATATCAAAGCAAAAGCTAAGGAGTAACTTGATTATGGTTTGTAAGTGCTTTCACGTGGAATGGACATTGCCTAATAGGGGAGGTTTTGTTCTGTTATAAAAATATACAAGGAAGTCCAATGGAAAGTTGAAGGCACATTATTTCAGTTACATTAAGGATAGGGAACTACTGCAAAAATCTACCATTCCTTGTGATAAAGCTGGATGTCTTTTCTATGTAGTCCTTCTCAAGTCCTGCTCTTGTTCCACTGGAATAAATTCCAGGTAAGCTAATAACCCATGCTAAAGAGTAAGAAATGGTCTTAAGGTGGTTTAGCCCTTTACATCTGTGAATGCAGCTGCAACATATATTTTTAAATAAATTTAAAAAGAAAAAGATGTTTTTGAGTGAAGAATGGGATCCAAATTTAGCTAATGGGAGTTTCTTGTGCACATCAAGAGGGGCTGTGTGAATGATGGGGGTGGTGTTTCTTTCTAGCTCTGCTTTGGGAGCCTGCTTGTTTTTCACTGCTACTCAAAAAGCTGGCAACACAATGGATTACAATGAGGTTTTGGAGAACAGCTCCTAGAAGCACATCCAGTTGTCATGTTTCCATCTCACATTCGCCTCCACTAGCATCATGCTGATGGGTGCAACTGAGGAAGCAAAACCTGCTTAAGAGGAATTTGGTTCAGGTCATGCACTTGTCTGGAAAACAACTTCCCAAGGAAATTTATTCCTTAAGTGAAAAATGAATGTTATACATCCCTAAAAGAAAAGAGACCTTAATGGCAACTGGTTGGAGTATGTTCAATCTTAAAAGGTTAGGAATAACCAGTCACAGCTTTTTATATCTTCTCTTGCATGTAAGGGTTTCCCTGGAATGTGCAAACATAGCACTTTTCTTCCTGATCTTACATCCATGCTGTGCTCTACCCACCTGGCCCATTACAAAAGAAATAAAAAGAAATATGCTCTCCCCTGCCCTTTTCCTTTTCTTAGCAATACCAGTATAACTTAAAGTGTGGAAAATATAAAATGAATGGATTTTATGTCTGACCAGTGAGGGAGTGCTTTTCCTCAGGTTATTTCATAAAGCTAAAAGAGGGAGATGCTCAGAAGAGAATTCCACCATGTAAGATTGATTTCAATTAGCAAGGGTATGGATAACATTGGTATGGATATACATAACACAACCACTTTTTAATTTCTGGGAATGGTGCCATCTATGAATAATAAGAGTTAGTGGTAACAGAAAAATGTAAGGTCTAACTGCGGGAGCCAACAGCCCACAGCCTTGACAGTCAGATTTGGAGGGCAGTGTTGTGATTTAGAAGGTCAATTTGCTTTTGTTAGTGCTGAAACCCATCAGCAATGCATTCAACATACAGATGGAGCTTTGTAAACTATCAGGAATGATTAGTTTGGGAACATACTGTGGTCATTACCTGGGGATGTAATACTATTGCTAGGAAATATCTAATACTTAACTGGGATCCAGAACCAGAGAGAAAGATCACTGACTCTTGAGCTGAGGACTGCTTTGCTTCCTAGGCAGAACATTCTTTCATACACAGAAATTTGTTCTGAAGACAACTAAGACACTTCTTGGGTCCCAGATTAATAAACATATAATGGCAAACCTCAAAGCACTCTGGTTAATAGCTTTTTTTCTTCGCAATTATTGTACAATATAACAAGAAGGCAGTTTGCAGAAATGTTGGACCTGCTTCTCTCTACCTCATTTAACTGGCTTCTGTACATAAATTATATTTTAGAGTGGTTTTTTATTTTTTATTGCACTGCAGTCAGTTGTAAATCTTGCACTGAGTTATTGAATAACACCTTTTCTTTTTGTTGTCTGAGTGAAGAATGAAGCCTAAGGCTTGATTCTGATTGCAGATATGGCACATAGGTATTTATCCTTACATACTTTATTGTATCCTTATTTCACACACACGTAAGCCCCAAACGCGCAGTTCATGCAAATGGGTACATTTCTTGTCAAGTTACCTCTTGACAGCAGCTCATTTTTTTAAAAAATGGACGCACATACCAAAAGTCAAAATAATGAGATTTTTAAAAGAAGAGATGCCTGTCTCCATGTCTTTGAATTGCTTTTTTGATGTATGGAGAAAAGACTTGTCCCTTTAGTGTCCCATGATTTTTCAATTTCCTTATCCTTCCTTACTAACGTATTAGAATTATAGTGTAAATTATAAGCAAAAACAAATACAAAAAATAAAAAAACATATTCAAGTTGGCATGGGGATCCAGCCTTGACAACTGGTGGGGAGGTACTTGCAAGCATATTTTGAACTAGCTACTTGGATTAGTTTTGCTGAAATAAGACTGGCTCCTCAATATGACAGTTCTCAGCACTTAATAGTTGTTTAATGTTCCCAGTAGGCTCAGCTCTGCACTTTGTAAATCAGCAAAAAAATAAAATTAAGGTCTCTCTCTTACCACTTCAAAAATTATTATCCTTTTTGTTCTAGCTTGTGTTTGTACACTGATAATATATTTTCTGTAAAGGGACAAGGAGCAGACTGACCTGGAAAAGGAAGTCTTTTAAATGTAGAACTGTCTTTGATCATTCACAAGACTTGTGCTCTGATCTAAGCTCATTGACATCAATGGAAGAAAGACTGCTATTGGCTTGGAGGGGAGGGTTGGCTCCTGTCCACACAGAGTCCGTATTTGCAAAAGAAGATGTTAAAAGATAAAACAGATTGAAAATCAGTTACGGGAAAATATACGACAACGACAGCAAGGTCAGACTTACAACACATTTTTCACTTAATAATATTTTCTTAGTCCTTGAAACAGGAAACTCCTATTTCTACATCTGTTTTTGCTGTTTACCTGTGGAAGAGTTTGGTGGATGATTTCCATAGCATGAAAATATAAGGCCTTCTCCATAGACTCTTCTGGGATACTTAAAATAGGAAAAAGGCTCCAGGGAAAACACCACACACACACACATCCACCCACCCACACACACCCCCTTGCCTCGCCCCCTCTCCCCACCTTCCCCTCCTGCAGCTGCATTTCCTGCAGAAAGAGCAATTCCAGAGAAGGAACTCAGCGCTATAGTACTGGACATCATCATCAAAGAAGTAGATAACTGTAGGCTCTGTTTAAAAGATAAAGAAACTTTTAATTGGATTGTCTCTCTTGGTGACAGTTTCCAGACAAGGTAGGTCAGCACAGTGAAGTCCAAAGAGCAAAAGTCAGTCAGGAAACAGTCCTAAAAGGAATCCTTTCCAACTAACTTCATTCTGATGTGTCTCCAGAAAGATCATGGGGAGATATGATAGTTTTGTCATATGCCTGGCTACTTCTTTGGTTGGTACCATTGACTCAGTAACTGTTCTATAATACATACTCAGAAAACTTCCCTCATTCAATTGAATGAGAAAATATAATGAAACAATATTTGCCACTACCAACACAGTTTATTTCAAACAGGAGTTTTTAAGTATTGTGAACATGACATTTAAGCTTGGACCAGCCAATGGCATCCCTTTAGCCCTGACATTCTGGCTGAAACACATCTTGAAACACATCTCTCTCATTTGGTTAAGCACCACAGCTATGGGAGACTGGACGGAGTTAGGCAAAACTTGATTGCTGACTTGCTATTCAGACTTTGATCTGACTTTCATGATCTCATTAATTTTCACATCTCACATGTCATAATTTGATCTTCCTCTACAACTTCAGCTGACGCAGACTAAAATAGGGGGCACAGAATTATGTACACCTAATGTCTCTGTAAGGCACATAAATGGGTTTGCTCATTTGGAGCTTACTTTACACTGGACTGAAATGGCAGTATCTTCGTTGACATGTCTGAGAGCAAAAGCAAAGTGTTAGGTTTGGGGAGGGATTCCATAGCAAAGGGAGTGAAATAATTAAAATTTTCTGAAAGAGTAAAACTCATCTGATGGATAGGTAACTGTGTCATTCCACACTACATGTATCTTTCTACTATGCCTTATGGTGTAGATTTAATCCAGAACCCAAAATTTATAATCTCTTCATTCCAAACTTGAATACTGAATCCCTTCTTCAGATTTAGATCCCAATTCCGATAAAAATCAGAAGTTTCCAACCAGGACGATTTAGACTTTTTATCCCTTTCTCCTTTCGCTCCTTTCTCCTGTTGGGCTTGGAGGCTCTGGGCAGCCTTTCCAGAGTTGCTAGGGACTGTGGCTCCAGCTGATGCTGGGTAACTAAGAAAGTTAAACAGAAAACATCTATTTACAGAACAAAGGTTGATGCAAGAGCCTAGGTCTTTGTTATAGTCAGAAGGAGTATGCAGGGGGAGAGGAAGGGAGAAATTGTGTAAAAAGCCATCTACTAAGAAAAGAATGTTTGATTTGGATCACAGGATGTGATACTGGAGAATGTATTGCATAACTTTATGGCTTGTCCTTATTTGCAATGATTCAGTATCCGGCACTGCTCATCTCATTTCTAAAAATGGTATTGAAAAGTTACAAAGTATTCAGAGGTGATGGGAATAAGTAAGGAAAGGCAGGAAAAACACCTTTTCATTTTACAGCAAATAGCAAACACTGGGTCTGTAGGTTGTCCTTCAGGCTGTTGCAGATCACTGGGTCCATGACCTTCCTCACTACCCAAGTGACATTCACCAGGTCAAATCTCCTCTGTTGCCAGAAGCTCGTCTTCTCCATGCCAAATTTAAGATAATGACAATCCTTTTCTCATGGAATTTATCTTATAACTGTAAAACAGGGCACGTACAGCTCCTACTGTGGAGGACAAGACACGAGGCAGGTGCAATGCTGTGGAGACAGCCATTTCCGAAGCCTCCCATGTCAAGACTAGACCCTGACTGAAACATCCCTAGTCTCTCTGGAGCCCTGTTCAGAGGTTATTTCTCTTTGTCTCAAAGCAGGCACCTCTGGGACTGACTCCTCCATTGGTTCTTTCATTGTTGTCATACTCTCTTCTTTCTACCCCTGAAAATAGGCATCACCCAAACTCACAGGTGTTCACCCCAAAACAACCCTTCTCCCATTTCTGATCCTCCCCTGTGCTGATGTGGGAAAAGAACACGCAAAGACACGGCCAATCCCTTGGCATTGCCCTGCAAAGGCTGCAGCTCTGGGACAGAGCTGTGCTCTCCCTGTAGCCCTGATCTCTTACTGTTGGCTTGTTTTTTTTTTTTTTT